>CM053787.1:818912362-819297362 GCA_028749045.1 Cupressus sempervirens
TGCCACTTTGGTCACTTTTTGTTTGGTGATTTGTTGTTCTGGCCTTTTGTTTGGCCATTGTCCTTTGGCTGGGCTTTAATTGCTTATTTTTAGCCTTTTGTATTGTTTCAAACTTGGGTTTCAGGATCCATGTAAAACTTGTTTATCTAATCAAAAATATTGAATTACTATCACTCAGTTAACACTAAATAAATTGTTGTAAATCGGTTAACATTGAACATGAAGATCTTAAGATATTAAATGTGATTAACCTTAATTAACTTAGCTATAGAAACAAAAATAAAATAACATGAACACATGAGATGCCAAGATTTAATGTGGAAACCCAATTTGGGAAAACCACCAATTGCAACTATTTACTGTTTTTCACCCTTCTGAAGTGAGCCCTATTAGGAGCCAACCCTATCAAAGTTTACAAAACAAACTATTAGGTGTGACCCTGATAGAGGATTTAATTCACCCTATTAGGAGTGGACTTGTTAGATGTCTTCAGACACTTCAATCTAGAAATGCCACCTTGTTAGAGGATTTTCCAAATAGCTATTAGGCTAACTTTGTTAAGAGATTTGATTCACTGCCATGATTATTAGAGAGTAACAATGACTTGACCTAATTTCTAATGCTACTAACTTTGTTAATTCAGATCTTAGTTCTAGCTTGATTACTTTCAATCCTCCTTGATTAGAATGTTATTTACATCTTAGTAAACTCAGATGTTCTACCCTTTATAGATATCCTTCTAATTCACTTCCTTCATTTATCTTCTTCAATTTCATACTTCAATCTTCAACTTGACATTTCATATTTATAATTCACCTTGTCAAGTAAACTTTAATACTCTTTTAATCAATCAAATATTAGCCCTTAAGTCATCTTGTATTAACCAATAAATTTATTAGACTTAATATATTGACAGTCAGCTAATGCAAAATTGATTACTTGGTCAACTCAAAGAAACTCTTTATTAACCGACCCAACACAGTCAATACTAATTCTAAACTGAGTTTTCTTTGGTAACCAAGTGAACTCAGTCAACACAGGATCCATACTAAATTTTCTTTGGTAACCAAGTGAACTTGGTCATCATTAAATGCTCAACATACATAGGAAATTGTCTTCAATGCCTGAGTGAGCTCAACAGTCACGAACTTTCTTGGTAAGGCTTGACATTCTATGTACCATCAAACAAAATATATAATTCCATAATTTTTTCAACAGTCATGTCTTAGGTGTTCAAACCACCCTTATTAACCATGATGAATCTTCTACTAGTCTCCCTTTCCATTTGACTATATATTCTTCATAGGTTTTGTTTATTATACTTCTTCCAACACAATTGTCCAATGTCTCCTCAAATTTCTTTGTAGCTAAAGTAGTTCCTTGAATGCTCTACTATGCTTATGTGACTTCATCTCTATTTCCTCCTTCATGATACTCTATTAGATCTAAAAATTTAAATACTAGGGAAATATTTAGTTCAACAAGAAACTCTACTTCATAGGCATCTCTAGAAACATGTACTTTATCTTGCATGGTCTGAACTTCTTCATTTTTAGCTTGTTATATGTTCCCATTGGAAAATGATTCATCCTCAAATGAGCAATGAACTTGTCCCCAACATGTAATTCCTTATACCTCCTTTTCTCATCTACCTTGGCCTTGTACTGAGTATTCATCCTTGTAATGTGTTTTCCTATCTCCTCATGAATGTTTTTCAAATGTTCTACAAAACTATCAACCTTAGCATTACTTGTCTCTCATTTGTCCAACTTTCTTAGTTTAGAAGCATTTATGGGACTACTCCCATATACAATTTGGAATGGTGATTTACTAGTACTCATGTTGACACAATTATTATATGCAAATTCTTCCTATGGTAAAATCAAATTCTATCCTTTTGGCTTATCTCCAACCAAACATTTTAGAAAATTCTGCAAACTCCAATAAACCACCTCTATTTGTCCATCAGTCTATGGACGATGTGATAAGTTAAACTTCAAATATATTTTCAACTTCTTACGTAATGTATGCTAAAAACATCTAACAGGCTCAATATCTCGATCTGAAACTATGCTCTTTGGAAAACCATGTAGTCTAACCACTTCTTTAAAAATCAACTTAGCCACATGACCAATAGTGATATTCTTCTCACAGGAAATTGAATGTTTCATCTTTGAAAACCTACCAACCACCACAAAAATTGAGTCATGCCCTTAATGTGTCCTTGGTAAACCAAGTATAGACACTTAAGATCATCTTAAACACTATATTAATTGATTTAATATGTCCCTTGACACTATAATTAATTATTTACTAATTAATTCTATTTTTTATTTTTCTCTACTTATTTAATTAAATAGGTTCACTTTTCTAAAGTATTTAAGTTTAATTTAAATGCATCCCCTCTAATGTGTTAAATTTATTTAGTGCATAGTGCTCCATAAATCCCCTTTTAAATAAATTTCAATTTATTTAATTCCCTTCACTTTATTAAATTCTTTAATCCTATGATTAAGTTAAATCCTTTTAACTTAATCCTAATCCCATCCTAAAACCTAGTCTACTACCAATCACTCTCATCCTTCTAAGTCTACCCGTTAGTTAATCTCACTTAATTTATCCTAAACACCTCCCTAAGCACCTTTTAGTTCCTAAGTGTTTGCTCACACGTGTGGGCAACTCAAAATCCAAGAAAGCCTCCCTTTTATTAATTTATTCAAAAAGTCTTACAGTCTTACACACTTGTCCCCCTTTTCTTTCTCCAAGTTTGCTCACACATGTGTGAGAAAACCTTGAGCCATCTCTTTCATCAAAAAGGCTCATGTTGACCTTTGCATGGCCTATCTCCTTAGCCCATGTGTCTCTCTTGTGGCACCTATGTGGATGTCACATAGATGCCACCTCCCCAAGGCCTCTCTCAAGCCTATAAATAGAGCACTTGTCTCAAGCATTTCAAATCCCCTCCATATGCATTGTTATCATGATAGTTTAGGCTTAGAGATTTTTAGTGAATTTAGATATTTTCATGCTTTATTACTAACCCTTTGTTAGATGTTAGATTTCTTGTATTTATGCTTGCATGTTCATGATAGAATTGTACTTTCAGTTTTATTTCTTGCACCCATTTCCATTATCCATTAAGTGCTCTCAAAAATGATTTCTTCCATAGCCATCTCTTGAAGAATTCTTCATCATTTAGCTTAGTTGCATATTTATCATTTCATATCATTTATCAAATCATGGGATTCCATAGTTTTATTTGTGGAGAGCACATACACATCCCTCCAGCTAGAGCACACCAACAAGGGCTCTTGTGGGTGCCTTTATTGAGTTGTTCTGAGGTTGTGTGGGGAGTCTTTTATTTTGGTTGTATTAGTGAAGTAAAATCCAAGGATAATTAGTAGTTTTCTATTTGATTTAAATCTTGATAAATGCACATGCTACTAACATTTTCTTATTTATGTGTGCTCCTAAAAAATTACATTTTCACCTATGCATTTTGGCACGTCCAATGGGACCTACATCCCTTTTCTATACTCAAACTTGGTCAAAAACTCTTAATTTTTGATAAAAACCATGCATTGTCATCTCTGTTAGGAACTAGTGTCATCTGCGAAGATACTTTATCATCTTCGTAGATCATCGTCTCTACATTTTGGCATTTGTACCAACAACAACCTAAATAACCCCCAAAAAATTGCCAAAAAAAGTTTTATTTTTTATTATGTTGTCTATGATGTTTGGACATCTCTACATACTTAACTCTCATCTTCGCAATTTAATATTTTGTCATTTGCATTGCAAGGGCTGAAAAATAATAATTTAACTTGACTATTGTCTCCACTTTTGAATTGGCATCTCTGCATGTAGACTATCATCTGCAATTTTCTAGCCACCCACTATTTTGGTGTCTGCAATTTGTTGGTGAATCCTAGTTTTGTCATCTATGATTTTTTTGGCAGCTACAAGTTTTGTCATCTATGTAGTTTAGCATCTCCACTCTGCTACTGTCATCTACAATTTGTAAGAGTAAGTATTAGGTATAATTTGCTCAGTTCTATTTTGTCATCTCTATTTAGTCGTCTCTAATATTTTGTTGTCTTTACCTGCATTTTGTCATCTGTGTTTTTATTTTAATTTTTTTTTTAAAAATTAAAAAATATAAAACAAAATTTGAATTTTAGTGCTTTCATAGGATATGGGTCATTTTAAGCTGATTTACGTATATAAGAAATTTTTAAAAAAATAAAATAAGTTTTCCCATAGTTAAGCTTTCATTTTTGGGGATTTTGTTGAAGTTAATCAAGTTGTTTATTGTAGCATTACAAATTAGAGCCTTCTAGAAATACCTAACCATGTTTTCTTGTAGATTTTTTTAAAGTTTTGTTGTTTTTAGGAAATGAACTTGAATGCTTAAACACTTGTCTTAGAATGCATGTTGCACTTAATTGGATAAGTCAAACACACTCTTGGATGATTAAACTTAAAACAAGCAAGTTCAATCTTGAATGCATAATCAATTAAGCAAAACCTTTCATTTGGATGGATGTTAAAACACAATCTTGAATGCCTTAAGAAATGAACAAATTTTTCAATGTAATGGGTGTATAGAGTAATAAAATACAATCTTGAGTGTCTTAAGAAACTGACATGCTTTTCATTGGAATGAATACTTACAATTCAAATACACTCTTGAATGCATAGAGGGCAAAGAATAATGCCATGATACACATTTCAGTTTGGATTTAAAATGATTCTCATTAAATCTTGAATGCTTAATGTTTAAAGAAAATTGCAATGAACATTTGGATTTGGTTCTTAAAATGAACCTTCACCCAATCTTGAATGAAATAAAGGAATTGACTCTTTCCTTATCAAATTTCTTATGTTGACGATGCTCGATTTACTTATGTTGGCAAACTCTTAATTTTTACTATGTTAATGATGATGTCAAGTTGGAAAGAATATTGTATGCTATTAATATGAGTGTCTTCAATAATAGATTACAAAATTTAAAGCATCAATTGGAAAAGAACAAGTGTCGTTAAAACCCAAGACCACTTACATACTCACTCCTCTCATGCCTTCAAGTTATCTTAAGTGCAAAAGAAATAAGTGGCCTAGTTGTACACTTTTTAGGAGGCCTACTTAGGAAGTTCATCACCCCTTGGAATGACTTCAACTCTAGCATTCTAGAGGAGTATAAATATCAGGAGCTGAATTGAAAGACACCCCTCTTGGATGTATAATCTTATCACTCTTGGCTAAGCCCCAAATAACTTTAAAACTTTGGGAAGTGAAGGTGGAGATTTGGGTTACCATCTCCTCCAAACTATGTGGCATTATTTTCTTTCATCTACAGATTTGGGCCTCACATACCTTGCGTATATCGAGGACACCCCTAGTTGAGCTTGTATATCCTAGTCAAAACCTTATAAGATTGTTGGTGTGTTCAGCGTGTTAAGTGTTCAAAAACCTCCCCATTTGAAGGGGACACACCATCTAAGGTTTTCTTATATATATATTTCATTGTATGTTTTACATGTTGTGTTTCAAAAAAATTCAAAAACATCATAATAGTTCAAAATCCAAAAAAAAAAATAACAAAAAGTAGCTCTTGTTTTCCACATCACTTATTCTATTCAAACCATACTAATCATTACTTGATTTTCTTAATAATTTAACCAAATCCCTAATCTTCATCCTAGTCATGGTTCATAATCCACATTAAGATCCAATTCCCTAATCTAATGATTCGTCCTCATGATTCTTAATCCAATCCCTTGTCAAATTCACTCCTTTCTAATCAATCCCTAATTCAATCCATTTACAACTTCATCCAAAATCAATCTTTCTAATTTCATCTATTCAACACTTCCTCTAATTCAATTTTTCATAAAATCTTCCACTTTGGACATAGGAGCACCATCATAAACCTTGGACTTTAATCCTAGCTATCTTGATTAACTCAAATCCATATAATCAATTATATTTCTCCTTCATCAAGATTCAATCCAATATTTAGGTAGAAAGATCTTTTCAAAGTGTGATATTAGACCTTAAATCCTTAGTAAACTTATCATAGTTGTACTCTCTGACTTGGGACCATTTGTCTATCACCAAGTATTAAGTCATCAATTGTATATCCTATTCCAACTTGGGATCATTTGTTCATTTCCAAGTGGAAGAAGATATCATCATCCAAATCCAACATCCACTTGTTTGCAATATCATAAGGTCTTTATTTACATCAATGTTATCTCAAACCTTCATCCAAATATTAAATCCAATCCAAATCAAATCGAAACAAAGTCCAAAATTGCTCCTAGTCCTAAGGTCATATTTCACCCATCATCAAATCTTTCATCACTCCTCATCTAAGTTCATGGATAAGAATTGGCTTAACCAAATAATTAAAGATATTCAAAGGCAATATGGAGTTATACCTCCCATTCAACCTACTTACCAAATCAATCCTCAAAATTGCATGTTCAATCCTAATCCATCTTACATTCCTTATTCTTCTACATTTGACAAGGGAAACCTGCCTCATTATCCTTCAACTACATATGATTTTTTTGATAGTGCACACAATTCCTCAAACAAAAATGTCATTGCCAAAGAAATTGAGGAAGTAAAGAATTATATCTTGAGCCTACCAAATCAAAATAAAAAATCTACCTTCTAAGATATATGTCCTCTTCCCCCATGTTTTGAAGACCATAATCCTCACGTCCCATCCAACCTAAATCTTCCATTTAATTCTCCATACTTCCAACTTAATGTCAAAAACCATCATCCCAAACCCCTACCCATACCTCCACCTTCAAACAATCCTAATCCTCCAAAATCAACAGCATCCCCACCTTGTCATAGGTTTATCTCACTAGAAACCTTGTCTAAGTATAAAAATAAAAATAAAGTGATCCAATCACCCAAAGTCATACACCAAATTCCATCTCAAGACCTTCCTCTAAAGCATGCCATTATGAATTCATTTTCTCCTCTAGATCCAAACATTTCTCCATCTCATTATTTCCTTATCCCTCAAAATCCATTTATCCCTCTTAATCCATCTCATCATCCCTTTCCTAATCAGGACAAGACATTCCAAGTACTAAACACATTACTAATTCCCCTCCATATCATGAATTAGCATCCATAGATCATCCAATTTGTGAAGATGTTCCCTCCACTCCATCCACTAATACTTCTCCATGTCAAGATCAAATCACTCCATCTCATGGTTACATTCCCTGCACTCCATTATATGATTCTATTCCATTAGATGATCCAATAATTCCTTCCATCCCACTACAATATCCTCTTTTAAGTCAAGATCAAAGTACCCCTTCATGTGCATTTTATGATCCCAATCCATTTCATGATCCTATTATCCCTCATGATTCCTCTCACGATACCAGTCCTCCACGTGACCCTATCTGATGGGGATACAACCCAAGAACAGAATGGACACAACAAAAAAGAAGAAATTATATTAATTAAGAAAATAAGCTAGTACAAATAGTACAGAGAAAATCAACTTCAAAACATGCCCTAAGGCTTACAATAGCATAAATCTGGAGATAATTTTTCCTTTCAATACCTCCTCTCAAACTCCACTCCGAACTGCCTTTTACAATGCCATAAATCTCCTTAAATAGACCCTAGAGGGTTAAGGACTAGGAATACATTCTAGAAGGTGCTAGTAGGCATCCACCGACCAAATAGAAGGTTCCAGAAGCTGCGTTAGAAGTCGGCACAAATCTAGAAGAATCTAGAAACGGTAACCAAACTTTCGAGAGGCATAACTTTTGAACCGTAGCTTCGATTGACGAACTGTTTACATTACTAGAAAGCTCTCGAAGTTCTCTATAGCCCTATGGACCAGCTTCGCTCATCCCCTTTTTTTTGGCCCTTTTTGAGGTCATTTAATGCCCCTAACCTGACTTTGAAGCATTCTTAAGAGGTCTCCAAAACCCAAAAAACTGCAATAACTTTCAAACCGTGGGGCCTTTTGACCTGACTCTTTTTATGGAGTGCTCTAAATCACAATTATATTCATCTGGCCCATTCACACTTTCTAGTTTACCAAAATGATGGCCCAATTACATGCTCCTATTTTTTTGAGATTTTCTAGCTCACTGATAGAGGAACTATGAGAGTTGGAACCTTTGTTTGACCCAAATGGGTATCCAAAAATGAAAACAAATGAAACAGAAACTAAGTCTAAGTATTTTTTTTTTGGGCACCACAAGATTGCCCTTATACCTCTGGATGCTCCTACATCAGACACCCAGGGTAGATTGAAAAGTGACCTTGTCACTTTATGAATGGTAGAGGAAATCCCAAATGGGAAACCTCAGCTACTAAAATCCAAGTTGAGTCCTCGATCGGTCGTCTTTTCCACTTCACCAAATACTCTTCATGCTGCCTATTTTTGGTACTCCTACCCACACAATGATCTAGAATGTCTTCTATCTCCTCCTTCTTAGAAGTAGGAATCGGACATGGCTCTAACACCAGCTCCTCATCTGCACCATCATCATAATACTCTGTTAAATCTGCAATGTTGAAAATGGGAGAAATCTGAATACCATCTGGCAGCTCCACTTCATATGCATTTGCTAAGTCATGTTTCTTCAAAATTTTGCAAGAGCCAAATTTCTTCATTTTCATCTTGTTGTAAGTCCCGACTAGAAATCTTTATTTTCATAAGTGCACCATGACTAGATCCCCTACTTGGAATTCCATATGTCTTCTCCTTTGATCAGCCCTAGCTTTATACTCTTGATTCATCTTGGTAATGTGTGCTTGAACCTCCTCATGTAGATGCTTGATATGTTCAGCAAATTTCTCAGCTTCAGCACTTGTCCTCTCCCCTTGTTCTATCTTCCTCAGCTCTGGTGCAGTCCTTGGGCTACTCCCATATACAATTTGGAATCGTGATTTTCTAGTACTCCTATTTATAGAGTTATTATAAGAAAACTCTGCTTGTGGTAGAATCAAATCCCATCCCTTGGGCTTATCCCCAACTAAAAATCTCCACAAATTGCCCAGACTTTTGTTTACCACTTCTGTTTGGCCATCAGTTTGTGGGTGATGCTTGGAATTGAATTTTAGGTCTGTTCTCAACTTCTTCCACAATGTCCTCCAGAAATACCCCACAAATTTAGTATCTCTATCAAAAACTATACTCCTTGGAAGACCATGTAGTCTTACCACCTCTTTGAAAAACAAGTCTGCAATATGGACAGCATCATGAGTTTTGTGGCATGGAATTAAATGTGCCATTTTGGAGAACCTATCAACCACCACAAATACTGAGTCATTACCCCTTTGTGTCCTTGGCAATCCAAGAACAAAATCCATACTTATGTCCTCCCATGGCCTTCATGGAACAGGCAATGGCTGATATAGGCCAGTATTGTGACTAAACCCCTTTGCAACTTGACAAACCTGACAACTCTATACAAACTTCTTCACATCTTGTGAAATTTGAGGGCAAAAATAATGTTCTCTAAGAATGGCAATGGTCTTATCTCGACCAAAATGTCCTGCCATCCCTCCACTGTGTTTCTCCTTAATTAGATTTTCCCTCATGGAACTCCTTGGAATGCACAATTGACTACATTTGAACAACATACCATCCTGAATCAAATAGTCTAACCACTTGGTTCTATCTATAGCAACAGGTTCAAGCTTTCCAGGCTTTAGCAAAATCAGGATCCTCAGGGTACAAATTCTTGAGTTCATCAAACCCAACTACTTCAACCTGCATTATTGTAAGCAACAACTGTCTCCTACTTAGTGCATCTGCAACCCTGTTAGATTTTCCACTTCTATGCTTCAACACAAATGTATAACTCTACAAGAACTCTACCCACTTCATATGCCTCTGATTCAATTTACCTTGGCTATTTAGGTACTGTAATGCCTGATGATCAGTATACAAAACAAATTCCTTTGGCAATAAATAATGCCTCCATTTCTTTAAGGCCTGAACTATTTCATAGAACTCTTGATCATAAACAGAATACTTCTTCTTTGCATCATTCAATTTTTCACTAAAATATGCAATAGGCTTACCTTCTTGGCTTAATACAGCCCCAATAGCACTGCCACTTGCATCACAATCCACCTAGAACACTTTTCTAAAATCTGGAAGTGCCGACATAGGTTGTTCTGTTACCTTCTTCTTCAGTAATTCAAAACTTCTCGCAGCTGTTGTAGTCCATTTGAACTCTTTTCTATCCCCTCTTATTGTATCAGTTAGGGGTGTACATATGCCACTGAAATTCCTAATAAACTTCCTGTAAAAACTAACTAGACTATGAAATGATCTTACCTTAGTAGCAGACCTTGGAGTAGGCCATTTCAAGATGGCTTTTACCTTCTCCGGATCCATTTTGAGACCTTTAGGTGATATAATAAACCCCAAATAGACTAACTCCCTTTTTATAAAGTTACACTTCTTCAGATTAATTAACAGTTTCTCTTCCCTTAGCCTTTCAAGGATACTATGAATATGCAATAAATGTTCTTCCAAAGTTTTTCTGAAAATTAAAATATCATCCAAATAAACAATAACAAATTTTCCCAAGAACTTCTTAAGTACCTCATTCATGAGCTGCATGAAGGTGCTTGGGGTGTTCGTCAATCCAAAGGGCATGACTAACCACTCATAAAGACCCTCCTTGGTCTTGAAGGCTGTTTTCCACTCATCTCCTTCTCGAATCCGTATCTGGTGATAACCACTCTTCAGATCTATCTTTGTGAAGTACTGAGCTCCACTCAAGCAGTCCATAATATCATCCATCCTTGGCAAAGGAAATTGGTACTTGATGGTGATCCTATTTATAGCTTGAGAATTTGTACACATCCTCCACTCTCCATCCTTCTTTGGTGTGAGTACTGCAGGTATTGCACATGGACTCAGGCTCTCTCGAATCAAGCCCTTCCTCAACAACTCCTGAACCTATCTATTTATCTCCTCTGTTTCAGTAGGAGTCATCTTGTGAGCAGCCTTGTTAGGAAACCTAGCTCCTAGAATCAAATCTATCTGATGACTGATTTGCCTTACTGGTGGCAATCCATCTGGAACATTATCAGAGATAATATCTCCAAACTCCCCTAGTAAATCTGAAACTTCAACTGGTATTTCACTACTACCTTCTTTATCTTTCCTAGGAATCAAAGCATAACACATATGCTGATGTTTCATGCCATCTAAAAATTTCCTTTCATCGGGTAAAAGAACAGATCTATGTCACTGTTTGTGATACAAAAACCTGTTTTGGTCAAATCTCATTTCTCTATCAAAACTCAATTTTTTTCAAAAACTAAAAATACCCTTTTATAGATCTCAAATTCAATATCATCATTATATAAATTTTTGAGTGTTTTGATTAGTTATAATATGTTATAATCTCAAAATATTATAAGTCAATATTTCAACATTTCAGAAGATGCTCTCTCAAAAAATGAAAAAAAATAGTAAATCATATCAAAAAAAAAAATTATATTTATCACTAGAGGAGAGAATCCTCTTCATGAATATGTAATTTTTTTTCAAGAAGGTATATATTTGATAGGGAAGTTTTGACGGGAGGAAAAAACTGTTGGATTATGACAAGGTCAAACTTGAGTACTTATAACAAAGAAAATATACATCAAAAATAATTATTTATTTTTTTGTTCACTAGCTATACATGTAATCTATAAACTATTTTCAAATCAGAACAAAAAAAGATGATTTGCACATACTTGTTTGACAGGAACTACATCCTATATTTTTTATAGTTAAAAAAGGGACTTCAAAATAAAATAAAATGAATAAATTCTTAGTCAAAAAAATTATAAAAATTATAGGCATAAAATTCATACAATTCTACAAATTTCATCAGTTTACATCATCTTCATATTTTAAACATAAATACTATTTTTTTTGTCATTAATGTTGAACAGTCACATTCTGAGATCACATTTCTTTATAAAAGGTGACATAGGTTTGTGCTTTTACCCCATCAACAAGAAAAATCCTAGCACTGCTACATACCTTTTCCCCTTCCCTTTTCATGGGCTTCAATTTGTGGCAAACTCCATCCTTTGTCAGAGAGTATGTGTTTGCATGTCCATCATGTACTGCATGTCTATCAAACTGCCATGGTCTACCCAACAATAGATGGCAAACATCCATCGAAATAACATCACAGAGAAATTCATCATGGTAACTCCCAATTTTGAATTTTACTAAACATTGTTCACTTACCAGGACCTTATGATCATCTTTTACCCAAGCAATCCGATAGGGCTGGGGATGTTTCTCCCTCTTGAGCTTCAGCTTAGAGACCATCTCTTCTAATACCAAGTTATTAGTGCTACCACCATCAATGATCATGTCACAACATTTACCTCACACTTGCATTTGGTATAGAAAAAACTCCTCCGTTGTCCTAGTTCAATCTCACCACTTAGTAGGACTCTTTCATTTACCAAGGTCTCTCCTCTTTCTACATCCTCTGAATGTGATGATTGTGCATCCTCATCCACATGAGCAACCCTAGCTTGGCCCTCAGCTCTCCTATTTGTCCTTCCTTGTCATTGAGGGCATTCAAAGGCACGATGACCTTCTTCATTGCAATGGAAATAGGTACCACGGAAGCCTCCTCTTCCTTTTCCACATCCTCTACCTCTTCCTCTCTAATTTCCAAAGTCTTGAGCATGGGAGCAGTTGAAACCCTCATTCCTTTGGTTCCTGCTAGTACCCACATCTTCATTTTTCTTTTGGGTTTCATTGCGGCCTCCAGATGATTTATCGCTTCCCCTTCCTCCTTGATCGCGCCCTCTTTGTCTTCCTTCAAACCTTTTATTCAACTTCTCTTCAACTTGTAGGGAAAACGGGTATGCCTCTTCAATGCTGGTCATTCTTACCAGACTTAATTCCTCCTGGATGCTAGGTCGCAACCCACTGATATAACGAGCAACCTTCTCCTTATTTGCTTCTGCATGTCCTGCTCTAATCAAGAGTCAATAAAATTCCTCTATATATTCTTGGACTGATCTTCCTGCTTGCTTTCACCCATGCATTTTCTTAAACAAATCAAGCTCATAGTCCACAGGAATGAACTGCTTCTTCAATTTGTCCACCATGCGATCCCATCTTGTGATATTCTCCTTTCCTCTTCTGTTTCTTTCCAATTGGACCTCTTGCCACCAGAATTTGGCATGGCCTTTCAGTTTGGCCTTTGCAAACTTAACCCTATCTGGGTCCCTGATATCCTCATACTCAAAGTATTCTTCCAGTTCATTGATCCAATCGATCAACTCATCTGGTTTTAGATTTCCTGAAAATACACCCACTTCAATTGTAGGTCTTTTCCCAAACTTAGTAATGGCCCTAAAAAGCTTTTCCTCTGCATGATTTAGAACTTCCCTTTCAAATTCCCCTTCTGGTCCCATAACTTCTTCTTCATTGTCATCCTCACTGTCGTCACCAGCGGTAACATTTGCTCCTCTACGGAGCTCCTCTTGCAATGCTTGTACCTGCCTTTGGAGGGCTCTAACCTCCTCAGGATTAATATCTCTAGCCCTTCTACCACGCTCTCTTCGTGGAGGCATCTTCTAACTCAAACCCACAACCACATAGTCCTGGTGCAAACTGTCTCACAATCGGCGCTCTGTCTACACACTCAGGAAAACCAACTCTGATACCACTTGATGGGGACACAACCCAAGAATAGAATGGACACAACAAAAAAGGGGAAATTATATTAACTGAGAAAATAAGCTAGTACAAATAGTACAGAGAAAATCAAATTCAAAACATGCCCTAAGGCTTACAATAGCATAAATCTAGAGATATTTTCTCCTTTCAGTACCTCCTCTCAAACTCCACTCTGAACTGCCTTTTACAATGCCAGAAATCTCCTTAAATAGACCCTGGAGGGTTAAGGACTAGGAATACATTCGAGAAGGTGCTAGTAGGCATCCACCGACCAAATAGAAGGTTCCAAAAGCTGTGTTAGAAGTCGGCACAAATCTAGAAGAATCCAGAAACGGTAACCAAACTTTTGGGAGGCATAACTTTTGAACCGTAGCTCTGATTGACGAACCATTGACATTTTTGGAAAGCTCTCGAAGCACTCTATAGACCTATGGACATCTTCACTTGTCCCCCATTTTTTGGCCCTTTTGAGGTCATTTAATGCCCTTAACCTGACTTTGAAGCATTCTTAGGAGGTCTCCAAAACCCAAAAAACTACAATAACTTTCAAACCGTGGGGCCTTTTGACCTGATTATTTTTTTGGAGTGCTCTAAATCACAATTACATTCATCTAGTCAATTCACACCTTCTAGTTTACCAAAATGATGGCCCAATTACATGCTCCTATTTTTTCAAGATTTTATAGCTCACTGATAGTGGAACTGTGAGAGTTGGAACCTTTATTTGACCCAAATGGGTATCCAAAAATGAAAGCACATGAAATAGAAACTAAGTCTAAGTATATTTTTTTTGGGCAACACAAGATTGCCCTTATAACTCTGGATGCTCCTGCATCACTATCATACCTATCCAATCCACTCAAGGACCCCACATGCATGGACTCGCATCTTCTATTAAAAATAATAAGTATCCCATTGAAAAAATATTGTCTCAAGATGTTGGTACTCCTTCAACTCTTTTTAAATCCAAAATTGCTCCATCCAAACCTAAATGTTCCCATCACCCATATTCCAAGTCCATTTTGGGCCCTTATATCCATATTCCCATTCCTTCCTCATTTCCATCCATTTTGGGTCATTATGTTCCAAACCCAAACCCTTCATCCCTTCCATCCATTTTGGGTCCTTACATACATCCATCCACAATATCCAATTCTTCTAGTTCATCCCCTCATGTTCCTAGTAAAGATCAACGAAGGCACACATCCTTGAATTCCTTCCAATGTTCAGCCTCCATATTTTAATCCATCGTCTCTCCATACCATTTATCTTCATGCACCCATACCATGGCCAATGGAAGAAAATTGAATGCCAATGATAAAGTAAATGAAGCTAAAAATCCACAAAAATCCAAGGATCAACATGTCCCCTCTAAAAGACATGTTTAAGAAAAGAAAAATATGATCCAAAAGAAAGAAGAAATTAGGTCAAAAGGGCTGAAAATAAAACATTCAAAAATTATGTGGATTCCAAAGCCACTTAATGAAGTAGTGAATCTAAAAGAAAAGTTCAAAATGACATCAAATTTTGCTAATCCAAAGGCTTCCTTCTTTCATAAATCATCCAAAATTATATTTTCCAAATCCATTTTGGAACCTTATGTACCCAAATCCACCATCCTAAATCCATCATCTCCTTCATCCATTTTGGGTCCTTATATCCCAAAATTTCCACCTTTCCATCACCCTTAAAGGTGTGTGTCAATGACAATCTTTCCACCTCCTTCATCCACTCATTCACAAGTCTTCCAACCTAGCATCCATCAACCATGTCTTCCTCCCAACCACTCCACCCCCTTAATCCAAACTTTTTCATAAGTCCTTGACCTTCATTTACCAATCCACTTCATCCTTCTTTTCACTATCCTACCAACATCTATGAGAAAAAATAGTTAAAATTCCTTGAAAATAACAAAGTAAGAGAAATAAATATCAAAAGATAACATCCATGTATCTAGATGCTTGAGTCCTCCCTTTGTTTCCAGTTTCTTCCAAGTTCACTTATACATCCATTCTTTTTTTTTCTCTTCCATTTACACTCTACACTAGGGGCAAGCTCCATCTATACTACATTTCCTTACATATCTTACATATTTCCATATACTATTCAACATCCTTGTCCATCTTTGGTCTTCACTATCATTTTCCTTCCATCCATCCATGCTCACTCGACATATCACTTGCACATTATCCACACATTATCCTACATAGTCCCACCATCCTTTCACATATTTTATCTTGACATCATATCCATATCGTGTATCCCATAGTCCTTTTCATGTTCATTTCATCCATCCTCCATCCATAGTCCTGCATGCTTCCATCCTTCTTTAATATGTCATTGGTCTTGGTTATCCCATGCATGTCATCCATCATGTCCCACATTTCATCCATACTCTTCATATCATTATCCATCCACTTGCATGCCTATGCTCGTGATCAATATTAGAGGCACAACAACAAAAATGTTCACATAAACTTTGGAAATAAAAAAACCTCCATTTCCTCCATGTGTATCCTTTACACACCATCTTACTATTTCCATGCATCCTTTCCCACAATTTTTCCTATCCTTCGTATGGGGCATTTTTTGTAACTCCTTTGGAACAAGGTCCTTGGCTCCCCATCATCCTATATTAGACCCTTTGATCCCCCATATTGTTCCACCATTCATATATCCCCACCCTTCTCATCCATTTACCATTCCTTGGATCTCCATTGTCACCCAATCTAGTCCTTTTCATCAATTCAATCAATTTATTTCTCCTCTAATATAATCATCTTCTCTTCTTCTAATCATTTCATAAAAATCAATTTCCATAATCAATTCCTCCATTTTTCCATCTATTTGCATATACCTAGATCAAATTTCTAGTCTTCCATTAAGCATACTTTCCTCTAGAGAATATTTATCACTTGCTCTCTTGCATTCCTCTTCCATTCCAATTCAATTCATTCATCATCTTATCATATCTTTTCCAAATTCTTCTATTCATTATCTAATCTCATAACATTGAGCTTCAACCCATCAAACTGATCTTATCAAATAGTGATTGCAAACAAACTTACAAAAATTCACAGTGAGACTACATGATTTGAGAACCTTGTTCCTTTCACACAATTACTAGCAAATAATCACAAAAATTTCAATACAGTTCAATCAAATAATCAATTTTTTCCTTATAGGAAGCATCCTTCCTGCACAGGCTTAGCAAACTTCACTACCAGCATAACTTTCATGGAAAGAATTGTGGGATGGATGACTACTTGATCATAAGGTCTTTTGTTTATCTTTGTGTGCTAGTGATAGTCTCCCCAAGTGTGCCTTGATCTTCAATATCTTGGTATCATTTGAACAGCTTCACTTGATTACATGGGTCATTTTGTGATATAATTTTTTTTGTTATTCTTTAGCACATTGATGTCAGGTTTTGAGTTACGGTTATGCATTGCTCTTTAGGGGCAACAAGTTAGCACACTTTCCACCAAGATCCCTAAAAATAATTTGAGTGTTCCTAGACCTCTCCAGTGCATATATGTCATTTATTCCCTGATGACTATAAAACCTACACCTATGTTCCTAAAGTCTCTATTGTGTTTGAGTTGTTAGATTGTGGTGACTGATTAGGAAAGTATTGTACATACTTCATAAATTCTTTGGGGAAAAAAAAATTTGGGCCCTACTTTATCAAGATTTTGGGCTGATATGTAATTATTAATTATAACCCTAAAGCGGCAAAAATACTTGTATAAAAGAGCTTAGGGTTAGGGATTGTTTCATAGTTGTGATGTGAAATTGGTTCTTGCAACAGTATTGAGCTGTAAGGGATTACTGAATTTAATAAGGTTATAATCACTGGATCTAATAATATCAGACTTTTTGTTTGGTGGACGTAGCCCAAGGATTGGGTGAACCACATTAAATCTTGGTGTCTTGTGTTCTTTTTGTGTGATCTATTATTTTTTGTTATTGGTTATATTTGCATGTAATTGTTATTTATGTCTATGGTTTGATCCTAACATGAGTCTAGTCCATGGAAAGGAATCTTATCATCTATGCTATTATAGCATTTGATGCATAAATCCTCTTGCAAAATTAAATTAGGGTGTGCTCTCCCATATGAACACAATTGTATCCCTCAATATCATGTAGTTACAATGAATTTAGATTCATCATTTAGATTAATCATTATCCAATTCACCATGGTTCATTCTAATCTTACCAACAAGTCATGCAAGGCCTTCTTTTAAGCCTGTTTTCTTCCCTTTTCCTTCATGTGTCTATTTTCAAGAAAATGGAGCAAAATATATTCCCTTTTTACCCCATTTCCTCAAGGGGGTACCTTCCTCCCTTGTTGTCACTATGACACGACTCTTTCCACTACTCTCCTCGCTAGGGTAACCTATATTTTCTTTTCTTTGATATAATGTCATCTTGACATCACATCAAAGAGGGGGAAAATGTAGGCACTTAAAATTTTCCTAAACACTATATTAATTGATTTAATATCTCCCTTGACACTATAATTAATTAATTATATTTCTCATTTTTTCATGCCCAAAAATACTAGCAAAAATACACCACCAATTTTTTTAAATAATTAATTCACTATATAAATGCGCGCTACACAGAAGAACCTTATGGAAAGTTTGACCAAGGATTAAAGTGAGTTTCAAACACATATCATAAAGATGTAAAGTCGGTATTCCAACACAATGCACTAGGTTGAAACCCTAGTTTTTAATGCTACAAGAACACATAGCTCTGGTTGAAAGAGTTGATCGATTAACATTTTAGGTTCAATTACAAAGGTATGACATCAAGTTCAAGATACATTTTAGGGTTTCCAAGTTCATAAGTCAACTAGGATGCTATCCCTTTTGATACTATACTAGTCAGTTGTTAGGAGAATATAATTCTACATTTAAAGGTTAATCTATCATAACACATTAATACTTAATTCTGGATATTATCATAACCTATTTAGAATTAGATAAAAAATATTAAATAATTATCATTTAAACTAATCACGACATTGACCCATCTTCTAATCAAAACCCAAACCATTCTACCAAGCTATCTAAACAATTTTAAATCCATCACCTATTTAAATCCCGATATATTTATTTGAACTTAATTAAGACTTACAATTAAATATATAATATTCTTCTAAAGTATGTCTAAAATACTTAAAATAGAAAAATAGTTATTTCAAATAATGATATTCTATAACAAGATATTTTAACTATACACCTAGTGATATAACCACTAAACTTTACTAACAAATACATTTTGTTTCAAACATAAAATCTCTATCTTATAAGACATATTTTAATTAAACACTAAAATTCTTCCTTTGATAAAGAGAACTATCTACTAACTTTAATTAACAACTACTAACTATGATGCTAACTTAGCCCTCCTAACTTCCTACTAAATAAACAAATAAAACAACCATTAAAATTTACCATTTTCTAAACACAAAAGTAATAATAATTATAATATTTATTTAAACCTTAAACGTATTACAAGCCTCCAATGACACCTCAATCCTATTCTAACCCCATCATATTTCTAGTTAATACTAACATATAAATTAAATCCTAACATCATACCCTACATAAGATTTATTAATACTCATAATCCATAATAACAAACTAAATCTGAAACCAACATATATTCCTAACTAAACTTACCTTACACTAACCAAGTCTACTAACATTATCTAACACTAAATTAAACTTACTACACACTAAACCTACCCCTTAAGCACTTATCCCTTACCACACTTCCCCATGCAAAACTACGTCGCCCAAGACCAAGGCAGCCCCCCAAGGTAAAGCCATTTTGACCCAAGCCTACCACATGTTGACCAAGGTTAGTTTGCTAGAAAGGAACACATGGACAGAAAGTTTGGAGTTTTAAAAAGCTAAAATGATTTGTGTGATTTGCAAAGCAAAGCATTAATTCTAGTTGACTTGCTTCCTCTTAACCTTACCTACGTCCAACATTGGAGAGGGCAGGTGATGTCATCCTAAATGCATGAGGGTGAAATTTCTTTTGATTTGATTTAAACATGGAAGAGTCATGTTGCAAGGTTTATTAGGTGAGAGGTGAAAGTGGGTAGTAATTTTTAGGGATTAAGATAAGATGGTGATGTGATATGGTAAGAGTAGTTATGGGTAAAGTAATATAGGTGAGCTTAGGATAAGAAGGAAGACATTAAAATTTATAGATTTAATCTATTTTGTAAATAATATAAATTGTTTGAATAAGGTTAAATGTTTAAATGGTGAAGGTATCTAGGGAATATTCCCTGTTACCTTTTTGTATTTTCAAAAGCTCACATGTATTATCCAGCATCTTGTAGATGCTCATTTTGAGTTTTTTTTTAATTAATTTTCTAAAAGGCCAAAGTTACATTTTAATTTCAACTTCCTAGTGATGATATTATGACCAATTTCAACAATTTTAAGGGCAACTTGAGAGGTAAGAAGAATGTATTCCAACTTAAACTTAAATCTAATGATTTATCAACATGTCTATTAAAAAATTAATCATATCCAATGTAGGTCATCCTAGGACTATGTTCCCAATTTAATTTGCACTTGTTCTTGTATTGAAGATTCACACAAAATATACTTAAGATCAATCCTTTCATTCTTTCATCATTTATACAATTTACAAGGGATTGATTTTACTTTTAATATGATGTAAATCAACATTTAAATAATCATATCCTTTAATTTCATTTACTAACAATAACCATAATAAGAGGACCATTGAAACATAATAATAATTCAGCGAAACATTTCTCCTATATAAGGAACTATCATTTTTTTTTTTCAAACAACAATGAGCTAGCCACTTCATATTTATTGTATTGAATCACCTAATTCAAAGACTCCGTCAAGAAAGAACCAAGAAAGAAAACCCGACATCATGATCATTTCGACAATAAGTTTAGCAATAACATTTTACAACAGGATCATTATCCCAAGGAGAAATCACCCAACATTTGAATTGAAACAACTTTAAAATTCTACTTGGCTCCATATCAAGGTAGCCACTACAAAATCTGCAATTTACATCAAGGTATCCATGGAGAAAATGAAATTGACCAAGGAAAAAATAAATTTAACACGAAGACACATTCAACCCATTTACTCTCATCCCGGTTTGTACAATAGGTTCATTATTGAACCAAACTAAGGAGAAGGTGGATTTTTCCAAGTAGGAGAAGTCAATCACAACACCATAATAGATGCCCTTTTGAAGCTATTTTTACAAGAACTTCCATTCTTTCATAGATGCTCTTTCAAGGCTAATATCACAAGAACTTATGTTCTTTCACTTCTCAATTTTCCAAAACACAAACATGGTTTATACTGACAAGTAGGGGCCCATAACACCCTACTCTCTCCCTCTCCTCATCATGAGGAGAGACTCTACACTATTTGTAGTCCAACTAAAGCCCTCCTCCCATATATGGCCACTTCTACCCTATCTGAGGGTGAGTAATGTCAACACAACCTTTATATTTTTTCTCAAAAATCAAAATGTAAAATATAAAGAAAAACATTTAAATAAAACCCATCACAATCCCATCCCTAACATGTTCATCATACATACGAATGCACACACATGCAGAACCTACTTTAAGAAATGAAAGATAGCATGAAGACATGAGCTTGAAGGATTCCTACCTTCACAAATGGTTATGGCATATTGAAATTTGAGAAGAATTGTCCTTCTTCCTCCTTCAATCTTGACTTTACTCTCTAAATATAGAGGTTGGGTGAACAATCCTCCACCTTCAAATCTACCACTAAATAGGCTCCTAACTCAACCACCTACAAATTGTAATAATTTTCCACTTGACTAAGGACTTCTAGAGCCTTCTAACTTAACCTCATCATTAAGAAAAACTTCATGGTGGAGTATAACTTGTCAAACTCATGGTGAAACTCCAATTTTCACACTAAAGTAAAAATGGGATATTTGGGTAGTCACAAGTCAATGAAAGGAGTTAGAGGGATGAAAAATGCCCCCAACCCATGTATATACCCCCTGGGCACATAGTTTTCATAATTTTTGGCCTCTAGGACTATTTAAATACCTATTAAATTGCTTGAGTTATTTGAACTTTCTAAAAAGCCTAAGAATGAAATATTACCACTAAACCCTGATTAGGGTAATTAATCATGATTACTAACTAATTAGTATTAGGTGACTAACCTAGACCAACTCAGATTATTAGGTTGTTAGGCTAACCCTAATTATCATGCTAATATTCATATACATATTACAAGTGTCAAGCGACACTATAAAACCACAGTTACAAAACATTAATAGTTAATGATTATAGAATGATACACACATTCAATTTATAAACAAATAAAATATGAAACAACGAGGTATGCGTCTTTCATCCCTAGTTTTCACAAATTGTATATAGGGTCCACTTTTGATTCTCTGTTAGATTTCTTGGTTAATAAACATACACACTTCATTTCACACATCATTAGTTCGAGAAAAATCACATGCATATATTTAGAACTCATCTAGATAATCACATAAATAAAAACATCAACTTTTATTTAAATAACCCTTTCTCATTTTTGCACACATTTAATCATTATTAATTACATAATTTATTCATTATTTCAAATTAAAATACTAGAATAATCATCATTAGGCATGCATATACCTAAACATCATAAACATCATCAATAAGGAATACTAAACTATCTTAATGCATATAACCTAACCATTATGGTACCATAATCAACATCTTCATCATAAGGTGAAACACCTTGTATTATTGTTAGTGAAATTTAATGTTTAAATAGTCAAGATAACATAGTAGTTCTCGAGTCACTTAGTATTTTAAACATGAATGTATCAGTTGATCTTAATTTCTATTAGGACATCTAAACCATAAAACATTATCTCATATACATTCCAATCTCCTATAATAGATTTAACAGATAAATTCATATTTAATAAGTACATACGAGGAGGGACCTTACAATTTTCCTCTACTTATTTTATTAAATTTATTTTATTAAATAGGTTCACTTTCCTAAAGTATTTAAATTTATTTTAAATGCATCCTCTCTAATTTGTTAAATTTATTTAATGCATAGTGCTCCATAAATCCCCTTTTAAATAAATTCTAATTTATTTAATTCCCTCCACTTGATTAAATTCTTTAATCTCGTGCTTAAGTTAACATCCTATTTATTTTAGTCCTAATCCCATCCTAAAACTTAGTCTACCACTCATCACTCTCATCCTTCTAATCTGACCCATTAGTTAATCTCACTTAATTTATCCTAAACACCTACCTAAGCACCTTTTAGTTCCTAAGAAAAATCCAAGAAAGACTCTCTTTTATTATTTTATCCAAAAACTCTTACACTCTTACACATTTTTTCCCCTTTCATTTCTCCAAGGTTTCTCACACATGTTGGAGCAAACCTTGAGCCATCTCTTTCACAAAAAGGCTTATGTTGACCTTTGCATGGCTTGTATCCTTATCCCATGTGTATCCCTTGTGGCACCTATGTGGATGCCACCTCCTGAAGGCCTTTCTCAAGCATATAAATAGAGTCTTTGTCTCAAGCATTTCACATCTCCTTCATATGCATTGTTATCATGCTAGTCTAGGGTTAGAGCTTTCTAGTGAATTTAGAGATTTTCATGATTTATTTCTAACCCTTTGGTAGATATTAGATTTCTTGCATTTATGCTTGCATTTTCATGATAGAATTGCACTCTTAGTTTTATTTCTTGCATCCATTTCCATTATCCATTGAGTGCTCTCAAGAATGGTTGCTTCCATAGTCATCTCTTGAAGCATTCTTCATCATTTAGCTTAGTTGCATATTTATAATTTCATATCATTTATCAAATCATGAAATTCCATAGTTGTGTTTAAGGAGAGTACATCCACATCCCTCCAACTAAAGCACACCAACAAAGCCCCTTGTGGGCGCCCTTGTTGAGTTCCTCTAAGGCTATGTGGGGAGGAGTCTTTTATTTCAGTTATATTAGTGCAGTAAAATGCAAAGATAGTTAGTAGTTCTTTTCTTAATTTAAATCTTGACAAATGTACATGCTCCTAATGTTTTCTTGTTTATGCATGCTCCTGATAGATTAGGTTTTCACATATATGCCAAGAATAAAATCCATGCTAAAATCCTCCCACAACTTCTCTGGTATAGGTAATCCTTGATACAACCATGTATTCTACTTCACTCCTTTTTCCATCTAGCTTACTCTATAACTCTATACAAAATTCTTGACATCTTTTTGCAACTATGATTAGTGGCAATTCTCATTAATCAAAGCAATAGTTTTATCTCTACAAAAAATATTATCCAATCCTCCACTATGCTTCTCCTTGATGATAATCTCCCTCATAGAACTTCTTGAAATGTAGAACTAACTTCCTTTGAATAGCATACCTTCTTGGATTATGAAATCCAACCATTTTGTCATGTCAAGTGTAATAGATTATATACAAGATTTCCATGCTTCACCAAAATTAGGATCCTATGAATACAGACTCATGAGTTCCTTGAACCCAACCACCTCAATTTGCATCTCTGTTAACAATTTTTTCTCCTACTAATAGCATCTGCAATTCTATTAGACTTCTCACTCCTATGTTTCAAAACTAATGTGTAACTTTGCAAAAACTCAACCCATTTGAAATGTCTTTAGTTTGATTTTCCTTGACTATTCAAATATTAAAAATCTTGATGATCATTATATAAAAGAAACTTCTTAGGAAGAATATAGTGTCTCCACTTCTTCAATGTTTAAAGTATAGCATAAAATTCTTGATCATAAGAAAAATACTTTCTTTTGGCATCATTCAACTTCTCACTAAAATAAACAATAAGTCTACCTTCTTGGCTCAAAAACAATCTTATTCTAGTACCACTAGCATCATAGTCTACTTGAAACACCTTGTTAAAATTTAGAAATGCTAAAATAGGTTGTTCTATAACTTTCTATTTCAACAAATTAAAACTCTTATCTACTCCTACAGTCCACTTAAACTATTTCCTATCCCCTCTTGTTGTTTCAAGCAAGCATCCACAAATATTGCTAAAACCTTTGATAAATTCTCTATATAAGAGTCAAACCATTAAAAGATCTTACCTCCATAATACTTCTTGGAGTAGGTCATTCAAGGATAGCCTTCACTTTCTTAGGGTCCATTTTGAGACCTTTTGCTGAAAGTAGAAATACCAAATACACTAACTCCTTTTTCAAAAAATTACACTTCCTAAAATCAACTAACAATTTTTATTTCCTCAACTTTTCAAACACCTTACAAATATGCATTATATGCTCATCTAATGTCTTACTCAAGACTAAAGTATCATCTAGGTAAACAATGACAAACTTACCTAGAGATTCCTTTATACCTCATTCATGAGTGGCATGAAAGTGCTTGATGCATTGGTTAACTCAAAAGGAATGATTAACCATTCATACAATCCTTCCCTTGTCTTAAAGGAAATCTTCCATTAATATCCTTCTCTAATCTAAAATGATGGTAACCACATTTCAAATCTATCTTTGTTAAATACATAGCTTTCCTCAAATAGTCCATAATATCATCCATCCTTGGTAATGGAAACTAGTACTTAATTTTGATCTTGTTGATAGCAATAGGATTTGTACACATCCCTCATTCTATATTCTTCTTTGGTATTAATAATATTGTTACAACACATGACTTAGACTTTCTTGAATCAACCCTTTCTATAATAACTCATGTAGTTGCTTGTTCAGCTCAATTTGTGTTGGTGTCATTCTATGCAGTACTTATTTGGAAAACTAGCTACTGGGATCAATTCCATATGATGGTTGATCATCCATACTGGTATTATTTCATCAGACACATTATTGGATATAATATATGGAAACTCATTCATCAAATATGCAACTTCTATAGATATTTCTTCCACTTCTTCTTTACCATTATTTGAAATTATAGAAAAACACATATATTCACACTTCATACCCTCTAGGAATTTTTTCCATTAACAAAACATATTCTAGTAGTGCTACATACCTTTTCTTCTTCATCCTTGAACGGATTTAAATTTTGTTTCACTCCATCCTATGTCAGAGAGTAGGTATTCACACGACCATCATTTATAGCATACATGTCAAACTATCATATCCTACGTAGAAAATATGATGAATGTCCATAGGTTTGATTTCAAAAAGTACCTCATCCTAGTAGCTTCCAATCTTCAACTTCATTTGGCATTGTTTAGTGACCATGATCTTGTGGTCATTCTGCACCCAAGCAATGTGGTATGGACGAGGATGTTTCTACCTCTTGATCTTTAACTTTGTGACCATCTTTTTTTAAACCAAATTGCATGTGCTTCCACCATAAATAATCACATTACAACACTTATCATCATGCTTGCACCTAGTGAACAAAAGCTCCTCCTTTAATCAGTTCCTTCTCACCACTTAGCAAGACTCTTTTGTTAACTAGGACTTTTCCTATTTTAGCATCTTCAAAACATGATGATTTTGCATCTTCATCCACATTTGCAACTTTGGTGTAGCCTTTAGTTCTCCTATCCATCCTTGCTTGGTGTTGAGGACATTCAAATTCTATGTGACCTTCTTCTCTATAGTAAAAAAAATGTTCCACGAAAGCCTCCTTTTCCTATCCTTTCCCCTTTCCTCTTCCTCTCTAATCTCTATTATATTTATCATGAAAATGATTATTTCCCCTCTAGTTCTTATTTCTTTTGTTTGTCTCATCATACTTCCTTTGATCTTCATTTTGGCCTCCATAAGACCATCTTCTGTATCTTCCACCATGACCTCTTATGCTTTGCTTGTTGTCAAAGTTCTTATTCAAACTTTCCTCTACTTTTAGGGTAAACTAGTATGCCTCTTCAATATTGTTCATTCAAATCAAACTCAATTCCTCTTAAATGCATTGCCTCAATCCATTAAGGTAACATGCAACTTTATCCTCGTTAACTTCTACATGGCATGTTCTAATGAGAACTAAATAGAACTTTTTAGTATACTCCTGAATAGATATTTTTTCTTGCTTGTACCCTTGCATTTTCATCAATGGATCAAGCTCATAATCAATGGGAATGATATGTTTCTTGAATTTATCTATCATTCAATCCCATCTTGTAATTTTATTCTCCCCTGTTTTATTTTTCTCAATTGAATCTCCTGCCACCAAATCTTTGCATGACCATTCAATTTGGCATTCACAAACGACCCTATCAAAATCCTCAATATCTTCATTCTTAAAGTATTCTTCTAACTCATTGATCCAATCGATCAATTTATCTAAGTTAAGATTTCCAAAAAATGTGGAAACCTCAACCTTAGGTCTTTTCACAATCTTGGAGATGGCTCTAAAAAGTCTTTCTTATTTTGAGTTTATAACTTCATCATCTTCAGTATTTCCTTCTTCTTCTCCTTCATCCTCACTTTTATCTCTTATGGCAAGATTCCTCCCTTTGTGCATTTTCTCTCCCAATTCTTGTAGTTTTCTTTGGAGGGATCTAAAATCTGCATGTGTAACACTCTAGCTCTTCCACCATGTTTCTTTTGTGGAGGAAATTTTGCACTTTCACTAAAACCCTAGTCTAAACTGCCTCACAATTGGTGACCTAGCTACATGCTCAGCCCAAAACATGATTTGGGTGCATTCCTCATAGTCATTGATCTATAAACACACTTAGGAACTCCTGCTCTAATACCACTTGATGAAGGTTGCTCCCCTTAATACCGCAAATGCATAACAGAAAGATAGAAACAATAATAATTTGCAAGAAAAAATATGGACTTCTTATTATCTCCACAAATGTGAAATTATAGAATTTTGAAATACAATATGTAAACTCAAATGGATGCTTTCCTTATAATAATATGCAAGAAAAAGTTGTGAATTATCACCCATAATTGTCCCAGATAACCTACAGGACTTCCTTATATAGATAATCGCCACTGCCTAGGAAGGTTCTAGATATTTAGACCTAACCCTTGAGGTCATCCAACCCTAGAATTACATTTAGAGTTGACTCAAAATAATTGCAAATATTATTTCAAGACTTTTAGGTAGCCCGACTTTTCAAGACCATAACTTGCAAACCATTGACTCGATTGGCTATTAAGACCCCATTTTGGAATCATCATATGTTTCTTTATAGAACATAACTCTCACAAACTCTAGTTAACTATGTTTTGGGCCTCATTTGGGACCTTTAAGGACTTCAAAACTAAGCTCAAATTTCTATACCAAAAATGCAATAACTTAATGAATACTCATGATATGGCAATGAACCTCAATTGGTAGGATGATATATCAAAGATTAATCTCCACCTCCAAAATTAGAACATTCCAAGCTTGTATGATCGACTTATTAAGTAGAAAGATTCCACAAATAGAAACTTTGCACTGAGATCACCCTTATCTGAAAGATAGAAGGGGAAAATTTTGGGCGATATAATATTGCTCTTACACTCAGAATACCCATTTATTAGTAATAAAACTAACTTTTTCTTTTCCATTATAAGAACTTTTATTTTTTTGATAGATAATTGATTGAAGTCTAGATTATTTATTATTATTTATTTAGGTTCATTATTATTATTATGTGTTAAGTTTGAGTAGATTCAAACCTGAGACCTTCTAGATGAGAGGCTTATAATTTACTGTTGTTTTGAAGGCTCTTTCCTAATATAAGAACTTTTATTAAAGTGGCTTATAAATTAGAATATTAAATCACTTAATATACTATTTGGCCCCTTTCCCAAATTGAACTAGATAATTCTTAGCATTTGGAATTCAACTATGATAAATTAGTTGATAATTAAATTAAATTAAATTAAATTAAATTAATAAAATTCCCAAAATGATTAAAATAGCATTTTAATTAGTAGTTTTTTGCAACATCTACAAAACCCTCAATGAACAGACACACTCATAGGACTAATTGCATAATGGATTATGACTCTTGATTTACCAACTTTAAAAGGGTTAATAATAACAAATATTCAAATATGTTGCCCATACAAGGATGATAATGGCTCAACATAAAAGGTAAAAGTCACTATCTTGTACTACCTACTGTCAGGGATATATGTACGCAATCAGATCTTGAATTTAGGGTAAATGTGCATGGTGCCTATTTAGTAAATAAGAAAACATCAAGTGCATATTCTCAATAGATAAATAATTGAAGCACAAAAAAACTAGTGCAAGGAGGGAATAATAGCTAGGGCCAAAGGCACACCTAACTATCCAAACACCTTGTTGAGTAAACACAATAGAAGAAAATACACCAATAATAGCACCACAGAGAGAGAGAGAGAGAGAGAGAGAGAGAGAGAGAGAGAGAGAGAGAGAGAGAGAGAGAGAGAGAACAAAGACTTTTATGGACTCATCAAATTTTTAGCATCAAGATCTACTTATGGGTTATGACCAAATACAAAAATACAACTTCAAGATCTACAATACAGCTTCAAATTCGCAACATCTTATCTTAACTCTTTAATTTCCTCAGCCTCCTAATTTCTTCCCTAGACTAAACCAAATACCTTTACTTATACTTTCTAAAATAGCTTATAGAAGATTCTCGAACATTACATAAAGAAAGGTTAAACTCAAAATGGTCAACACTCATCCCTACACAAAATCTTATCAATAAATTCACAATCTAAATTAAATACAAGAGTCAGCTCAAACTAAGAACCAAAACATAGACAACTCGGTCAAAGAAGGACTTGAGCATTAGCAACATAGGTTCACTTGACGAACAAAGAAATGCTTGGTCAGCACAGGAAGAGCTCAGTTCATAGTGAAGGAACTTAGCTAGCACTTGTAGAGCTTGGTTCACACTGAACTACTCAGTCAACATTGCAACTTGGCAAGGTCTGAAAGAACTCGGTCAGCACTGCAACTCAGCAAGGTCTGAAAGAACTCAATTATATTGCTAGAATGAACAAAAAAGTGTAGGATTACAAGGCAACTTAGGATACTCCTACATCAAAGACACATAGTCACGTAAAGGAGAATGGGACATCATGTATGTTAAGGAATGAGGATCAAATTATAATAAATTTTTGTAATTGTAAGCTTGATATGATGAATCAAATCTAACAAAATCTCCTTGATCATATATCTGATTTAACTCCTTTTACATATTTGTACAATTGATGTGGCTGCTAACCTATGAGTATATATTTTATTTGTTTGAATGTGAAATGCACACATATTTAACTTAGATTGTTGCAACTTGTACTAATATGATTTCTACTTATGTATGTTTCAAGAGCTTCATATTTGATCGTACATATATAAGAAATTAGAAGGAACATCCCATGTAGAGACATTGCTCTACATAGCACAAGTCATGTAGGGACATGTCCCTACCTAGAGACATGCCTACTAATCCTTGATACACTAATCCATAACAACTCACAAATTAATATACATGCTGGTTCAATATAGTTTTCATTATCATTAATTTGTGTCAGTACTACATTATGATAATTTGCATTGACTAGTAAGTGTAAGTAGGGATTATATAACTTGATCTTGGAATATATATGTTGATACATTACTAACATTAAATTGATTGTAATTTATGCATATGGATTATGATCATTAATTTCATCAAGTCGATATAGTTATGACCAATAATTATCATTGATTAATCACCATTAGATAGAATTGTGTGTGTGCATGTGTGTGTGTGTGTGCGTGTATATACATGTGTGTGTGTGTGTGTGTGTGTGTGTGTGTGTGTGTGTGTGTGTGTACATATATGTATAAACACGTAGTTATTTATATATAGAGATAGATAGATATATGTAAATGATCTAATGAGTATTAATTAGCAATTAAGTTTAACATATAAACATATCAATTTGATCAAACTAGTTTGACCGGAAGCTACAACTTTAACACTCCCTCTTAGCTAGGGAGGATGGTTTATATGATCAACACATTGTACTCTTGAGTTGTAAAAGAGGAATTTCACCTCAATAAGATATATGTTAAAAATAATATGTTCTAGGATAGTAACATATATCCATCATTTAGATATTACCTTATGGTATCATTAAAGTATGGTACTTCCAAAAATATCAACCATAATATATTCACCATACTTATATTTTCTTTGGTTCATACATTGGCATCAAATCTCACAATGCCTAATCAAGAAAATATTTGCACATGGTGTCTCCAATGATACTATGTCTCATAGTATCCACCATGTCATATCTCAGTAATAACACTTATAGTAGTATGAATACTACTTAGTTATCTGAGATATGTACAATCATGATCTCTCTAAATATAATCCATACGACATCCATCATGATAGCAAGTTAAACTATTGTTAATATTGTTGCCTTACAATAGTAACCATAATCAAACATCAATAAAAGATCACTATCTTTCATGATGCTTCTACATAATCATGTAGTAAATCACATTATAAGAAGAGTATACACATAGATATCTCAATATTATAACTTAACTAAGGATCAACTTCAAAAAACATAATCATATTTTTACCAGACTTAGTTTACCTATGAAGTGTTACACTTTTAATTTTGAGAGGGGCATAGTTAGAATGCCAACAGATTTCTCATTTGTGCTAATATATCTCAATTATATGACATTTATTTCCACCATGTACCTAATGTAATGATTTGGGATCTCAATGTGTTTTGATATGTTATGAAATATTGGACCTACTACAAAATTATACAACTTCGATTGTCACAATATATAATAGTGGGGTCCATGGATTGTCCAAACAACCCTACAAGTAGTTTCCTCAACTATATTGATTCTCGGGCTCCGATGGATGTTGCAATGTACTTGGTGGGGAACTTTGGGAAACTAAAGATTTCTTTCTAATAAATTGGGATATCATGGCAGATCCTAAGATGAGACATCACTATCAACAACATAGCCAACCCACTCTAAGTTAGAATGTCCATATAGATTTATATCTACATTATCATATTTCAATCCTAGCCCAATAATTCCACATAGACACCTCATCATATGTTTTGCAACTATAAGATGTATTTTCCTAGGGTCACACATCAACTAACTGAAAGTGTTTGTAGCATAACCAATGGTCGGCCTAGTATTCACTAAATACATCAAAGATCCTATTATTTGTTGATAGAGAGTAGGATCGGTTAATTTTGACTTTGAGATTACATCTTTTAGATAATGTAGATTTATTTTTGTAGGTGTAGACATAGGTTTTTTTTCCATCAATCCAATTCTATTTAGAATATAGATAGTGTATTTACCTTGATTTAGAATGATACAATTTCCTTCTTGCCATGCCTCTTATCCAAAGAAGTAATGTAGGAGACCTAGGTCCTTCATATTAAATTTAGAAGCAAGATTTTGTTTGCATTTCATAATGAGATGGTATTCACCTATTATTATTAAATCATCAACATAAAGAATGAGGATTAACATATCACCATTTTTAAACTTGAAGTAGAGGTTAGGATCTTCTTCATTTTTGGAGAATCCCAACTTGGCTAGCTAACTCTCAATCCTTCCATACTAGGTTGTGGAGGATTGTTTGAGGCTATAGAGAGCCTTCCTTAATCTACAAAAATGAGAAGTACTATCATGAATAATAAACTCTTTGGGTTTGAGGCAGAGTGTTTAGAGGAAACAAGGTGGACTCAACCCAATCTATCTTGATATTCAACAATAGACCAAGTGTTGGACTCACACTTAGAAGAACCAGTCCTTCAACCTTGAAGTGTTTACACACACAAAGACACCATACTATATCATTATTTTTCCTTTTATGAGTTTGAACAACTTACTCTACAAATATGAACTAAAACAAGATCCAATTTTGACCATATCTTCAACATTAAGGTCCGTTCAACCCCAACACCTTCACTTGCATACCCATATTTGGACACAGTCTTACAAATCAGTTTCTAAGAGAGTGAAAAGACATATTACACCTTAGAACATAATATCATACCCTTCCCAAGAGGTTTCAACAACCCACACCTTTTCCAAGATCACAAAGCACAATTTGACCTACTAGGCTACTAGCCCTTTGAAACTAGTATTACATGAACAATATTTGAAAGTTACAAAACACCTATCAAAAATATTAGGATTTAAAATACCCTTTTGGGATTTATATCAAAATCCAAAGAGCCAAGTCCCAACTCCACTTGTGCATTACTCAAAAAATACCAAGTTCACAAATGTAATAGGCCTAATTAGACTTGGATTACAAAGCGAGTGCTCAAGGATAGGTGCATAGAATCAAATCAATAGCCTAGAGGGTTTTCTTACAAATTATCTCAATCAATTCCACCATTAGATCTGGTCTATACACTCCCTATCTTGACTATGTTCTCAAAAACTCAACTTTTGGGCCAAACACATGGGCTTGTTTGATCTAGGGCCTGTGGTAAAAATGCTTAGCTGACTCCCCAAGTTTTGGTATTTTGGAATCATACAGTGCACATCCCTAACTTGCATTTCCCTAAGGGTCATTGAAATTCACTTGTGAAATTGCAAGTTAGGGCCACATTCTCCAAAAATCTTATGAGACAAGGATTTCATAATAGTCTTTACAAAATATTGTCTACCTTTCACCAGACTTACCAATTCAATTTAAACCAATTGTATTCAAAAAATAACTCACCCTTCTAAACAACCATGTTAACTAATCATGTTAGGAAATCTATACAGTGTCATACAGTTAGAGGAAAAAACCATAAACAGAAAAGTAGAGTCTTTATTCAAGATCTCCATCAAAGTTGCACAAAAACATACAACTCTTTATTCTTTGGTTCACCATGGCTTAATAGCCTTCCTTTAACACCTACAACCAAATCTCAAATGGTTGTGACCATTGATGCCAAGTTTTTAACTACTCAAGAAACTTTTGCAATATTTATTCAAAACTCTTCAAATTGACTTGTAGGATCTTCCAAGCCTTCAATGACTCATTTTATGTCTAAAACATTATCAAACACCCTATGTGACCCTATTTTGACCTTTCACAAGGACCTTGTCATCTAATTGATCACTTAGAGCCCATTAGTCTTACAAAATGGGTCATTTTACAATGGTGATGATCCTTTTGGATCAAATCCCTTATTATGTTGATAGATACTTGCTAACTCGTTACACACCCTTGTTCCTATGAAGGTGCCCTACACAAAGGTTGTTTTAGGTATACTTTCTCTTCGATGTTACCATTAAAAAATGCAGCCTTTACATCCATTTGGTGTATTTTTCATCCTTTTGAGGTGACAATAGCAATTATGGTCCTTACTAAAGTGTATCAAGTAGCTAGCGAAAATGTTTCTCGTAATCAATTTCTTCCTTTTGGGAGAAACCTCTAACAACAAATTTGACTTTGTATTTTTTCAATACTTTCATCTATTCCATGATTGATTTAAATAGCCATCTGGATGATACAATTATTTTCCTTTAGGCCTAGGCACAATGTCCCAAACATCGTTCTTTAAAATAGATTGATACTCTTTAATCACTGCATCCTTCAAAACTTGATGTTTTAGTGCTTCCTCAACATTTAGAGGCTTAGATTTAATGAGCTCACTCATAAGGGAAACATAATTTAAGTAACCTCTTTTGTTTGTTTCATTCTCTATATGTGCCCTCAGGAGAACATGGTTTTCTGCTTCTTCAACTATTTTCTTGCCCATAGTGATCTTTTTTCTATTTTTGGCATGTTCAAGAGGTTTGGGAGTTGAATTCATATGCATATTATTTTCTAGAAGTATATCCCTCTAAAGTTTAGTACCAAGTTCATTTTCTATGTCTTAAGGAGACTCATCATTTGTCTCATTAATGCTTTTAGATGTTTTGAATGCAATATCTTCTTCAAATGTTATATCTCTTCTAAGTTCAATTATTTTCTAATTGAGAACATATATTTTGTAGGATTTGGATGATTCACTATATCCACCAAATATGCATTTCTTTCTTGATGGTTCTAGTTTGGATCTTCCCTCCTTAGAAATGTGAATATAGACTGGGCACCCAAATATTCTTAATTGACTTAAGTCAAGCTTACTTTTGGTAAAATCATCTTCAAGAGTTGTATTGCCAAGACTAGAGTAAGGATGTCTTTTTTTGTATGTAAATTGTAGTATTAGAGGCTTTTGTCCGAAATGAGTTATGAAGGTGTTAATCATGCATCATAGCTTTAGCATCTTCTACTATGGTCTTGTTCTTCCTTTTAGCTACCCTATCTTGTTGAAAACTACATGGAACATTGTACTCCCTTTTAATCCCAGTAGTATTACAAAAGTCTTTAATTTTTTTGGAGATATAATCTCCCCCATATATGACCTTAGCATTTTGATTATTTTACTAATTGTGTTTTTAACTAAAGCTTTAAATTCTTTCAATTTTGATAGTACTTTATTTGATCCTTTAAGTTTTAGAAAATAAATCGATGTTTTCTTGGAGTTGTCATCAACAAAAATAGCATAGTACAAGAATCCCCCTAAGGAGGGTATTGTTATTGGTCCACATAAATTAGTGTGAATAAGTTCAAGTATATTTTTAGATTTGATCTCACTATAATAAAATGTCTCTTTGGATTTCTTACACAAAGCACAACATTTACATATTCCATCATGTTTTGGGTTTAATCAGGTAATCATGTAACAATTTTCTCTATGGAAGATAGGGCACAAAAGTGAATATGTCATAACCTTTTATGCCATATTTTGGTTTGTAGTGGAAACATCATCAGTTAAGGCTTGGGTTTAAACATTACAAAGTTTGTAAAAATATCCATCACAAACTCCTATTATATATGTATTCTTGATGTTTGGGTTATTAGGTTAGGTAAGAACTTTCCCATCCAAGAAGGTGATTTGATACCCTTTGTCTTCCAACATTGAAATGGATACTAGATTTCTTCTAATGTCTTGTAAAAATAGAACTCTAGCTTTTTATTAAGAAAACAAGCTTTGAAGGGCCCATGAAACCCTATACAAGAATACTTAGAAGATTATAGCATTAAGCCAAAATTGAGAAAAAGGACCCAAAAAAGACATGACCAACCGAAGAGAAAAAGTCAGCCAAGAAAGGATAGGACATAGACAAATAGCAACAAAATACAAAAGAAACACAACTAGCACTAGGAAGCCAAAAGGAAAATTATCCCATGTTCTTGAGGAGCTCTACAACATGCATTTCTAATTGGTCCATCTTTCCTACAACTTCTTTGATTTGGACGACTTCAGTAGAGGCATTTGTAGTCATCCTTCTAGTACTAGCCCTAGTCCTTTTACCAAGCCCATATATACTTACTATCAGCAAGACCCCCTTGATCATCAGGAACTCTAATGATAGCCTTGTCCACTTACGAGTTAACTAGCTTGCTGATGAGAATTTTATGTGCTCATTTGACACCTTGAGGATTTTATAACTCTGGTTAGCTATGCTTCTTAGAGTGTTCTCTATGCTAGTCATCTTATTATCCAACTCCACCACCTTAGCCTTTAACTTGTTGAAAGCCACCATATCAACTAAGGACCCCATCTTCAATCTCTCCTCAGTAGTATCAAGATTCCTCTTATTGTTCATCAAGCCCTCCACAGTAGGCATATTGTCATTCAAGTTAGTGATCTAATGGAACAACTATTTGATGGACCTAAAATTATCCAACGTATTTTATCTTTCATTTTTTAGCATGTCTATCTTCTCCTCTATACTAGAATCATTGAGGATTAGCATAAAGGGATCAATAAGTTCCCTAAGACCAATTTTACTTGGCTCCACCTCACCATCCATAAGGTCATTTTTTTCTCTAGAAATGCCAAGACTTATAGAATTCATGTCCATATTATTCTAGACAATCTTTCTTCCCCTATTAAAAGTAGAAGTCATAGGAGCGAAAGCACAAAGGTCATCAGCAAGAGCCTTAGCCTATAAGGATGGGGTAACATTGATGCCTTGAGTATCCTCCTCATCAAGGGAGTCATCCCTATTCTAATCCTAAATGAGATTCAAAGGGTATTCTAAAACCTTGATGCCTTGATTATCATCCTTGCTAAGGGAGTCATCCCTATACTAATTTTGACTCCTCCTCCCTATTCCATTTTCTATTTTTTCCTTGAAGGCTGATGTTTCTTGCTAGTTCCCACCTCTTCATTTTTAATATCCATTTCCTCATCTTCCTAATCATAGTCATCAAAGGAGATGACCACTTTAATATGTTTTTGGTCACAGTGGTTCTGTGGATTTTCCTAGCAAGGTTTTCTCTCTTCTACTTCTTCTCAATCCTCTTCACATGTGTTTTCCTACTAAAGCCCACCTCCTCATCATCGGTCTCCATATCTTCTTCACCTTTATAATAGTCATCATCAAAGGATATGGTCTTCTTATCATGCTTCTTAACCAAAGGATCTTTCTTCTCTTTCTTGATAGAAATCATAAGGGCCTTAGAAGTGGACCCCTTTCCCTTGCTCTTAGTTTTGGTAGCATTATAATCCTTTGAATGCATACCCTCATTATCTTCAGTTTCAATATATCCTAGGAATCCTCAGAAACTTCTTCTTCATCATCTTCCACACCCCTCTTAATAAATTTCCCCACATATTGAGCCCTAATATACTCATAGATGGGAAGCATTATGCCATCATGGAGGGGAGAGTTGGAGAGAACTTTTTCCCTCATTTCATTAATACTAGCATTCAATGAAGAGTATAGATAGCAAGGAATTCAAATATTTATACCATGCCTAAAATGATTCAAAATGCAAAGTGGTGGGAACACACCCTAGTGAATCTACCATCCAAAGTAACATAGTAGACAATGGTGTGCAAAACAAAATGCCATAATTTCTTTATGCATTTAGGCTATAAATAAGTTTTACCTCCAGTCTTGATCAGGACCTCACTCTCACCCATCTCCCTAGGGAATTCATCGATAGTAGCATCCAAAACTTTGTGATCCCTATAAAATTTCCTACCCACAATTGGAATGCCAGTCACATTGGAGATGAGTTCCTCTATCATGGTAACACTTCGACCACCCACATGGCACTCTGGTTAGTTATAGGGAAACTCCAAATTTTAATTGAATTGTATAGATCCTAATTCCTTTCACCAAATAGGTGGAGTTATCTCCAATAGTGACTTCTTCAATTGAATTTTAATCAAGTATATCATGTTGTTCTTTGAATCTAGTTATATGATGGGATGTTCCACTATCTATAACCCAAGTATTTATGCTATTCATTCATTCATTTGATAATGCTAAAAATAATACAATTATTTATGTGTCCTTGACTTCTTTTAGTGAGGCTTGATTATTGCAGTTTTCCAAGCATTTTACCATGAGATGTCCATACTTGTCACATCTATAGCACTGCACCTTGGAGATGTACTTTCTTTTGAGTGAATGTTAATTGTTTTCTTTTTCCCTCTTCCATTTAAAGTTTCATTTCTTCTGTTTCTTGTATGAATTTGTATGCAATACTTGAGACTCCACCAGAATTATTTATTCCAATGCATTTGGTGATTAGTCTTGACTCTTCTTAAATACAGTAACTTTTTAAATGGTCAAATTTTGGAAGTTTAGATTAAGCTCTTATTTCTTGTATGAATGCTTCTCAATATGTGGGAAGCCCATTGAGAGCCAACATTTTTAATTCTTTGTTGTCAATTATATGTCCAATTGTAGATAATTGGTCTCTTTACTTTGTTATTCTTAAAAAATATGATGCAATGGATTCACTCTTGTTCATTTTTATATGGTGTAGTTGTTGTTTCAGTGTGAAGGCTCTATTGGAATTGTTTATCTCATACATATTTTCTAAAAAGGTAAACATGGCATGTGCATTGTCCAACTTTGATATTATAGGAACTATATGATCCTTTACTACATCTACTAGGATCTTCATGGCTTTGTTGTTATTCTTTTTATATTGAATTTTCTTATTCTCATCATCTAGTATAGTTACAGTGTTTTACACAAATGACTATGAAACTTGTTCTATACGTGTCATCACTAATCTAATTTTCTATGAGAGGAGATTTGTAGTACCCTCAAGTCTATAATCAAATCTAATTTTTTTCACCATCATTTTTGATTAATTTCTAATTTCCTTTTATGGTGTTTTAGATTTTTCGAGGTTATATTTGCTCTTGGTATTATTTCCAACTTGCTTTGATACCATGTTAAGGAATGAGGATCAAATTATAATACCCCCTTTTTAATAGTATGCTTGATATGGTGAATTCAATCTAACATAATCTCCTTGATTATATATCTAATTTAACTCCTCTTGCAAATTTGTACAATTGATTTGGCTACTAGCATGTAAGTATATGTTTTGTTTGTTTGAAAGTGAATTGCACATATATTTGACTTAGATGGTTGCATCTTATAGTAATATATATATATATATATATATATAAGCAACTAGAAGTCACATTCCATGTAGAAACATGTCTCTATGTGGCACAAGCCATGTAGGGACATGTCCCTAGATGGGGACTTGCTCAATAACCCTTGATGCACCAATTCATAACAACTTTAATTAATACACATGGCCTTTCAATACAATTCTCTTCTCATTTATTTGTGCCAACACAACTCATGATAATTCACATTGACTAGTAATTGTATGTAGGGATTGTTTAACTTAATCTTGGAATATATATAAGGACGCGTAGTATCATTAAATTGATAGTAATTTTTTAATATGGATTATGGTCAATTTTATTAGTTCAATATAGTTGTGACAAATTATTATCATTGATTAATAACCATTAGAGAATATAGTCCTACTATAATATATAGTGATAATGTTTTATGCATATGGGTTATGGTCATTAATTTTATCAGCTTAATCAAGTTGATCTTACCAAAGCTACAATATTAATGGTTTAGATCTTACAAGCGACTATAGTGTTAGATAATTGAGAGGGGGGACAGGGGGAAAATCAATTACATCCAGTTATCATATAGGCCTTTCAAACAATTCAGTGCCAAATTGAACTTCATAAACTTTCACAACAATAACTTGGTAAAACATTTAACATTTCATATCAAACTTATAATATTTTTACTTCAAAATGTTATATCATTGTCCTTTAATTTACCAATTATCCAAATAATAACTTAGCTTATATCGAGTTACGACAATATGTAAATAACATGAAAATAAACTTGCAACACATAAGAAATCACACATGTTGACACAAATATTTAGCATGAAAACCATGTAAAAGGAAAAACCACATGGGAACTAGCAACCCAAAAAAAATTCTCTTTTGAAGTGAGCTCTGCTAGGAGATGACCTTGTTAAAGGTTTACATACACAATTTTAGTCTGACCTGGTTAAAGGATTTTAACCAAAGTTCATCTAGACCTTATCACTCCTTATCTTTACTAAAGAGTGGCCTACTCTAAAGGACTTATAAACATCACTAATAGATGTTACCATATAGGATTTCATAGACTTGTTAGTGTTAGAAATATTTGGAATAACTAAAAGGGGGGATGAATCAATTACTCAAGGCCCTTATGTACCATTTGAACAATTAAACATAAACACTCATTGTTCATTCTATTGTGTTGTTTCTCAATCTCTACTATAAAAATATTGTCTTAAACATAACTTTCTTTTCTTAATGAAAATGTCATCAAATGTAAATCATATAAAACATTAAATATAGATCTGACACTAGGATTTTTATGTGGAAACCCAATTTGGGAAAAACCAGCAGCAACATGTGGCTACTTTTCACTCTTTGGAAGTGAGCTCTATTAGGAGCGAACCCTACTAAAGGTTTACAAACACATTGTTAAATGTGACCTTGTTAAAGTATTTAATCACCCTATTAGAAGTGGCCTTGTCAGAGGACTTTGGTCATTCCATTTAGAATGTCACCTAGTTAAAGGATTTAGACAAACTGTTAACTCTTCCAAATGATTGTTAGGTCAACCTCTATTAAAAGGATTTCAATACAAATTATTTACAATGATTAGAAAGAAAATAGTAAGTTTGATTTGTGTGATTGCAACTTACTTTGCAAGTTCAAATCTATTTTTGGTCCATGTGTTGACTCATTGATAAGTTATCCATTGTCATTTTTGTCCTTGATTCGCAACCCTTCAAGCAATCAACCTTCTCTTCTCAACAACACTTAAGCCTTCTACTCAAATTCATTTATCAACATCAGAATCTATGTAAGAAATCTCCTTTAACTTCACATTTATTCTCACACTTGTGCATCTTTGATCAACCTTCTTTTGTATGTGTCTCTTACATACACTCGCACCCACACTCTAGTTTTTATTATTCATCCTTCTACCTCTTTATATAGGCAATTATTTCTTTATCATTTTCCATCATCATTGTAGATCTTTAGGGTTTATGATCAAGTTCAACACAATTCATTATATATGTCCATCTTCTCGAACATCCTCTAGAAACTTCTCTAGAACCCATCTATTAGGCCTTTACCTAATCCTCTTCTTGAATTTAATGATCCAACTCATCACTATTATCTTCAACATGGTTTACATCTCCCAAGAAATAAACTAAGTTGGCTAGATCTCACGATTTCCTCAAATTCATTCTCATACTATTACTTGGCAATCTCTAAACTCGGACACTTAGTCATCACTAAATTACTTGGTCATTGTAAAACTTTTGGCTTGGCATCAACTATCTTGCTCAATCAATAATATCATTCAATCAACACTAGATTTTATCGGCACTAACTATGGCTTGGTTAACACTAACACCACTCAGCATTCCTTAGCCTTTTACTCTATTGCTCAGCTTAACTTTCTTGACATAAAAAAACACTTTTCTTTATTAAAGTCTATCTAATCAAATGTTCATTTTAACTTCCTTTTCAAAACTCAACCTTTCCTCTAGGTGTTATTGTTATGAGCAATTTCTCAAATCCTCTTCATAATCAAATAGATATGATATTTAGATTAGGTAGCAATATGTCTTATCAATAGATTTGACATTAATGACAAAACAATAGTTGTTCCAATTGTAATTTTCTAATAGTTAGGTCCACTCAATTAAGAGATTTTATCTGCTACAATGGCAAGAAAGTAATAGTAGTGATACTTGATAGCAATGTGCTTTGTCTTAGTGTGCATCACTGGATTCTTTGAAATGTTGATAACATTTGTGTTATCACAATAGATAACCACTGGATCTATAATCTCTTCTTTCATACCTTTCAGTAATTGCTTAATCCACATAATGTTTGAACAGTTCACTACAGCTACCACATATTCAGCTTCAGCTATTGATTGGGAAATACAATTATGCTTCTTGCTTGTCCATGACACCAATCTCTTTCCTAGGAAAAATGCACCTCCACTAGTGTTTTTTCTATCATCAATAGTTCATGCCCAATTTGAGTCAGTGAACACTTTTAGGTCAAATTTATCACTTCTTTTGTAGTATAATCCATAGTCTTTTGTACCTTTCAAATATCTCAATATCCTTTTTAGAGCCATCATCTGATTCTCTTTAGGATTTTTGGAAAATCTAGCAACTATCCCAACTACTAAAGAAATATCTAGTATGTTGTTAACAACATATTGTAGTTTTCCAATGATGGATATGTATAAGGTATGGTTCACTTCGGTAGATCATCATTCTTAGACAGCTTATGTCATGTAGACATAGGTGTACTAATTGGCCTTGAATCTTCCATACCAAAATTCTTTAGTATCTCCTTGATGTATTTGGATTCAGTAATAAAAATACCAAACTTCATTTGACATACTTGTAACCCAACAAAGAATTTGATCTCACCAAACATAGACATTTCAAATTACTTCTTCATTTCATCAACAAATGATTTGCATAGTGCTTCTTTTCCTCCAAATATAATATCATCAACAAATATTTCAAATAACAGTACTTCATTGTTCTTACCATTCCTCAAACATAGATTATTGTTATCATTTGTCCTTTCAAAACCAATCTTTACCAAATAATTATGTAATCTTTCATACCATGCTCTCGAGGCTTGTTTCAATCCATAAAGGGTTTTGTTCAGTTTGCATACCATGTTCTTCTTATTTGGATCTACAAATCCTTTAGGTTGTTCAATGTATACTTCTTCCTCAAGTATACCATTAAAAAATATAGATTTGAAATCCATCTGATATACCTTGAAATTCTTATAGGTTGAATATGCAAGTAGAGTTTTGACTCCTTCAAGTCTTGCCATAGGCAAAAAAAGTGTCTCCATAATCAACTCCTTCTTGAGCATAACCCTTTCATAATAGTCTTGCCTTGTTTCTTGTTACTTTACCATTTCCATAGAGTTTGTTCCTAAAAATCCACTTTTTCCCAATGACATTTTTGTCTTTAGGTCTTGGCAATAAAGTCCAAGTATTGTTCTTCTCCATCTAGTCAATTTCCTCATTCATTACATGAATCCAATCTTCATTGACTAAAGCATCCTTTACTATTCTGGGCTCAAACTCACAAAGTAAGCATGTATCTTCTTTAAGTCTTTTTCTTGTCATGACACTTGATTCAGAATTACCAATGATTTGTTGAGGTTAATGATGTCTTCTCACATATTTTTCTAGCACAGGTAGTTTCCTTCTTTGTTCTTCTATAGGTTCATCTTGAAAAACAAATTCAAGCTCATTTTCTCTTTCTTATTCATGTTTTGGTTCATGTTCCACATGCTCAGCATTTTCCATCTAATGGTCGGCATTGCCTATCTGTGACTCAGCATCTTCAGTTTGTTTCTTGGCACCCACTCTTTGTTGCTCAGCAATTTGTATTTGCACTTCATCATTTATTGTCTATTGAGAGACTGCAACTTGATTTTCTTGTTCATTTGCAGTGTTAGCAGCAACATCATCCACATAGATAAATGTATTGTAGTCTTAATGTTCTTCTTTACGTTCAGTGTCACTTCTTTCTACAAACTCATCAACTTTGACATCTGCACTTTCCAGAACTTTGTTAGTGCTAAAATTCAAACACTTGTAAGCTTTGCTTTTGGTGGAATATCCTAAGAATATGCCTTCATCACTTTGTGCATCAAGTTTTCCATTCCTATTATCTTTAAGTTTATAACATCCACTTCCAAAGATTTTAAAATATTTCACATTAGAAGCATATCCATACCATAGTTCAAAAGGTGTAGTATTTTTACCTTTCTTGACTTGAACTCTATTTAGGGTATGGACAATAGTACTAATATCTTCTCTCCAATATTTCTTTGATACACTCTTCTCCATCATTAATGTTCTTGCACAATCCATTATTGATCTATTTCTCTTTTCAGCTATCCAATTCTAAGGAGGGGTCCTTGGTGCTAACATTTGTCTTTTAATTCCTCTACCATTGTAGAATGTATTGAACTTATTTAAAATGAATTCACCACCTCTTTCATATCTCAAACACTTCAAAATCATGCCTATTTCTTTTTCAACTCTACATAAATACCACTTTAATAATAGAAATGCATCAGATTAAGCTTTAAGAAATATCATAGTCATCATCCTAGAATAGTCATCAACAAATAGAATGAAATACTTATTTCTACAATAACTTGAACATCAATGGGTCCACATAGGTCAATATGAACTAATTCCAAAATATCACTACTAGTGTATGTTTTTCTCTTAAAACTAGACTTGGTCATTTTTTCCAATTGTCATTGCTTACACATGGCATTGGTAGGCTTCTTTAGTTTAGGCAATCCCTTTACTTTCTTCATCTTACTGATATTCACCAAATTGTCAAAGTTCACATGACATAATCTCTTGTTCCATAATCAAACATTTTCTCATTGTGCAAACAAACATGTCTCATTTGATAAATATAGATAGAATAAGTTACCTATTTTTTGATCACCAATTCCAATCAACTTACCATCAGCATCATGTATCTTGGTCTTCCTATTATGAAACTAATGAAGGGTGCTCTTCTTAATACCATAAACCATAATAGAAAAAAAGAAACAATAGCAAATGTGAGAAAAAAATATGGACTTCTTATTTGCATTGCAAATGCAGAATTACAAAATTCACAAGTACAATATGCTAACCCACATGGGTGCCTTCATTACAATAATCTACAAGACTATGCTGCAAACTATCACCCAAAGTTGTCCTAGACAATGTTCGAGTCTTTCTTAAATAGGAAATTTTATGCCGCCCAAGAAGGTTCTAGACATTGAAACTTAATACCTAGGGTCGACAAACCCTACAATACATATAGAGTCGGCCAAATACATCTCTAATAATTATTTTAGATATTTTGGGTAGCTCAACTTTGGAAGGTCATAACTCTTGAACCCTTACTCTTATTGGCTATTATAACCACTTTTCAAAAATGCCAGCTCCTGATCTATAGACTTGAAATAGCACAAGTGCAATCTTTTCAAACCTAATCAGAGCGCTCTAAGGCCTCCAATGGTGAGCTTGAAGATTTCTCTACAAATTTTCCAGTAAAAATCCACAATAACTTCTCTGATACTTAAGCTGGAGCAATGAGATTTTTATGGTAGTCTTACAACCCTAAAATGAACTTTCATGTAGAAAATGAGAACACTCTGAGCTCATATGACAAACTTACTAAAAATAGTAAGTACCTAGAAATAGTAACCACCCTGTCTACTAGTCCTTGTTAAAATAGAAAAGACTAAAAAGAAAATATTTTGTGATGCAAGATTGCTCTTACACTTAGGATGCTCCTGCATCAGAAATTCAACTCTATAACCTGATCTGTTCAACTATGAAACACTCAACAAATTTTAGTTTAGTCCTCCAACCTAGTAAACATTGTCACATTTTATCTTGTCAATTAGTTGACTAGTGTCTTTACCTTTTACAATACATGGGATATCATTACCAAATTTAATACATCCACCTTTGTATGGACCAATATCCTCAAATTTATCTTTATCACCTGTCATATGATTTGAGCATCCATTGTCAATTATATATCTGTCACTTTTGTTTACAAATGAAATTAATGCAGTTTTCTCATCTACATCAGAATCTTCTTTCACAACAACATAAACAACTTCGTGATCATTACTCTCAGATTCATTATCAGTTTCTTCTTCAACAATATAAGAAAATTTCTTACCTTTGTCATCCTTGCTTCTCTTGAAGTCTTTGTCATCTCTTCTTTCTTTGAACTCGTTTTCCTTCCTTTCATCCTTGTCCTCTCTGTCAAGACACCTAGCAACAATATGACCAACCTTGTTGCATGAAAAACAAATAATAGGTAGTTTACCTTTGTATTTACTTTTTCCTCTTCCAAATCTTTTTGCAATAAGGGTGTAATGCCTACCCCTATTTTACTTTTCATGTTATATTGTCAAAAAAATTTAGGCTAGCTTTATGGTTAAGTTTTTATGATAGTGGTACTTGGTGACCTAATTTAATTGATGTTATTTCATAATTAGTTATTTATTTCATGAGCTACTTGATACTCAGTTATTTCATATGTTAATGATTATTCTTTTGATGATGATACATGTATGTTCATATAGTGATTTCAATTATTTCATGATAATAGTTAGATGGATGAGTTATATGTAGTTTCAATAGTTACTTACCCATACTTGCATGTGTATGGTGTACATGTATATTTTACTTTATGTTTGATGTTTCTGATGTGGTTGAGGGAGAAGTCGTAGTCACTTGCTAGTCCAAATCTACACGATGTACCACTCCCTGTCATTGCCTATTTAGTTTAGAATTATAAGTATATGTACATGTTTGACTTTTATGCAAATTGCAGGTACTAGACATTGACTTCCCTGAATTGTCAGGATGAGCATGGCCTATTGTAGTATCTCAATGGTAAAGAAGGGAGATAGTTCTTGATTTCAAATCCTAAACCTAAGCCAATTGTCCTAGAAAGTAGGACAATTTTTTGAGTTATTTACCCTTTTGAATTTGTCAACTAACATGAATTTGATATTTTGACACTTGAATTTGATTTAGTACTTTATCTTTAAAATGGGTTTTCTTGATCAGTTTGTGGGTCTATTGTGATTTTTAGTTATAATTAAATCAAATTAAGAGAATATTAAATTATTTAATTTAATGAAAATTTTATAAAGACAAATCTATATTTAAGTATATTTATTTAATTAAGAAATTAATTAAATAGAAGTATTATATTTAAAAGATTTAATCAAAATTTTAAATTTGGCGTAATAATATTTATTTAATTTAATAATAATTAATTTAGGATTTTTATTTTAATTAATGAACCCTAAATATTATTATTAGGTAAATTAATAAATATACTATTAAAGACATCTTGTGATTTAATGTGAGAGAGAGAGGGGGGGAATAAATTAAATAGAGTTTATTTTAATTAGAATGCAAAAAGTTGCATGAGATTAAAATAATAATAAAAAGGGGTTTGCTTGTTTGCAAAACTGAAACCCTAAAGGAGTAAGTTCTTTACTAAGAAATTAGAGCTCATTTCTCCACACAAAGGTTTGGAGGAGCCAATTTTGAGAAAGAGGGTTTTCAAGAGGATGTGAATTTTTGTGAGCTCTAAGCATTCGTCTAGTTAGCATCAGATCGAGGTAGGATCTTGTTGAGGTTTGCATAGTAGTTTCCCTTTGAAATTTCTCTGTCTTCTCCATGTTTGTGATGGGTTTGTTTTAGAATTAATTTAGGTTGAAACCCTTGTTTGAGAAAAGTTGTTTTTCGTTATTGAATTGTCTATGAGAGAAATCAATCAAAAAAATTGATTGGAAATCGAATTGTTTTAGGAAATTAAAATCAACATGGGGCTTTAGAAAAGAAAACCATATTTGTTTTATTATTTTTGACTATTTAATCGGGGTTACTATATCAAATATATATATATATATATATATAAAACCATAGTAATTGATAATTGCTATGATAATTATAATATATATATATAATGTGATTTTGTTCTTTGTGGGGGGACTTTGATTTTTTTTTAATTTAAAAAAAAAAAAAAAAAATAGGTGTTGAGCCACCACAGCCACACCCCCCCCCCCACCTCCCCTCCTCTCTTCTTTTTCGATGGCCTATGCTTGGAAGCATGCAGGTGGTAAGCAGACCACGACTACTAAAGGCAACATCTAGCTGCTTATTGCAGACAGTGTGGATTGTTAGTTAAGTAGGTTTTTTTTTTTTAAGATTATTTAGTTTTTATTATTATTTTATATATTATTAAATATTTTTATTATTAAATGTTAAATGTTATAAATATTATAATTATTAAAAATTATTATTATTTTATTAATAGATTAGGAAAAAAATTATTAATAATTTAATATAAATTATTTTATTGATAAATAAATAATTATTATCATTAATAATTTAATGATTGTTGTTGAATTTTAGTAATATTTAATTGGAGATTTTATTAATTATTTTATTATTAAAATATATTTGTAAAGTAAATTGATAATTGTAAATCGAAAAAATTGATTATTTTTAACAAACTTGGGTTTTGCTTAGATAGATCAGTTCATATGAAAATGATTTCTAATATGAAGGAAATTTTATTACTTTTGTTAATTCGAAAACCTTAGTAATTATGACACTTTGGAAATGGAAAACTAGAACCCTATTTGTAAATTGAACTAGTATATTTCTAAACCAAATGAATTATGAAGACACTTGTTAAATTACTCAATAAGATGTTTGTTGTATTTCATATTGGGGTTTGGGTTTGACTTAGTATGTTGACCAATTTTTGATATTTACGAGAGGCTTAGGAATTTTATTTTATGATGTTATATGAGATGTTGTGGTTTATGTTTTGATCTTTGAGATATGGATCAATGTTTATTATTTGGTCATGATCTTTTATTCCCGACCATTTTGATGTATTCACATATTTTTATGATGAGTTTTGATCAATTTTTTGTTAGTGCTTTCCAGTTGCTTGTATAGAATTGAGGTGAATGTGTAATTTTCCTGGTGTAACCTTTGAGTTTCAATTAGTTATATTTTGATGCTTTTCAGTTGCTTGTATAGGACTAAGGTGACTGTTATGACTTTCTTGTTGTAACTCTTGAGTTTCGATTGGTTATCTTTTGGTGCTTTCTAGTTGCTTGTATAGGATTGCGGTGAATATTGTGATTAACCATTAGGTGCTTTCCAGTTGCTTGTATAGGACTAAGGTGAAAATTGTGACTTTATGAGTTGTACTTTTTATGAGCTTAGGGTAGGTTATTTATGTGTATGTTGGGAAGTAGCTTGCAATGGAGGTTGGAGCCCTAAAGAGGCTACCTAGGTAACCCATTGTAAGTTGTCTTAATAACTGATAACATTTCATTAAATGGGTTTTAAATGAATTAAAATGAGTCAATATTTTTCCTCACCCATGCCTCAAGTGCTAGTACAGGCTAGGATAGGAGTAGAGGGGATGCTTGGTTGCAACCTTCCCTCGTTAGTATGCCTTGTCTATACAAAAAGATATTGATGTTGCATAGAGACTAGGGGTTCAGAGTCTAGAGAGGCTGCTAGTGTAACCTTAGAGTTGGCACATGCGATGACACTTACCCACTTACATAGTATATTTCCTACATGTATTTTTTGCCTTTGGGTTTAGATATCACTTGCCCACTTACATAATATATTTCCTACATGTCTTTTTTGCCTTTGGGTTTAGATTTTTTTTTATCTTGGTACTATTGTGGTTTCACAATGTAGACCCCATTTTTGCACAAAAAATGGGGACCCCTTAGAATTTTTGTACCAGCCTCTTAGTCTGGAGCACTGGTTATTTTTTACCCTCCTAGGGGTCTGGGACAAACCCCAGTGCCTGACTAGGGAAGTCAAGGCAATCAAAAAATAGAGAAAATGAGATTGTGTACTCTCAATGTGCTTCAAGTGTGCACATGCGCACTTGCACATATGCGCATGTGCGCTTAGTGCACATATGTGCACTGCATCTTATTCCAAGGATGTGCACTGGCTCATGGGTCTATATAAGACCTTGACCCCCTTACAACTTCTCATTTGCATTTGTCATCCTCCCAAGAGCACACCTTCACACCTTTCCCCTATGCACAGCTCTACCTCTCCTCTCCTCTGCATAGTAAAAGAAGACAAAGTCAGACATCTTCATAAAGGTGCACACATGCGCACCTTTGCACAAGTTTAAAACCTTAAAACAATAAAAAGGAAATAAATCTAAGCACTTGTGAAGGTGCGCACATGTGCACCTCCATGAGGTGTGCATGTGTGCACCCTCTCACATATAAAAAGATAGTAAAAAAATTAGGTCAAAACCCTAAGGCACTCTTCAAAAGTGTGCACTAGTGTACACACCTCCATGAGGTGTGCAAGTGTGTACTTCCACACTCAAAACAAAAGAAATACTTAGAACTCCCCCTCATTATCATTGTGCATTGTGTACATGTGCATTTGTGCACCTCACCAAGGTGTGCACATGTGCAATTGTGCAATTAGCCTTTTTAAGGCTACTTCAGTACACTAGCGCACGTGCAAAGGTGTGCTAGGTATGTTGAAGTGCATGCTAAAGTATTTTGAGGGTGAGGACTACTTTTTAGTGTGTTTTGACTAATTTTGTCCTTTTTGGGAGTCAAAGTCCATTTTAGGTCAAGGATTTTACCTTTAGACTAATGTTTCCCTTGTTTATGTAGATCAAATGGCATCTTCATCATCTTCCATGGCAGAGAAAATGGCTCAAAAATTGATCATATTCAAATATCAAGCAACACCATAAAAGTCAAGGTTTCAAGATGGACACACGAAAATTAAGGACACGAAACTTGGATGCATATAGTGGAACGCAATCCTCACAATTAGCAATAAGCCCAAGGAGAGATCGGCAATGGTATCTACACTCATTAGGTTAGAGTGGTCAATGTAGCGTCTCACCCGACGTTAGTTCAATCCTCAGAACTGATAATGACCTTAGTTGAACACTATGTGACTAAAGAAAAGGTCATCAAGAGCATAACTGGAGAAATTATCTTAGACCTTTGACCTCGAAACATTGAGAATGTATTTCACCTTCCAAGGGTGGACCAATACCTGCAAGTCTCATATAAAGGGGCAAATAGATGGTACAAGGAAAATGAGAAAGAGGCAAAGGAAAAAGTTCAATACTCTTACTCGATTGATAGAACACTAGTGGGTCACCAAGTGGGAAAAGTTGATATGACAAGGGAATACATGAAGGATGATATTGTGTATACAATTGTACTCCTAAGTCATGGGTCTCCCAATAGTAGGTCACCTTCAAACTTGGATGGTCCACTTCATTGAAACCATCATAATGGAAAAGATGCCAATTGATTGGGCTACCATCCTAAGTGACAACTTGGATGAGCAAATAGTAGTTGTCAAAGTTGACTCACACTTCTACATGACATCCTACATGGTGTACTTATTGGTGGCTAGAACCATGGATTACCCAAGCCTTTATAGAAAGGGAAGCATGAAAAATGCAAATGCTTGGCCCTATGTGGTATACCCACAATTGGTAAAGAAGAATCTCTCACTACAAAGTGTGTTATACAGAGTTGTATTATGATGGGCTTATATTTGCAATCATCAAGTTCATAGAAGGAGACTATGCAAAGAGACTGTCAGTAGAGGCAGTAGCCAGGATCACAAAAATAGGCATCTACTATATTCAATTAAAAACCTTCACATATCTTTGGGTAGCTGGTACTCTTGAATGCCCCAAGAAGCTCCCAAGATACTCATCAGATGGGCTTGTACTCTTGGAAATTGCACAACAACTCACTTTTGCATAGGATAGAGTGAGAAAACAACATAAGAAGACATGGGTTTGGCCCATGACAATTGGTGCCTTTGAGGTGAAGCAAAACCAGGATATTTCAACCTTCAATTTTGAGTGGAATCAATATGCCTTGGAAGGATACAACTCCCCTCACCCTTTCTTCGACAACATTGGCATGGTGTAGCATTTGACAGGGAAATAGTTTGTACATGTTGATGCCCTAGAAGATCATTGGATAAATGTATTAGATGATTATGATATCTGATTAAGGGATTATTGTAGGATGAGTCTATACCTAGTAGAAAATGCACTAAAGAAGAAGATTCCTCTTAAGACTGTGGAGAAAGATGTCAAACAAGTCCTGGATCCCCTGTATAATAGAGATAAAGTCTATGATATGCCAATCATGAATGCAAATATAGGGAGGGATGAGAACAATGATATAAATAATCAGGCCAGGCATTTTGTCAAATTGATAAAGGAATGGATCAAGAAGCCATTTATAATGGATCCAGTTCCTCAAGTCATACCTCTACAAGCCACAGGTAGGCCAATCAAAGGCAAAGGTGTGAAGGTCACCATACCAACCTACCTTGCTCAGTCCCTAGAAAGGCCAAAAATTGTTCATCATCATGAGCGAGAGGTTGAGTACTTTTAAGCTGATCAAAGAAAGAAGAGGAAAAGGGTACCTCAAAGGGCAAAGAAACAAGTGGCTCAAGCTCAAACACCTCCACAATAGGTACAAGCTGAGCCTCAAGCACAAGAGCCTTTAGAGAAGGCATAGCCGGAACATCTAGAGGAGGAACAAGTAGAGGAGTAGAGGGTTCCACTAGTGAAAACTAGTGAGGAAGAAGCCACCCCCTCAGCTCCAAAGAAAGCAAGAATTGAAATAATTGTGGTGGGAACATGGAGGAGGAGACTAAAGAATAAAAGTACTCTGTCCCCACAGGTTCTTGAGACCATCCTAGAAGTTGAGGATGAAGAAGCCAAAAGACTCGCTTGGCTAAAGTCACAAAGGAATAGAGGAGAAGAAGCTCCATAGTGACACCTCCATCTACTCTAAGAGAGGATATCCAAGTGTCAAATTCAGAGGATGAACAACAAAAGTGGATAGGAGAGATGGAAGGTGAAGGAACTAATGCCTTTGACCTTTTTGACTTTGACTTTATGCTAGTGGGTACTGAGATGGTAGGTGAGAGAATCATAGATACTTGCACAAGTGACCCTTAAGAGAGGATTGGAATCAATTGCCACCTCTACCTCAAGGACCTCTGGGAATTCCACCACCACCATCTAAAGATTTGTTAGTTTTGGATAAAGGGTTAGTGACTCCACTTCCTCTGGGCACTCAAGAAGAAACAAAAGAACAAGCAACTGATGACAAGGAGTTCCAACAACAACATGTCGATGAAGTATCCAAGGAAGGACAAATACTACAAGAAACTCAGCAAACTCCTTAGGATATAGAGGTTGGGACCTTAGCTCAACAAGACACAAAGACTCCAACTAAAGATCTTCCTTGACATGAGAAGAATCTAAAGATGAGTGATAAGGGAAAGAAGACTACTTGAAAACAAACCTCTTCAGCCAAGTATATGTCACCAATTAGCACCACACCAACATGGAAAAAGAGGGAGGTAATTTTTTGTCAAAAGAGGCAACTGGACTTGATAGCAAAGGAAGGAATGAAGAAACTAATCAAAGTAGTAAAGAGGCATGGGCCACCTAAGGGTGATGCAAGAACACTAGCCTTCATCATGAAGAACCAAGGTCATGACCTACTTGCACATATTGTCATTCCTCCTCCTCATGCCAACACTGAAGAACTGACTCTGAAAGATTACCAAATCAAGGAGGTCATGTTAGAAAGGCCCATGGTGGATACAGCCAAAGTGATGATCATTGTGGGCATGAAGGAAGTGTTCAGGCATATGGACCAAGATGAATGAGAGTTAATAACATTGTGAAAGAAGAATGAGCTACTGAGAGGCTACTTGAATGAAGTTGTGGGCCCCATTGATCTTGAGAATCTAGAGATCACTCTTCAAGCAGCATTAGGAAGAGAGGGAATAGGGACACGATTGGATCCATTTTTGGAAGCATGTCAGCAATGGCATGACAATTTTGAAGAGAAAGGTGTGCAGATCATAAAGGGAAATTTGAGCCTATTGCACCACATCCAATCAAGTGTCGATAAGTTGGTTTTTATAGTGAACCAAGATTTTGGGCCAATGGATGAAGCACATACCTGGGCTAAAGAATTACAGGTGTAATAATCAATAAAAGGCCAAATGTATCAAATGCTAATGGAGGTATATGTAGTGGACGAGTTAGATAATCTCAATGATTAGATAGAGAAAATATTGGCATGTAATAAAGTTATGGAGGGATTGCCTAAAGAGATCAATTGAATTAAGGATAAAGCTCAAGAGTAATTTTTGGAAGCGGAGAGGTATTATAATGCCACCTGCCTTGACATTTTTGAAGATGAGTCAAAGACCAAGCTTTTTGCGGTGCAATTAGTAGTTCAACAATTTCAAGGAACTTTTGAAGAATCTTCATCAGAAGATGACATCAGACAAGCCTTCAAAACTAAAGAAACATTGTTAGAGCTAGACACCAAGTTTGAAGATTTTGTGTAGACAAGGATAGAAGTTAGTAACTACCAGAAAGTGGTAAAAATTAAATATGAGGCTTTGGATCTACTAGAAGCTAGCCTAGTAGCTGAGATGATAGAGAAGTTCAAGAAATAACCTCCAAACATCATTTTGGTGCAAAGAGGGAAAAAAACCTAGATGTTGGAAATCAATTTTTGACACTTAGGAAAAGTTTGGATGTTTTGGAACCTATCACCAAGGTCCATAGGTGTGCAAGTGTTCTTTTCATAGAGGTGCATCGACAGTTTTGAAGAAGCAATGTGTCGACACTTAACTACTAGTTGCTAAATTAGAGCATTTCATCCACTGAAAAAGAATGTTGATGGCAGTTCAACTCCCAAAAACATCTAGAGAAGGTCAAGCTTCCATTTTTAGAGCTTCTAGAGACTTCTAGATCATCTTACACTTGCATTCTTCTTATCTTATCATTCTTTCATTCTTTTGTGTCATGGAAAGGTTCATGCACCCATTAATAGATATAAACAAGGGTGGAGACCTACTTAGCACCATTTAGAGAGTTAGTTTATTTATAATTAGATTTGTTTTATTAGATTTTAGCATGAGTTTGCATTTTAAGGGCTCTCACTCCTAACACAAAGGGAGGAGATGATTTCTTATAAATACATAGATGTAATATGTACTCCAAGATATTATTTTGATGCAATAATATATGTTATTGGGAGCTCATTCTAAGTGTAGTTATTCTTGTTAGAGTGTGTTATTTTTGTGAATACATGTTCCTAAATAATAATGGAGCTAATGGTTTTATTATGTTGCTATGATTATGCAAACTTTTAGTTCTAGTGTTTGCCTCGTGTTAAAAAATCCTGCTAACATAATGAAATGGAGAAAGGATCATCTTTGTTCTTGCATATCATCTTGTCTCGGATGAGCACACTTTTTGTAGCCTTGCAATTTGATGAAATAAGAAACATCTTTCAGATTACATTTGAGTTCCCATTGACGATTGCATATGTTTGGAAAACTTAGTGAAACTTTAGGTTAATTTATTTTGGGTACCCTAGTGGGGTATTACAAGGGGCTTCAAGTTCATCAATCTCATCACCAGAACTATCACTGTCACTCTTTACGTGTTCACCTTTTCTTTTGCTAAGAACTAATTGTGACTTGAATGTAGATTCAATAGTAGAAGGTGTGTAGTTATCAAAGTTAGACATATCAAAAGTAGTAAGTCTGCCAATTACACCTTCTAAGGTCAAAATGTTACATGGTGTAAATCTCAGTTCTTAGATTACAGAGACTCTAATGGCATAAATAGGGAGTAAAGTCCTCAATACCTTACATATCACTATTTCAATTTTACTTTCTCTATTTGCACCATGAATAGCATTGACAAGCTCTTTGACCGTTGTGTAGTATTGTACTATATTCTCACTTTCCATCATTCTCATGTCATAAAATTTACCTTTTAGTCTTTCTCATTTGGCTCTCAAGACATTGTCATCACCTTCATATATGGTTTTCAATTTCTCCCACATTTTCTTTGCACTATCATAATCTTAAGTCATCAAACTCAGCATAGCTTAGGGTTGAGGCAATCTCCAACATTTCTTAGTTGTATTCTTGCTTCTATTTTAGTTGATCAGTTGTCAGAGGAGAAGTTGTCACCTTCACATACACATTGTCCACAAAGTTGATAGTAGCATCACTGATACTAGATATGCACAACCTCATCAAGATCTACCATGCAGGAAAATTCTCCTTGTTCAGCTTGGGTACACCTCTCTTATGAGTCATGATCTTTAGCTTTAAGTATCTTCAAAATTTTCTCTGTAAGCACTGAGCTCTGATACTAATTATTAGAAATGTTTAGAATAACTAAGAGGGGGGTGAATCAATTACTCAAGGTCCTTATGTACCATCTGAACAATTAAACATAAACACTCACGGTTCAATCTAACTTGTTGTTGATAGGTTTCTACTATAAAAATATTATCTTAAACATAACTTTCTTTTCTTAATGAAAACATCATCAAATGTAAAACATTCAACATAGGTTTGACACTAGGATTTTTACATGGAAACCCAATTTGAGAAAAACCACTAGCAACATGTAACTATTTTTCACTCTTTCGAAGTGAGCTCTATTAGGAGCCAAACCTATTAAAGGTTTACAAACACACTATTAAATGTGATCTTGTTAAACAATTTAATCACCCTGTTTGGAGTGACCTTGTCAGAGGACAATGATCATTCCATTTAGAATGTCACCTAGTTAAAGGATTTACACATACTTCTAAGTCTTTCAAATGACTGTTACGTCAACCTCTATTAAAAGGATTTTAGTACAAACTATTTACAATAATTACAACTCACTTTACAAGTTTAGATCATTGTTCGATCCATGTGATGACTCACTGATAAGTTCTCCATTCTCATTTAGATGTCCTTGATTTTCTTGGAAACCCTTCAAGCAATCAACCTTCTCTTCTCAACAACACTTAAGCCTTTTTCTTAGATTCATTTATCAAAATTAGCATCTTCATAAGCAATCTCCTTTAGCTTCGCATTCACTCTCACACTTGTGTGTTTCTGATCAACCTACTTATATATGTGTCTCTTACATACACTTGCACGCACACTCTACTTTTTATTGTTCAACTGTGTACCTCTTTATACAATAAATTCTTGCTTTACCATTTTCCATCATCACCATAGATCTTTAGGGTTTACGATCAGGTTCGACACAATTCATTGTATCTATCCATCTTCCCGATCATCCTCTAGAAACTTCTCCAGAATCTGTCTGTTAGGTCTTTACCTAATACTCTCCTTGAATTCAATGATCCAACTCATTAATCTTATCTTCAACATGGTCTACATCTCCCAAGAAATCAATTAAATTGGCTAGATCTCATGATTTCCTCAAATTCATTCTCATATTGTTACTCAACAATCTGTAAATTCTAACAATTGGTCATCACTGAATTACTCATTCGCTATAAAACTTCTGGTTTGGCATAAACTATCTTGCTCAATCAATACTAACATTCGGTCAACACTAGATTTTCTCAACACTAACTGTGGCTCGGTTGACACTAGCACCACTCGACATTCCTTTTACTCTATTGCTTGGCTTGGCTTGACTTTCTTGACATAAACAATCACTTTGCTTTATCAAAGTCTATCTAATCAAATGTCCATTTAACTTCCTTTTCATAACTCAACATTTCCCCTCGGTGTTATTGTTATGAGCAATTTCTCAAATCCTCTTCATCAATCAAATAGGTATGACATTTAGATTAGGCAACAATATGTCTTATCAATAGATTTGACATCGATGAGAAAACAACAATTATTCCAATTGTAAGTTTCCAATAGTTAGGTCCACTCAATTAAGAGAATTTGTCTGCTACAATGGTAAGAAAGTAGTAGTAAAATGCTCTACTATGTTTAGTACTACCTACCTTGTTCAAATCTTTGATATGCTCAATTTTTACCTTCTAGTCTCTTTCTAGTTGATTCACACTCTCTCTTTCACCTTGCACTTCTACTTGATCTTTATTCCTTTGTTCTTCTCAGTTCACCTTGTTCTTCTTTCTCCTTTTTCTCCTTTAATAGTTCACACTTTATCAGAAATATTAACAAACAATCATAAACTAAAAATGGTCTCAATCATCTCCTTAAATAGTTGACTTCTACCTTCCAAATTTTGTCACTTAATTATAATCGTAGATCTCAGATTCATTGCATCCAGTCATTCAGCCAATACTAATTCAGCTCAAAGTTTATGCTCAATTTAAAAATAGAAAATCTTCTCCATATAGTCATATTTGAATTATTCCAATCATTCATCTCATAACAATATTCATCCTTATCTTGTATGCTTCTTGAACATTCTCAATTTTCATCATTTGTTGGCCTCAAATTAATATTTTCTTTTGTTCTTCACTCGATGAACATTACAACTTCACTCAAGAAATCCATCACTCGGTTAACACTAGAATTTCTTGGTTAACATTAAACTTTAACTTTGCTTTGCCAGATGCTCGATAGGAACTATAATCACTTAGTTAATATTGTAGTCCTCCTTTCACTGAATCATCAATTATGAACTTAATCACAACATACTATGATTGCAAAATAATCAAACCAACATTATATTGTCATAGTCCAATTCATTCAAGTACACAGTGAATACGAATACTTGTCAACATTGTCATCATTATAGTTTCTTCAAATCCTCTTCATCAATCAAACGATACGGTACTCTACTGGATTGGCATAATGTCTAACGAACTAAGGCTTGTCATGAATGACATATAACAACATATATGACTTTTTTACCTATAATAAAATCATTCTCAATTACAACACTAGTTGGGGTTAACAATTTTCCCCTTTGGCATTGATGGCAACATATAAAAATAAGATTTTACATTACACATAAAGTAATCAAATGTATGCATCGACAACAATACAATTGTTCAACTAACTTTATCATGGTTATCTCCAACATATTTCAATCATCAAGTTCACTTGGTCTATATCTTCTATAACTTCATCTTCTCATTTCCATAGTTTGTCAATTTCTCCCCCTTAGGGTATACTTCATTCTTTAGTAGCATCTTGATGCAGGAGCATCCAGAGGTATAAGCGCAATCATGTGTCACCCAAAAAAATGTACTTAGACTTAGTTTTTGTTTCATGTGTTTTCATTTCTAGATATCCATTTGGGTGAAATAAAGGTTCCAACTCTCACAGTTCCACTATCAGTGTTCTAGGATAGAGTATTTGAACACCTTGGGATACGTGTAAATGTCAAAAAAATAGGAGTATGTAATTGAGCCATCATTTTGGTGAACTAGGAGGTGTAAATTGGCCAAATGAATGTAATTGTAATTTAGAGCATTTCGAAATAAGAATCAGGTCAAAAGGCCCCACGCTTTGAAAGTTATCGCAGTTTTTCGAGTTTTGGAGACCACCTAAGAATGCTTCAAAGTCAAGTTAGGGGCATTAAATGACCTCAAAAAGGGCCAAAAAATGGGGGACAAGAAAATTTGGTCCATAGGGCTCTAGAGCACTTCGAGAGCTTTTCGAAAATGTAAACGGTTCGTCAATCGGAGCTACGGTTCAAAAGTTATGCCTCCCGAAAGTTCGGTTACCATTTTTGGATTCTTCTAGATTTGCACCAACTTCTAACGTGGCTTCTGGAGCCTTCTACTTGGTTGGTGGATTCCTACTAGCAATTTCTAGAATGTATTCCTAGTCCTTAACCCTCCGAGGTCTATTTAAGGACATTTCTGGCATTGTAAAAGGCAGTTCGGAGAGGAAATTGAGAGGAGGTACCAAAGGGAGAAATTATCTCCAGTTTTGTGCTATTGTAAGCCCTTAGGGCATGTTTTCAAGTCAATTTTCTCTGTACTGAATGTACTAGCTTATTTTCACAGTTAATATAATTTCCCTTTTCCTGTTGTGTCCATTTTGTGTGTGGGTTGTGTTCCCATCAAGTGGTATCTGAGTTGGTTTTCCTGAGTGTGTAGATAGAGCGCCGACTGTAAGGCAGTTTGCACCAAGACTGTGTGGTTGTGGGTTTGAGTTAAGAAGATGCCTCCATGAAGAGAGCGTGGTGGAAGGGCTGGAGCTGTTAATCCTGAGGAGGTTAGAGCCCTCCAAAGGAAGGTACAAGCATTGTAGGAGGAGCTCCGTAGAGGAACAAATGTTGCTGCAGGTGACGACAATGAGGATGACAATGAAGAAGAAGAAATTGGACCAGAAGGAGAATTTGATGGGGAAGTTCTGAATCAGGCAGAGGAAAGGCTTTTTAGGGCCATTACTAAATTTGGGAAAAGACCTACAATTGATGTGGGTGTATTTTCAGGAAATCTGAAACTAGATGAGTTGATCGACTGGATCAATGAACTAGAAGAATAGTTTGAGTATGAGGATATCAGGGACCTAGATAGGGTTAAGTTTGCAAAAGCCAAACTGAAAGGCCATGCCAAAATCTGGTGGCAAGAGGTTCAATTGGAAAGAAACAGAAGAGGAAAGGAGAAGATCACAAGGTGGGATCGCATGGTGGACAAATTAAAGAAGCAATTCATTCCTGTGGACTATGAGCTTGATTTGTTTAAGAAGATGCATGGGCTAAAGCAAGCAGGAAGATCAGTCAAAGAATATACAGAGGAGTTTTATCGACTTATGACTAGAGCAAGGCATGCAGAAGCAAATAAGGAGAAGGTTGCTCGTTATATCAGTGGGTTGCGACCTAGCATCCAGGAGGAATTAAGTCTTGTAAGAATGACCAGCGTTGAAGAGGCACACCAGTTTTCCCTACGAGTTGAAGAGAAGCTGAATAAGAGATTTGAAGGGAGACAAAGAGGGCATGGTCAAGGAGGAAGGGGAAGCGGTAGGTCATCTAGAGGTCAAAATGAAACCCAACAGAAAAATGAAGATGTGGGTACTAGCAAGAACCAGAGGAATGAGGGTTTCAACCACTCCCGTGATCAAGACTTTAGAAATCAGAGAGGAAGAGGTAGAGGATGTGGACAAGGAAGAGGAGGCTTCTGTGGTACCTATTTCCATTGCAATGAAGAACGTCATCGTGCCTTCGAATGCCCTTAATGACAAGGAAGGATAGATAGGAGAGCTTGTTGAGATAATGGGTGTTGCACACATTGCATAATATTGTTATATTTTATTATTTTATTTTATTATGTAATGTTGTGCCTAGATGGACGTGCAACATGTAAAGATTCCCATGGAATATTCTTGATGAGTTGTATTGTAACATTGTGAAAATATTTTATGTAATTATTTAATATTGGAAAAAAAGAATTAAATGCCCAATATTAAATGTGGGGTCAGTGGGTTAGGTAGCACATGGTTTTAGCACATGGTTTATGTAATACAACTTGGTGGTTTTGTGGGACTTGCTACTATATAAGCAGCCACAAGGGTAGTTTTTGTAGTGTGAGTGAGAGTGACAAGGAGAAGACAAAGGGCAAGAGTCGAGCGGGACAAGGCTTGACAGGTTAGCCAAGGGAGCATTTGTGAAGGTTGAAAGCATGGCATGGGATGTGTGGATTCATGCTTGTTCACATAGTTTGCTCGGTTCTGGCTATGGCCATGAAGGCTTCCATGGTTGTATGGCAATGGTATTTTTTTTTTAATAATACATGGTGATGGATGCTTTTGGAGGCTAGGTTTTTCCCTCAATGAGGGTTTCCCAGGGTATATCTTGTGTCACAATTTTGTGGGTATGTTGTCTATTCTCTTGCATGTGGATTTTAATTTCATATTTATTTCAGATTTATTATAGGTTATGTGGAAACGGTTATATTCTTTATTGCCAAGTTTCCTTACAAAGCTAAGGGTCAAGCTAGGGTTGCTCATGTGGATGAGGATGCATAGTCATCACATTCAGAGGATTAGAAAGAGGAGAGACCTTGGTAAATGAAAGGGTCCTATTAAGTGGTGAGATTGAACCAGGACAAAGGAGGAGTTTGTTTCATACCAGGTGCAAATGTGAGGAAAAATGTTGTGATGTGATCATTGATGGTGGTAGCACTAACAACTTGGTGTCAGAGGAGATGGTCTCTAAGTTGAAGCTCAAGAGGGAGAAACATCCCCAGCCCTATGGGATTGTTTGGGTGAAAGATGATCATAAGGTCATGGTAAGTGAACAATGTCTCGTGAAATTCAAAATTGGGAGTTACCATGATGAAGTTCTCTATGATGTTATTCCAATGGATGTTTGCCATCTATTGTTGGGTAGACCATGGCAATTTGATAGACATGCAATACATGATGGTCATGCAAACACATATTCTCTAACAAAGGATGGAGTTCGCCACAAACTGAAGCCCACGAAAAAGGAAGGTGAAAAGGTATGTAGGAGTGCTAGGATTTGTCTTGTTGATGGAAGAAAGTTTTTAGATGGAATGAAACATCAGCATATGTGTTATGCTTTGATTCCTAGGAAAGAAAAAGAAGGTAGTAGTGAAATACCACTTGAAGTCTCAGATTTACTAGGTGAGTTTGGAGATATTATCTATGATAATCTTCCAGAAGGATTGCCACCAGTAAGGCAAATCAGTCATCAGATAGATCTAATTCCACGAGCTAGTTTTCCTAACAAGGCTACTCACACAATGATTCCTACTGAAACAGAGGAGCTAAATAGACAAGTTCAGGAGCTATTGAGGAAGGGCTTGATTTGGGAGAGCCTGAGTCCATGTGCAGTACCTGCAGTATTGGCACCAAAGAAGGATGGAGAGTGGAGGATGTGTATAGACTCTCGAGCTATAAATAGGATAACCATCAAATATCGATTTCCTTTGCCAAGAATGGATGATCTTATGGACTATTTGAGTGGAGCTCGGTACTTCACAAAGATAGATCTCAAGAGTGGTTATCACCAGATATGGATTCGAGAAGGAGATGAGTGGAAAACGGCCTTCAAGACCAAGGAGGGTCTTTATGAGTGGTTAGTCATGCCCTTTGGATTGACAAACGCCCCAAGCACCTTCATGTGGCTTATGAATGAGGTACTTAAGAAGTTCTTGGAAAAATTTGTTATTGTCTATTTGGATGATATTTTAATTTTCAACAAGACTTTGGAAGAACATTTATTGCATATTCGCAGTGTCCTTGAAAGGTTAAGGGAAGAGAAACTGTTAATTAATTTGAAGAAGTGTATCTTTGCAAAAAGGGAGTTAGTCTATTTGGGGTTTGTTATATCACCTAAAGATCTCAAAATGGATCCACAGAAGGTAAAAGCCATCTTGGAATGGCCTACTCCAAGGTCTGCTACTGAGGTAAGATCATTTCATGGTCTGGTCAGTTTTTACAGGAAGTTTATTAAGAATTTTAGTGGCATATGTGCACCCCTAACTGACACAATAAGAGGGGATAGAAAAGAGTTCAAATGGACTGCAGCAGCTACGAGAAGTTTTGAATTGCTAAAAAAGAAGGTGACAGAACAACCTGTGTTGGCACTTCCAAATTTTAGAAAGGTGTTCCAGGTGGATTGTGATGCTAGTGGCAGCCCTATTGGGGTTGTATTGAGCCAAGAAGGTAAGCCTATTGCATATTTTAGTGAAAAATTGAATGATGCAAAGAAGAAGTATTATGTTTATGATCAAGAGTTCTATGCAATAGTTCAAGCCTTAAAGAAATGGAGGCATTATTTATTGCCAAAGTAATTTGTTTTGTATACTGATCACCATGCATTACAATACCTAAATAGCCAAGGTAAATTGAATCAGAGGCATATGAAGTGGGTAGAGTTATTGCAGAGGTATACATTTGTGTTGAAACATAGAAGTGGAAAATCTATCAAGGTTGCAGATGCACTAAGCAGGAGACAGTTGTTCCTTACAGTAATGCAGGTTGAAGTAGTTGGGTTTGATGAACTCAAGAATCTGTACCCTGAAGATCCTGATTTTGCCGAAGCGTGGAAAGCTTGTAAAGAGCCTCTTGTTGTAGATAGAACTAGGTGGTTAGACTATCTTATTCAAGATGGTATGTTATTCAAGGGTAGCCAATTGTGCATTCCAAGGAGTTCCATGAGGGAAAATCTGATTAAAGAGAAACACAGTGGAGGGATGGCAGGACATTTTGGTCGAGATAAGACCATTGCCATTCTTAGAGAACGTTATTTTTGGCCTCAAATTTCACAAGATGTGAAGAAGTTTGTACAGAGTTGCTAGGTTTGTCAAGTTGCCAAGGGATTTAGCCACAATACTGGACTATATCAGCCATTGCCCGTTCCATCAAAGTCATGGGAGGACATAAGTATGGATTTTGTTCTTGGATTGCCGAGGACACCAAGGGGTAATGACTCAGTATTTGTGGTGGTGATAGGTTCTCCAAAATGGCACATTTCATTCCATGCCACAAAACTCATGATGTTGTCCATATTGTAGACTTGTTTTTCAGAGAAGTGATAAGACTACATGGTCTTCCAAGAAGTATAGTTTCTAACAGAGACAGTAAATTTGTGGGGTATTTCTGGAGAACATTGTAGAAAAAGTTGAGAACAGACTTGAAATTCAATTCCACACATCACCCATAGATTGACAGCCAAATAGAAGTGGCAAACAGAAGTTTGGGCAATTTGTTGAGATGTATAGTTGGGGATAAGCCCAAGGGGTGGGATTTGATTCTACCACAAGCTGAGTTTGCTTACAATAACTCTATAAATAGGAGTACTGGTAGATCACCATTCCACATTGTATATGGAAGAAGCCCAAGGACTACGCCAGAATTGAGGAAGATAGAGCAAGGGGAAAGGACAAGTGTTGAAGCTAAAGAATTTGCTGAACATATCAAGCGTCTACATGAGGAGGTTCAAGCACATATTACCAAGATGAATCAAGAGTATAAAGCTAGGGCTGATCAAAGGAGAAGACATAAGGAATTCCAAGTAGGGGATCTAGTCATGGTACACTTACGAAAAGAAAGATCTCCAGCCAGTACTTACAACAAGCTGAAAATGAAGAAATTTGGCCCCTGCAAAATTTTGAAGAAACATGACTCAGGAAATGCATATGAGGTGGAGTTGCCAGATGGTATTCATATTTCTCCTATTTTCAACATTGTAGACTTAATAGAGTATCATGATGATGGTGCAAATGAGGAACTGATGTTAGAGCCATGTCCAATTCCTGCTTCTAAGAAGGAGGAGATAGAAGACATTCTAGATCATCATGTGGGTAGGAGCACCAGAAATAGGTAGTATGAAGAGTATTTGGTCAAGTGGAAAGGACGGTCGATAGGGGACTCAACCTGGATTTCAGCAGCTGAGGTTTCCCATTTTGGATTTCCTCTACCATTCATAAAATGACAGGGTCACTTTTCAATCTACCCTGGGTGTCTGATGCAGAAGCATCCAGAGGTATAAGGGCAATCCTGTGTCACCCAAAAAAATGTACTTAGACTTAGTTTCTGTTTCATGTGTTTTCAATTTTGGATACCCATTTGGGTCAAATAAAGGTTCCAACTCTCACAGTTCCACTATCTGTGTTCTAGGATAGAGTATTTGAACACCTTGTGATACGTGTAAATGCCAAAAAATAGGAGTATGTAATTAAGCCATCATTTTGGTGAACTGAGAGGTGTAAATTGGCCAGATGAATGTAATTGTAATTTAGAGCATTTCGGAAAAAGAATCAGGTCAAAAGGCCCCACGCTTTGAAAGTTATCGTAGTTTTTCGATTTTTGGAGACCACCTAAGAATGCTTCAAAGTCAAGTTAGGGGCATTAAATGACCTCAAAAAGGGCAAAAAGAGGGGGACGAGTGAAGCTGGTCCATAGGGCTATAGAGCACTTCGAGAGCTTTTTGAAAATGTAAATGGTTCGTCAATCGGAGCTATGGTTCAAAAGTTATGCCTCCCGGAAGTTCGGTTACCATTTTTGGATTCTTCTAGATTTGCACCAACTTCTAACGCGGCTTTTGCAGCCTTCTACTTGGTCGATGGATGCCTACTAACACTTTATAGAATGTATTCCTAGTCCTTAACCCTCCGAGGTCTATTTAAGGACATTTTTGGCATTGTAAAAGGCAGTTCGGAGTGGAAATTGAGAGGAGGTACCAAAGGGAGAAATTATCTCCAATTTTGTGCTATTGTAAGCCCTTAGGGCATGTTTTGAAGTCTATTTTCTATGTATTGAATATACTAGCTTATTTTCATAGTTAATACAATTTCCCTTTTCTTGTTGTGTCCATTCTGTGTGTGGGTTGTGTTCCCATCACATCCTTACATCTTCTGTTAGGATTAACCATAGATAGAAATAATAGTTACATACAAATATAACCAATATCATAAAATAATAAATCGTATAGAAGCGAACACAAGACACAAAGATTTAACACAGTCCACCTAATCCCTAGGCTACATCCACTAATAGCAAGTCTAATAATATTATTATCTAGTGATTACAATATGCAATACAATATAGCTTAATACTGTCACAAGAAGCTACAATATCACCATACATTATGAAATCCCTAACCCTAAGCTTTTTTATACAAGCTTTTGTCACTTACAAAATTAGGGCTAGAATAAGTTGTCCAATAGGTTCTCTCATTCACTCATCTTTTCCTTTAGTCATCTTGACCCCCTTTGACAACAATGCCAAAGGTAAATATAAGTTTCAATGTGAAAGTTATAAAACCTTGTAATAATACCTTGTACCTTGCATGTACTAATTACATCAGTTTCATTAAAATCACTTACACATCTTCATAAAATATCCCTAAAAAGTGAAATCATGCATCAACTCCATAAAGATATATTTGATCATCCATGAATTGATGTAACATGCATCTTCACTTAGTGAATCTTGGATAGGGGAAGCACCCCTACTTTACCTCTTAAATACTCAAAAGCATCCTTAAGCAATGGCTTTTGTAAATATATATGCAATATGTTCTTAAGATTTCACATATTCAAGCCTCACTTTCTTCTCTAGTGCTTGCTCTCAAGTAGTGATACTTGATAGATATATGCTTAGTGTTTTCATGCATCACTGAATTCTTTGTTATATTTATTGCACTAGTATTATCATAATAAATAGTAACAGCCTTAGTTATCCCATCTTGCATTCCTTCCAACAGTTTCTTAATCCACACAATATTAGAACAATTGATTGTACCAGTGACATACTTAGCCTCAGCATTAGATTGTGAAATGCAACTTTATTTCTTGCCTAACCATGTTATCAATCTTTCTTTTAAGAAGAAAGCTCCATCGCTTGTGTTCTTTTTGTTATCCACATTACTAGCCCAATTTGCATCAATGTAGATTTTAAGTGTAAAGTCACCATCTTGTTTGCACCACAATCCAAAATCTTTGGTTCCTTTCAGATATCTAAATATCATTTTCACAATAGTCATATGAGTTTCCTTGGGATTAGAAGAAAACCTTGTAGCAATTTCAACTACATGAACAATATTAGGTCTACTATGTACAACATATTGTAATTTACCAATCATTTATCTATATTGTGTCCCATTTACCTCAGCAATAGTTTCTTCCTTTGATAATTTGCATCTAGTCACCATAGGTGTATCAACTAGCCTTGACTCACCCATACCAAATATTTTTGAGATTTCTTTCACATACTTAGGTTGGGTCACATATATACCATCTTTTATTTGATGAACTTGTAAACCAGTGAAAACTTTAATCTGACCAAACGTAGACATTTCAAATGCCTTACTCATTTCATTAGCAAATGATTTACATAGAAAATCATTACCACCAAATATAATATCATCCAAAAAAAATTTAGCAATCAACACAATGTTTTCAACTTCACTTTTCAAATATAGATTGTTGTTTTCACTTATTCTAACAAATCCAATCTTAATCAAATATGAACATAACATTTCATATCATGATCTTGGTGCTCGCTTCAGTCTATACAAAGCTCTGTTCAATTTGCAAACCATGTATCTCTAATCAGGTTCAACAAATCCTTCATGTTGTTCTATGTAGACTTCATCTTCAAGTATTACATTCAAAAATGTTGACTCAACATCTATTTGATACACTTTGAATTTCTTTTAAGTAGCATAAGTCAATAGAGTCATTACTCCTTCCAATATTGTAGTGAGGGAAAAAGTCTCATCACAGTCAATTCCTTCTTCTTGGGCATAACCTTTGCAAACTAATCTTGCCTTATTCCTCACAAACTCACCATTTTCATTTAGTTTGTTTCTAAATATCCATTTTGTTCCAATCATGTTCTTATCAATTGTTCTTGGTACTAGTGTCCATGTATTGTTCTTCTCAGTCTTTTCATTCATAGCATTAATCTAGTCCTCATTGCCAAGTACAGATTTCACAATTCTTGGTTCAAATTCAGCAATTAAACATGTACTATCCTTCAACTTACTTCTTGTCATGACTCCAATGATTTATTCAGGTGAATGGTTCTTTCTCACATATTTTTCTAGCACGGGTTTAGTTCTTTGATTACCAACACTCTCCACTCAGTTGGGGCTCTCCATCTTGCTCGAGTTGTATTATTTGTAACTCGGGTACTACAAGCTTATGCTCACTGGCTCCTTGTTGTTTCTCGGGAAATATGTCAAGAATATCTTCATATACATATAAAATTGTATTCTACTCATTTGGCTCCCTTTTGTTTTCCTCATCGTTCTTGTCTGGAAACTCGTCAATTCTTACATTTGCACTTTTAATCATTGTATTACTAGTCTTGTTTAAACATTTGTATGTCTTTCTCTTAAAAGAATATCCAAGAAAAATACATTCATCACCTTTTGAATCAAATTTACCATTCCTTTCATCTTTATGAATGTAGCATCTACTTCCAAATATCTTGAAATAACTTACATTAGGTGTATGACCATACAAGAGTTCATAGGGTGTCTTGTTTGTTCATTTCTTCAATTGAACTTGGTTGAGAGTGTAAACTGCAATGTTGATGGCTTCTCTCCAAAACATTTGAGCAATTTTTTTTCTAATTAGAAGTGTTCTTGCACAATCAACAATTGATCTATTCCTTCTTTTAGCAATCTCATTTTGTTGTGTTGTACTTGGTCTAGATAATTGTCTCTTTATAACATGCTCGTCACAAAAGTTAGTAAATTCAATAGACATAAACTCACCACTTCTATCAAACCTTAAACAATTGAATTGTTTACTAGTCTCTTTTTCAACTCTTGCTTTATACCATTTGAACAAATCAAAATCATATGACTTCAACTTTGTCAACATGAATGTCATTTTCCTAGAATAGTCATCAACAATCAATATGAAATATTTGTCACCATAATAACTTTCTACTCTCATTGGTCCACATAGATCAGTATGCACTTATTCCATAATGTCATTAGAAGTATGAATCTAACTTTAAAATTTTGACTTTATCATCTTTTGAGTTGACATTGTTTGCACATAACATTCTCAGGTTTTTGCAAATTTTGTAAACCTCTAACTCTTTTCTTTCTTCCAAACTTAACCATATTCTCAAAGTTTACATGACATAAGCTTTTGTGTTACAACCATGCATCTTCAAATTTTGCAAACAAGCATTTATCCACTATAGGATCAAGATGAAATAGATCACATTTAATTTGTTCACTAGTACCAATTAGATTTCCACTATCATCATAGATCTTGACTCTTATGTTCTGAAATTCTAGCCTATGACTTGTATTATTCAACTGAGCAACACTCAACAAATTATATTTTAGTCCTTGCACCAAATATGCATCATCAAATTTGATCTTTTCATTCAACATCAATGAACCTTTTTAAATTAGGAAATGACATGGAAATGATTGGGAAATTAGGAATGTCATTTCCTAAATTAGCAGTTACACCATCACATTCTTTGAATTTATCAAACTTGCAAAGATCTCTCTCTAGTCATATGATGTGAGCATCTACTATCACAAATCCATTTATCATTCTTACTAATATGTGAAATAAGATCTTTATCATCCTCATACCTTTCCGCAGTAGGATCTTCTTTAACAACAACATACACCACTTCTACTCTATCTTTCTCAACTTTAGTATCTAACTCGATGTGCACTTCCTTAGTGTAGCATTACTTCTTCCATGTGTCCTTTTAGTTTTTTTTCTTCCTATACTTATGATCCTTCTTATCATTTCTATCTTTCTTTTTTTCCTTGTACTTGTTAGGATATCCTGCAACAAAGTGAGCAACTTCATTACATTTGAAACATATCAGAGGTAATTTACCTTTGAAATTACATTTACCTCTTGGTAACCTCCTTGCTAGCAATGCTTCAATATCATCTACGTCATATTTTGATTTAGAATCACTTTCATCTTTACTACTCTACTCTTTCTGTGAACTACCAATGGTTAGTGAAGTCTTGAAAGCATCCCCAATTGTAGGTACACTATGATCATAATTACTCAACTCAAATGTAGTCAACTAAACAACAATACCATCAAGTGTAAGATTATTACCAAACATAGCTCTAACTTTTTGAATTGTAGAAACTTTGATAGCATAGACAAGAGAGTTCTAAGAACTTTACTTACAACTTCATAATCACTAATAACTCATCCACCAAATTTGATTGCACCCACAACTTCCTTGAACCGGTTTACATATTGTACAACATTTTCACCTTCCTTCATTCTTGTGTCATCATATTTTCCTCTCAGACTTTCTACTCTTGCTCTCAACACATTCTCATCACCACCATATAAAGAGTCAACTTGTCCCACATCTCTTTAGCATTAGTACAGTTCTTGAAATCATCAAACTCAGCATCAATTAGGGGAGATGCAATCTCAATTATCCAACTATTATGCTCTTTCTTCAATGTCATCTCTTCCATAGTCATAGAAGGGGTGAGAGCAACACATGCATTTTCCTGCTAATGTAGAGTATTGTCTCCAATACCAGATACATGTAGCCTCATTCCTTTTTTCCATGAAACTTGTTCAACTTTGGTACCTTTCTCTTATACATCTTTGGATCTTTAGGTCAAGTTCCTTCAAACTTTTTATTCGAGCACTCAAATCTGATACTAATTGTTAGATAACTAAGAGGGGGTGAATTGATTATATCCAATTATCCTACAGGCTTTTCAAATAATTCGGTACCAAATTAAACTTCATACCCTTTCAGAGCAATAACTCAGTAACCACATTCAACATCTCATATCAAACTTATGATCTTTTTACTTCAAATTGCTATCTCATTGTTCTTTACGTTACTAAGTATTAGAATAATAACTTAGGTTATATAGAGTTGCAAGAATATGTAAGTAACATGAAAATCAACTTGCACCACATAAGCAATCACACATTTTAACACAGATATTTAACATGGAAACCCTATAAAGGAAAAATCACCTGGGAATCGGTAACCCACAAATTTCTCTCTTCTGAAGTGAGCTCTACTGGGAGCCAACCTTGTTAAATGTCTACATACACATTTTTAGTGTGACCTAGTTAGAGGATTTTAAAGAAAGATTATCTAGACCTTATCACTCCTTGTCATTACTAAATAGTGGCCTGCTCTAAAAGATTTGCAAACATCACTAATCAATGTTACCATATAAGATTTCACAAACTTGTTAGGTCCACTTGGTTAAGAGATTTGATCTACTACAATGGTAAGAAAGTAGCAATAAAATGATCTACTAGGTTTATCACACCTTGCTTGTTCAGATCTTTGTTATGCTTTGTTTCTACCTTCTGATCTCTTTTTGGTTGATTCACACTATTTCTCTTTCACCTTGCACTTCTTTTGCTTAATCTTTGTTCCTTGGTTCTACTTGGTTCACCTTGTTCTTATTTCTCCTTATTTTTATGCTTCAATAGTTCGCACTTTATCAACAAACAATCAACAACCAAAAATGGTCTCAATCATCTCCTTAAATAGTTAACTTCTTCCTTCTAGATTTTGTCACTTAATTATAATCGTAGATCTCAAATTCATTGCATTAAGTCATTCGGTCAGTACTAGTTCACCTCAAAGTTTGTGCCCAATCTATAAATAACAAATCTTCTCCATATGGTCATCTTTGAATTATTTTAGTTGTTGATCTCATAACAAACTTCATATTTATCTTGTAGGCTTCTCAAACATTCTCAATTTTCATCATTTGTCAGCCTCAAATTATTATTATTTTTTTCTTCACTCAGTGAAAGTTGCAACTTCACTCAGGCAGCACATCACTCGGTTAACACTAGAATTATTCAATTAACATTGAACTTTAACTTTGCTTTGCCAAACATTTAGTGACAACTGCAATATACTTTAGTCCTTCCACCAACTCACTAGTTATGAATTTAATCACAACCTACTATGATTACAAAACAATCAAACCAACATTATACTGTCATAGTCCAATTCATTCAAGTACCTAGTGAATGCAAATGCTTATCAACTTTGTCATAATCATACTTTCTTCAAATCATCTTCATCAATCAAATGATATGGTACTCTGTAAAATTAGCATAATGTCTAACCAAGGCTTGACATTAATGACAACATAACAACTAATATGACTCTTTTACATACAATAATAGCATTCTTAGTTACAACATCGCTTGGGCTAACATACAACTCCATTCCCTCTTCGCACTAGTACCAATGGGAAATCTACACATAGCAGTGGTGCAATATACCAAAGCAACATATAATTACACAATATTTCATTTATTTAATCATTTCTAGTCCTTTGAGCATATATATATTAATAGAAATCAAAGGACATATATCTACAACATAGAGGCACAATAATCTATAATCCAAAAGAACATCTTCCACATGCAAATAATATCCATAATCCCCAAACCTAAGTATAGATGAATCATTTCCCAATTATTCTAAGAATATAATATTTGGACTGCGCAACATATATGGCCTAATACTTAGCAAAACCCAAACAATCATCCTAAAGCAACACCAATAACCTCAAATGTAAAATACACTAGATAACATCATAAAGCACCGTCATACAAATATGGTCAAAATATCACTAACAACATGATCAAACACATGAGTCAACACTACTCTAGGAACCAAAATTAGGTGCAACAATCCAAAGCATCACATACTGCAACCATTGTTCATATCCCAAGGGTACTCACAGAACAACATCATGATACCATATTAATCTAGGTAACCACTGGCACATACCTTAGTGAAACCATCAAATACGTCATAAGTCGGGCATACGGAAAAATCAGTCTACTAATACAACAACATAAATCAAATCTCCCCAAGGGTGTAGACCACTTGTCAATCCCAACATGATCATTTAGATAGCAAGAACATCTGGGTCACATCCATCAGGATGGCATATAGAAACTAAATGGGAGAGGCACTACATACAAGGCCAACATCGATTGGATTTGATAGAGATCATTAGATTTATATGAGGCATTCCATACGGGTCCACTCACTTAGGATATAGCTAGGGGTAATTAAATTATTCCCTAAGGGGGAGACAAAATTTTGATCAAGAATTGGAGGTATTACAATGTTAAACCTCTTATAAAATCTTAGCCAAGTCCCCTACTAAGAGGATCTCAAGGGTTCTAGGGAAGATTATCTCTGCCACTTAAATAAGCTTCATCGTTGGTACATACATTTTAAAGAATCTGATAACCAATTTGGATACTATGCTCTGGGCAAAAGAAGATGGACAAAGGGGTACTAGGGAAGATTATCTATGTCACTTAAATAAGCTTCATCAGAGGTAGATACATTTTAAAGAATCTGATAACCAGTTTGGATGCTATGCTCTGAGCAAGAGAAGATGGACAAAATGCAACTATGATTCTACTTGATTTTGAAAAAGCATACGATAAGATTGAGTTACCATTTGTGATCGGGATGTTAAAAGCCTTTGGCTTCCTTGCAAGTTTTTGTAGATGAGTTGAAACACTTTTTAAGGATTCTTCTATAGTTATTGAGTCAATGGGTGCTCGTTTGAGCCTATTGAATAGCAAATATCCATTCGACAAGGATGTTTCATTGTCCTTGCTCTATTTGTTATTATTGTTGGTGCTTTATTTTATGTGAATAGTCTTTTGTCTTTAATAGATTTTGGCATTATCCCAGTTGAACTAAACAACATTTTCTTCTATGAGAGGTCTTACTCAAGAAGGTTGTTGTGGGGGATGTGTTGTCCATTGTTGGTCTTGCACCTATTGTTTGTTCTATTTATTTTGCCTTTAAATCCATTTCCCACCTTTTGTTTGAGTTATCCTATGTTGTCAAAGTATTGTCTCTTTTTCTTAGGTCCCCCATTATGTGGAACACTCAACCTAGTCTTTCATGGTTTGAAATTGTTGTTAGTTTCATTGATTGATTTGAGGATAAACATAATACTTTCTTGTTTGTACTTTTTTGTGAAATTATTTGGTTTTTGTGGACCAAGAGAAACGAGGATGCCTTTCAAAGCACAAGGAGGATCCTTACTAAGTTTAATCATAGACTCACATTCTACTATACTATGTTGTAAGTATCTACAGTATTGTAGATCCCTAAAAGCCCCTTTATGATACTAGTTCGAGAAGGGATGGTGCTCATATATAAATCTGAAATCAAATTTGCACATTTCATTTATAAAGACATGTCAGATTGGGAAGAACTCTATGCTATAGAACAATTCATGAAAGACAAGAGCATCACAAAAGATGACGTTGACATTAACAAGAAGCCTAAGCTCACAAATGCACCTCGGTAGGATACACCTTATGTTGTTTTTTCCATTGATCCCCCACTATGGAGGTTTGAGGTTGATACAACTGAAGTTAGTAACAATATAATTGGGTCGATGCACTATGACTTATTTTATGATGTAGTTTTCTTTGGTAGTCATAACTGTCGACCTTCATATTTTGTATTGCATGATATAAATTGGTTAGTAGCATAACTTATAGATGATCTTTTGATCTAATTTTTAATAATTACAGTTATAACCATTCGTGGATATCAAGTTCGTATAGAGATGTAGAACTTTTTGTATACTATCTTTAATATACAAAAACTAACGTAAGATATAAATACACAATTCAAATTAGATGTATACTAATTGATTGTGATATATGCTTTTACCAAACACAAATGAAATAATACTACTGTTAAAGCTTTATTTTACAAGTCATTCTTCATGTAAAAGCTTCATTTTAAATGTTGAGATCCATTTATCAAAGCATAACGATATAAATTATCAACAACTCCTATGTTAAAAAGTGTATTCATAGATAACTATATGTACAGAGGATATTTATATCTTAGTAATTCCTCAACATATATGATTTTATGTAATCTCAAAAAAAAAAACATAATAATATCAAACATTTATTTTCAATGTATGCAACATTTTTTCGCTCAATCCATATTAATAATTTATCTAACTATGCTTCACATTATAAAAAATAAATATATAATTTTAATTAGATATATGCTAATTATTTTGAGAAAGTAACCTTCGACAAATTAATGACTCTAAAATTACAATTTAGATCAATACACACAAAAATGCATTGCCAAGACATAGTATCAGTAATATTAGCAATCTAAATAGTTCTCTAGAACAACTTCTTTTATACACTCTATCATTATATTCCTTTAACAAATAAACTTTCCATAAACAATTAATCAAATATTAAAAAATCATGTTTTGAAAAGAGAATCATTTTATAATAATAATAATAATAATAATGCGCCTATCACATCTATGCATCCTAATAATAATACTAATGCGCCTATCACATATATGCATCCTTCTTGCACATTCCTCCTTATCCACAAGTGCTAGTTATAGAGGCCAGACAAATATTTTTATAAAATGGAGTCTTGTTGATTAGGAAAAAATGCATCCACTTCTAGGGTCGGTGTTTTATGAAATAGAGATTATTTACATAGGAAAAGCATCATTTGATTACAACATCATGCATTAAAGCAACCAAAACAAAGAGACTGACCCTTAAAAATAAAACAATGGGAAATCCATTAACAGAAGAAAAAATCATGCACTATGTTATCCGACAAGAGAGGAGTGTGATTCGCTAGCATCCCAAAAAAACAAATAATCAGAAATGAGTGTGTAGACATGTGAATGCATTGCGAAATCTGATTTGCACGCATAACACTAGTTCATGGCCAACTTGGTGCTTCAAGCATCACAATTATAAACATGTTTTCAAAACACGTCTACTGTAACAAAAGTAGAAACATTTTTAGATCATTTATTTTTAAGCCGATAGGCTTATATGTGGGAGCTTTGCTCCTGGATTTTATAAATATTTGCTTGAAAATTGTCAGCCTCTTGCTGTAAAAAATAATTCAAATTTCTTTGAACTATTTTTTGATTATTTTAATTTCCTTTCATTTCTCTTTTATTTCATTTAAATAAATTTATATTCTTATAAATTATAAACTTAAGAGATTTGAAGTTTCTAACCGTATGACCACTTTCTAATTTAATTTTAAAATTGGCATGTTTCTAATTGTAGCAGCAAAATCATGCTTATGTTTTTTAAATGTATAATAATTAATTGAAAAAAAAATTAATAGTATCACAGTCTTTATGGCTATCTTTAAAATAGAAACCAAAAAGAAATGGATGTTAGAAATTTATAATTTTCTCACCTTTCTCGATGTTTGCATTGGATATTGAAGTCTCCTATTTTGAAAAAAATCATTTAAAGATGGAGTGTCTAAATGTATTAATTAATTTGTTTATATCTTTCAATCCTAGCTTCTTTGAAAATGTTGTAGGATAGAGCGCAGGGCCAAGACAAAGACTATATGTCAACTCCATGAATTGCTTGCAATAATTCGCTCTCCATTTCTCATGATATAGTAGCTTGAAGATGTTCTTCATAAAAATAATATTTTATGCATAACTTCACATTTGTATCTATTATGTGACTTTATTTGCTAAACACATTTTGAATTGTAATAGTGAAGATCTAACAAACTTTGTTTTATGTTCAAACTTTGTTTATGTTCTTAACAGTTATCACTCTGAGTGAGAGTAGCTAGTGATTTGTCAACTAACCTATTGATAATGAATTTGTTATATATTTTCATAGTCCTCTACAATCTCACAGAAACTAGGACTCTGTATTGCTTCATATGCTGGAGAAATGCAGTTTATGGTTGTTAATTTTACCAAGATGAATTGACTACATACTAATGCTTTTTTAAAATTACAAATCAATATAATTGGGTACCATTATAGTTCTTAAGGTAATTTTTCCTTCTTAATTTTATTATTTTCATGGGATTCTTAATGTAATCCTTTTTTTTGTAAGAAAGAAATATAACATCTTTTACTTGTCTAAATCTACATGCACTACATCTGTGTAAAAATGTATTTAAATTTACATGCAATACATTTGTAAAAATGTATGTAGCTAAATCCTACAACCCTATTTTGTCCTCTCATTCGAAATCTAATTTTTTGAAATTTGTTGTAATCCTATAAAAGATGTGTTAAATCTTTACTCCCTTTCAATTTTTCGTATAGATGTTATTAGATCATAAAATCTTAGTCATGTGTCTACTGCATAATTATATGAGCTTCACTAAGGCTTCTTAGTTGAATGTCCTTGTCAATACTAATTAGCAACATAATCATCTCATAAGAAATTTCAAAATCCTATCAACTACCTAGCAATCTTTGGATGCTATCACAGAATCCTCATGGTTAATGTTATCATGCACTATGATCCATAATAATCAGGGCCCAAAGATGTGATGGACACAAAAATGTGTACAATACTATGTATACAACTATACAGATTTCTCTAAGGAATACACAAACCATGGCTTGCAAAACTTGTCATATTCAAGAATAAAGTTGCTTGAGAAATTGTTCTTCTATGAAACAATATTTGGTAAGGTCTGACATGAGACAATAGGAAAATTCATATACCCCAATTGAATTTTCCTATATACAAAATCTGATTCAACAATGTGCCCTATACAACTCTCAAAATATTACATTAACAAGCAGAATACAACCCATGGATCCAAATCTGATTCTAGCAACAGAAAATAAAATTCACAAATTTGTGCTTCTTTAATATAGGAAGCCAATATTGGAGGTTAAGCTAACAATAATCCAGACAGACAAATAAGGCAACCAAACAGGATAGGATATTAGTTTAATGGGAAGATACCAAACATAATGATACAAAATCAGGTCTTCCACCTATTGAGTATTCCAAACTTTGTCAAATCTAATCCAATTTATCATAAGATTAAATTAAATTTGATGATGCTCTATACACAATGCACTACTGTCCTACAAAAATAACTTTATATATTTTACTATTTTGTTACTCTACACTTGAATATTGATACACATTTTTATTTTTTTAAATTACAAACATTCCAATTTCTTTTTATCACATTGCTTTTCAATTTCAAAATGGAGTATTACTTACAAATTATCATTATCCTATCATTTCTATCGGCTTCTTGTTGCACGTACAAAAACACACAACTGCTAGTTACTTTTATCACTTTGTACGCATCTTACAATATACAATATAAGACCAAACTCTTGTAAAGAATCCCACGCTCACCCTGGTGACTCTACAATTTAATGTACTTTTAACTTTACAATAGAAATCTTGCCGTTTCCATTAGAAATCTTGGAATGAAATGTCATAATATGACCCAAACAAATTATACTTAAAACGGCAATATCATTGGGAGACCACTATAGAATAAACGATTAACAACAAATTACAAAATCCAGTTCCAACGAGGGTAACTTGTTCACACTCGCCTCCGAATTAGACCAGAAGATCGCCAATTTACAAAATACAGCACAACTTATGACCAGCTTGAAGGCGATTTTTTTTTTTTTTTTCTTAGGCCGTACGAACAGTTCAGGCAAAGATTGTGTAATCAAATATTATGATGTCGTGTTTCTTACCATTTCTTTGTTTCAACAAGGAGTATCGGTTCGAGCTTATACGATTGTTCACTCCGTGAATATAAATTATCAGGCCTCAGGCTGCTTCCGCGGTCTTTCCTTGACCAACAAACCATGCAATTTTCATGAGCTGCATTCCAAGCACTAGCACCCACCATGCCACTAAACCTTTCATTCCTTCCATTAACCAGGAAGGTGCATTTAGATCTATCCCCAACTCCAGGCCTCTACTCAATTGCAGCAGACGGTATGCTTCATACACAATAGGAACAATCAAACAAACTGGTGATTTCCAATTCCATGTCAAGATCTCTGCTAGCATTTGCACCATCAGCAGCATCAGATAAGGTCCCAACATTGTAGCGAATGAAATCAGACAAATTTTAGGCTGGATTATAGCTCTGTACGAAGCAGCCATTGCCAAGGAGGGCACAACAAAACCCACCAGATTCAAAAGAAAATTCCAAAAGATGTAGCTGAAAGGAATTTTGATATGAGAAACCTGGCCCTTCTTACGACGGGCACAGTGATCTGCCACAAGAAGAAAAATTGTTGCTCCCAGATTGAAGGTGCCATCTAATCCTGTCAAAGAAAGGAGACTGGCCATGTTGGATGCTGGAGATATTGTAGAGAAGGGTAGCCATAGGATAGGAATGGCCCCTGTTGCAAGGAGCATAGAGGGTCCAAGTAACCATAAAGGCCATTTCAGTGGCTGCAAGCCATTTTCTTCTGCTCGCTCTGCATTTTCATTTCCTTTATCTGAGATAGTCCCTGCCGCTTCTCTAGCATGCACAATATTAAAGAAACCATCAGCAATATCCCTCTCCCCTCCAACCTCAGCTTCATTCTCAAATTCATCACAGACGTTTTCCCCTAATGCTGCTGATACTCCCTTAAAGTGTTTGCTCTTCCCCGTGAATGTCTGGGTTAACTTGCTGTTATTAACCGGAGATTTGCAGCATAATGATGAACCACTTAATCTGTAATTGTAATGTGAACTGGGTAGAACTAGCCTTCTCTTCCTAACATAGAGTTGAAAAGAGGAGTGAAGCCGTGAGGGAGAAAGTAAGGAAGTTTGATCAAATTTTCTGCAACAAGTCTGCTCCATGAAGCTTTTTAGGCTGTATGAATGAAATGCCATAATGAATCAGATCCAAAAATTCATATAATTCAGATTTGTTTAGGCTTCAAACCCGAGGAAAAATTAGGTCTCAGAATTCAGAGTGGTTAAGGCCATTTCACACGTTCAAAGAAAATAAATTCTCCGAAAATAAACTGCACCATTGAAAGGTTCCAAGTTCCAATTAATGATCAAACTAACACATTATATCTCCTATGTCCGAATTTATTCCTGACTCAGTCCCAAGCTAAAGGACTGTGGAGAAGTAAAACAACAACACAGCCATTTAAATGCTTGCAGTTTCGTATCTCAAGGAAGATCATAAATTATCTTAAATATGTTTCGTAGAAAAGTAAAGTAAAAACGAAAATAATACTGTCATAGATCAACATTTCACCTGCAGATGAATTTTTTCTGAATCATAGAACATGCTTCGACAGTTGTAGCTAGTAATCGTTTGAGAAGCTTGATAGGACAACCTTTGCTGTGGGTATTTTATAGCAGATTGTATTATAATCAAATTTGAAAATTAAGAGCATCTAAACTCAAGGTCAAAAAAGTAGGTAATGTTGACGCCAAGTTTATTAAGTTTTACATCATATGCAAGATCTAATATGATTAGAGGATCGGAATGCATTCTGATTGTTGTCGAATTCGTTCCTCTAGGGTTTCTCCAACCAAAGTTTTAGACAAAATTATAATAGCGCCTCTTTGGACGTGGATCCATGTTTGGGAATTTTTCGGCACTGACAGGGTAATTAGCATGGTTTGTAAACAGACGGACAACTTAAGTAGGATTTAATATCTTACTGCATGAAATGCTTCCAAGATCTAGAAGGAACCTAGGAATTTCACTCAAGACTTCAACCTGGTAGCTAAATTCTGAAATTTCAACACTGACATTGATTCATAGCTTTCATAATTATATCTAGGATTGGCGTACAAACAACCTATGGACTGTAAGTAATGTTTTACTTTCAGACTGCTGCCAAAGGTAATATTGCTGTGAAACTATCAATGTGGCTTTACTCTGAAAATGTCTGTTACAATCTAGACCAATAACTTGAGGTTCATAAATACTCTTAAAAACCTTGTGTCCAAAAGTTTTCATGTGCATAATACTTGATTATGAGGTTGGAATATGTCGTGGTGAACAGCATTTTAATGAAACATGTATGTATATGTGAGAGTTTAGTAGGTGAGTAACAACTAAGAGGTTCTTATTCAAATTCAATGATTAAGGAATTAAAATAAAACCAGGATCCGCACCTTAGTAAAAAGATTCTCAACAGACTTGGCAGCCAAAAACAAATATTAATCTTTTAATCTAGTTCTACCAGATATGAAATTTCCAGGAAGCAAGTCGATGTGTGGTGGGGAGTATTATTGTACATGCCGCTCATACACAAAATTTGAGCTGTTTGTGGCCAAATGGTTAAATGGAAAACAAGATTTTATTCATTAGGATCCAAATTTTTGTAGGTTTTTGAAGACAAATATTTTGGAAAATTTCACCATATGAGTGGGTTGCCAATTGGCAATAATGCTCCAAAAAATGTTCCAAGGACGACACAAACTTCTAGCTCCCTGATACCTTGCCCCACTATCCCTCCCCCTATTGAATAGCCATTGAATGTTTCCTGCTATAAAATGAGTTTTCACACTTTTAGGGGATGATTATGTTTATTGATATTTTCACTTTTAAAACTTTGCAGGGGACCACAGACCATATAGAGGAGCTGTAGTACCCTCCATGTGGACTAGAACTGCTTTATTAGCTGTCTACTATAGTTAAAATAAGGCTGTTGCTTTTTAAAGACAGACTCAATCATGCATTAGAACACAATGTTTCTAATATTTATATATGCATGATTATGATATCTTGATGCTCAACTTCCAGCACAGGGAATATTTGCTTCCTAATTGATTGTGTCAACTTAGAACTGAACATATGGGCATTTACTATTTTATTTCCATTCATTTTATTTGCTTGCAGAGAAAATAATGATCCTTGGAAAATCTCAATGCAATGACAATGCAGATCTAGAGACCATGATGATGCTAGATGTCCCAAGTAGAAAGAAAGCATCAATATAACTGACATAGAGAGATAATAAAGTATCAGCTATTACCTAATCCCATGAAAGAAGGTTATTTACTTCAATTCACATATTGAAAAAGAGAGACCGTGTGAAGCCAAAAACAAGGTAGAGCAATGCATGGACAACAAAAATTGCTAGCCAGATGCAAATGAAGGCACAGTAGCATATCAATTGTACTCATAAAATGATTCCAATCAGGTACTTAAACCAATATACCAATTAACAAAGTGGACTCATTGCAAAGAAGTCGCAAACATAGAAATGCTATAAATAATACAATACTTGAGAGAGGTGAGGTGGTGCATGCCAATGCATTTTAGAATATGAATGAATGACCCAATAATTGAAGCTACTTTTTCAGGAGTTCTATTGTTGATCCATGCTTCTTATAATGAATTTGGAAAGGGCAGAAATAGTGGTACACATGGGGATTGCTAGGAAAAACCTAACAAACACAATTATTGATAGTAGGTTTGTGAATATACTTCTAGAGGATAATTGGTGAGGTTTACATAAGCCACCTAATTGGCCTCCAACTTTCTAGTCAGTAGTAGTATATCAACTAAATATAGAAATGTTTGTATTCCTCAAGGGGCGGACAGTTTGGTACTTGGAAAAAGGTGGGGATGCCTTGTTGGATCAACGTTGGTTGGTGGGAATCAAAGCCAGCCACAAAGAAGGAAAAAAATAGCCTCCATTGACAACAATAGCTCAAAATATGTAATGTATTTGAAATTTTGAAGAATCAAGTAGTCAATGAGGAAGGAACTTCCTCAAATTCATCAAAATTAGACACTAAAGAAAGTGGATGAAAAAGCATGACAAAGTCCCATATAGCCAAACACAAAAGGAATTTTGGAATTGTAGTCATGTCCAGAAGATGAGACAAGATCCCTTTATGGTTTGTTTCACCAACAAATGGAGGTTTGTGAAGCGCTTCCATCAAATTTTTATTTTATCGAGGCCATGGATATTATTGAAGATTAACATAGACTATGGGATGACAAGAAGCAAATTATAGTTGAAGAAACCCAAGAGAATGATTCGTAAAAGTTGAATGATTCATGTGTGTTAGACAACATACATGGTTCCAAGTTGAGAAGATATTCTCAAAGTTTGGAAGCTACTGATTGAATGGGTTGGGGGAATTATTTGAAATAAACTCAGTGGGCAACAATATGAGTAAAAATTTCATAGTTACTGTTGCAATAAATTGCATAGCCTTGTAATTTTGCATATATTTTCTATCAATTTCAGTGTTCATTCCCTTAATATTTGTTTAGGTGGACAACAAAAATTGCTACTCAAATGCAAATGCAAGCACAGTAACATATCAATTGTATCCAAATAAAATGACTCCAAGGAAGTACTTCAAACCAATCTACCAATTAAAGAAGTGGATTCATTGCAAAGAAGCCAAAAACAAAAAAATGCTATGAATAATACTATACTTGAGAGGGGTGAGATAGTGCGTGCCACTGCATTTTAGAATGACAATAACGAAAGACCTAATAATTAAACCTCCTTTTGTAGGAGATTCCATGCTTCAATTTGGAAAGGGTAGAAAAAGAGGTACACATGGAGATCCTTAGGAAAACCTAACAAAAACAATTATTGATAAGAGGTTTGATGTGGATTTATCTATAGAGAATAATTGGCGAAGTTTGCATAAGACATCTAATTGGTCTCCAAATCTCAAGTTGGTAGCAGTAGATGAACAAAAAAATAGCACTTGTATTCCTCAAGAGGTAGATGGTTTGGTACTCATGAAAAGGCAAATGATGCATTGTTGGGTCAATATTGCTTGGTAGGAGCCAAAGCCAACCACAATTAGGAAAAACATAACCTCCATTGAAAACAAAGGTTTAAAATATGTAATTGATTTGAAGATTTACGTAGTCAATCAGGGAGCAACTTCCTCAGATTCATGAAAATCAAACCCTAAAGAAAGGTGGATGAAAAAGCATGATAGGGTCCCATATAGACAAACACCAAAGGAATCTTCGAATGTAGTCATGTTTAGAAGATGAAACAAGACCCCTTTATACTTTCTTCCACTTACAAATGGAGGTTTGAGAAGCACTTCCATCAAATTATTATTTTAATAAGGCCATGGATACAATTGAAGATGAACATAGACTATGGGATGACAAGAAGTAAATTATAGTTGAAGAAACCCAAGAGAATGATTCTTATAAGTTGAATGATTCATGTGTGTTAGACAACATACATGGTTCAAAGCTAAGAAGATGTTCTCAAAGTTTGCAAGTTATTGATTGAATGGGTTGGGAGAATCATTCTAAATGAACTCAATAGGTAACAATATGAGTAAAAAATTTATAGATACTGTTGTGCATTAAATTGCACATCCTTGCAATTTCACCTATATTTTCTATCAGCGTCAGTGTCCATTCCCTTAATATTTGTGTAGGTTTATTTCATACCCTGCATTAGCCTTTTTATCTCTCAAGGTGCTCAAGCTACCCTTTTCACAACCACCCTTTTATGGTATCCCTATGCTTTTCCCATCTCATCTATTTTTTGTGGATAAATTGTCTAAAAAAACCTACATAGTGTTTCCATCGTATGATATTTATTGTTCAAAGATCATTTTTAGTGTTTTGCCACTTGTCACTTTGTCAAGTTAGTGAAACAATTTTAAATGGCTCCTAACTACTTGTCAAACCCCTTCTTTCCCTCATCTTCTCAATTTTAAATCTTTCTTTCATTTGACACAATCGTTGTTAGCTCTCTCTCTCTCTCTCTCTCTCTCTCTCTCTCTCTCTCTCTCACACACACACACACACACACATGCGTGTGTGGCTCTATTGCACTCTCAAGTTTGCACAAAACTTGTTACAGCCATCTACAATGTTCTCATGACATTCTTTCATAAGATATCTCTCTCTCTTGGCTTTCTCAAGCATATCAAGTAATAGATTCTATTTTCTTGCGGCCCTAAGCACATAAGGTATTATCAAATCCTTTATCAAACCATTTCATTTTATCATTGTTCTCATCTACGTTACTGGATTCGTACCTTGGACCCTCAAACCAGGTTTAGGTGCAAATCAAATCCGGTTCATGATCTGATCCGTGTGTAGATCCAACACAGATCAATGATCAAGTATTTAAAGTTTTAATGTTTATCTTTGACATTTGGCATTGATCAATGATCAAGCATCATAGATTCATACTATGAAATGATTTAGTTTTACAATTATGTATATTTCTCTTGCTTTTTGTATATAATATGCATATAAATACACACACACACACGAACCCATACAAACCATAATGAAAAAAAATATTCACGAACCCACAAACCAAGTTCTCATTCCCATACTTTTCCTCGAACCCGAACTGGTAACTTAGGTTCTCATCTCTTAGATGCACTCATTTATCTTTTTATCTATTTATCTTGGTTGTTCTGGAAGTGGAAACACCAAAGTAGTGATTTGACTAAAACAAATCTCCAAACAATATCAAACATTTTTCATTTTCTTTCACAAGTGGGTAGTTGAATGTACTCAACTACACAAAAGTTTTCATGCATTTGTTCAATGTATATCTCTCTCATTTGAATCAATTATATTTTACTATCAAGCTATTTCTCTATTTTTTTATGTCTAAAATATGTTGCCATTGTCTTCTTTTTGGGTTTTCTATATTAGATAAATCATTAAGTTGAGAATTCACTATTCCTGGGTATGTTTCTATTATTGTTTTGTACTAAACTATAGTGCTACATGCTAGCATTTGTGTGATGAACCGATGTTGTTTCTCAAGAGCTCCAGATTTTAACCATAGATTCTTGGTTATCTATGTATTTTTTGTAATGTGTTGAAAGCAACTAGCATATTAACACGAGACATGTCCCCCTCCTTTTTGCTCCACGTCTCAAAGATGGGGACGTACTGGGAACTTGGGGAATCCATCCCCTCATCCCAAGTGACACCACCAAATTCCACCACCTCTGCCAAGGATGAGGAGATGCCTCAGTGTTGACTATTTTCTTATTTGACTATTTATGTTCAATGTTCGATATTCCAATTCAATGGAATGTTCAAGTGTTTACTCTTTTACATCTTTATATCTTATATTGCAATACATTTTTTCATAACTAGCATTTTAAGTACCATATGTATAGTATATGCAACTCCCTATCCCCTGCCACCATCCCTGCCACTGTCCCCCTGTCATCCCCAAATAAAGCCCCTCTGCCCCTCTGCCCCCCCCCGGTCCCAAAAACTTGTCCCCTGTCTCGTCGTCTCAAGGCACATAAACACTCTGCATGACATTGTTTAATATAGGCAAACTATATATGTTTAAAACCACTACTATGCAAACTATATATGTTTAATATATGCAAACTTCATGCCATTCAAAAAGCCCAAATGTAGGATCACATATCATCGCTCTATAAGACAAATCAACAATTATGAAATAATCCTTGGAGAATGTATACGACAAACAAACATATATTATCAACATTGATAGTAGCTACAAATTTGAGATTGATACTCTTTGATTATATCTGTATGACAAAATTTGTTTTTGGAAGAAGGCTTCACAAATTTGGAGCTCTATTTAAAATATCAACATAATATTTTCCAATTCCAGACTAGCTGCCCACCAACCACTGAAACTACGAATATAGAATAGGGAGGGTCTTTCACTTTTGAATCTACAAGTAACCAAACCACCTTTCTTGTCCCAAAAACTTGCCCCCTATCTCATCGTTTCACCATCCCCTAGGGAGGTGTAACCATCGTAATTAGGCACATAAATACTCCTACATGACATTGTTTCCCATATAGAACCCCCTCATTGACACTTACTATTCACCTATGTAAGGCTTTTCATCTCCTCACCATTCCCTTGGTTGCTCCATCTATATGGCTCAATTATTCATACAGCCCTATACTCCCGACTCCGTACAACCAATGTTTACCATACGAATCCTTGGCACCTTTCAGAGGACACTTGATCTCAATCTCCTTGTATGACACTACCTTCATCATACAACTTCACATATATGGTGAGTATGAAGTCACCCCCTTGATAGCACAAGCAATCCTCTTCCATGGTATGACAATTTCATGTATAGTCGAACGACAATCTCACTCTTGCCACCCATATGGCTAAGTCACTTTGTATGGCACTACTCCTGCATGCAAAACAGCAACCATGCTAACTATATATGTTTAATATATGCAAACTTCATGCCAAGCAAAAAGCCCAAATGTAGGATCACATATCATCGCTCTATAAGACATCAACAATTGTGAAATAATCCTTAGAGAAATTATACGCTAAACAAACATATATTATCAACACCGATAGTAGCTACCAATTTGAGATTGATACTCTTGGATTATATATCTATATGACAAAATTTGTGTTTGGAAGAAGGCTTCACAAATTTGGAGCTCGATTTAACATATCAAAATAATATCTCCAATTCCAGACTAGGTGCCCACCAACAAACAAAACTATGAATATAGAATAGGGAGGGTCATTCACTTCTGAATCTGCAAGTAACCAAACCAACTTTAGCCTCTAGCTTCAGGCAATAAAAAGAAGAGTTCAAATAAGTTTTGTGATGGTTTACAATACCAAGTCATCTCCTTATAGAGGCCCCCAAAAAGCACCTAAATGTTAAAATGTGTCATAGCCCAACATTATTTTATTATTTTGGCCACTTTAATTATTAAATTAATTAAATAAGTCCTTGCGACATTATTTAAATTTCAAAACCACCTAATTAATTAACTTAATTAAAACACTTTATAAAAATTGGGGACATTACAATCCTATTGGCCCAAAGATTGTTTGCCCTCAAGCAATCAACAAACTGTTCATTGTCTAACAAGCTCCTGAATCCCAAACCATGAGTGGATGTGAAAAGCCATACCCAATGAGATCTCCATGCTCATCATAATCATGGGTGCACCCTCCTTAAACCTTTGGGATCCAACACTATACAAATCTCCAATAAGCCTTTACTACTCCACTCTGATATAACCAATGCCCAACCCATTGTTGTCAAGCAAATGATCCCTTGAAGTGTCTTTGTCATCTTTAACAAGTATTGGTTTTTGATGTTGAGACTCATATGATGCACACAATTCGTGATTTGCATCCCCAATGTGTTCTTTGCTTCTACAAATGGTAGACCTTTCTCATCAAAGGGTCATAAGTAGAATTGTCGTCTCTATGACATTGATCAACCAATGTTAGCATGGAAAATTCTATATAAGAATCTTCTTCATCCTTGTGATTGTTTTGAAGATTTCAATGTTCTCCCTTTGAAGGGACAAATGTTGATTCATGCTTGTCCATATCTTCTTCTGACTAATGTGAAGTTGTGAGCATGCCTTCAACTTCCTTAAGGAGCATTACGTTAAGGACCTCATTGTTAATCCTCTATCCAAGATTGTTGTTGTAGGTTCTATTACCTTTGAAGAATGGAAACCTCGTCCTCAAATCTATATAGTTCATCAGCCATTCACCAATATAGTTCATCAGCCATTCACCAATAACCCCATCTTGCTTGAATTACTTCAACAACATAGCCAAAATGGGTGTATGTATCTCCAAGTGCTCAATCCTTGGAGGAGGGTTGGCATCGTTGTTACATCCCAATTTTTGACCCAATTTAAAATGTTCATATAGCCATTGAGGTTTCACGTGAAGTCACTTGACAATTAAAATTTGTTATAATCATGTGAAATAGTAAGATGGTTAATCATTATAATTTCATATGAAGATGACATGCTAGCTAACCGTTATGATGATATTTTAAAGCTATTTTGGAGAAGTTAGTTATTTATCATGAATTCATGGGAATTGAAAGGGCGATTAGCCGTTATGATCATTTATGATTAATAACTCGTTGTGGTAATAGGATTTAATTGTGGAGAATTTTTATGTAGGGAGCACGTTAAAGTGGTGGAAGCATTGTCAGAAAATAATGGGGCACAGGGGCACCACCATCACTAGGCAAATAGGTATGAATCTTGAATCACCATGGCTAAAGGTAAGTGACTAGGCAAACAAGAGTGTACGTTGGACAATACCATGAGCTACTTAGTCAAACATATAAAATACACAACTATCAATATCAAAATTCATGTCCATTACCATTACCTTTGTTGAATTATGCACGTATATAGATATGCCTATTTTAATAGGTATGAACTTGGACATAATAATAGTATGATGATATCATTTTGGAAATTTTATATATATATATATATATATATTTCTTCTTTTTAATAACTCTTCTAAGGAGCCCTTTGATATTTGTTTTTAAATTATAAGTCTCTATGAGAGACGTTGAGTACACTTGGCACTATTTCTTTCTTTTTGAATCGGTGAACCAAAAAGCCGATGATCTTGTTTATAACTGCCAACTTGAGCCACGACTTCAGTTTAAGCTTACTCTCTTGCCTAGACATATATTCGACTGCATTCCTTTCTTTTCAGCTTAACATCGATGCTGCTCTCTTTCTCTCATTTTCTTTTGGTTTTCTTACTCCTTCCATTCGGCTCCCGATATTGAATGTGAAACTGAGCTTGCTGTTTTTTTTTATCAAGGACTTCGTGTCGAGCATCCACCTTGGCTATCCAAATCATTGAGATTCATCCAGTTGAGACTATCCGAATTCATTCCATCATTGATCAAGTTATGTGGATACTTCTATTTTCTTATCTGGTATATATGCATCCGAAATCTAGATGCAAGTTGGTTTTGAGTTTGCCAATGTTATTTCCTCAATGCATGACTATGAAATAAAAAGATAAATAATGAATAGTTCATTAGATCAAGCTTACCATGCAATCAGACCCGTTGGAATCTGAAACAAAACAAATATGCAATGTATATGTTCTCATTCTTGAATCAGCTTGTCCTTTATTTCTGAAATATAATCTTCTGAATTTTATGTGAGAGGTCCTCGAGTCACAAGGACGACTTCATGCCAGTAATAAATTATCATCTTTACATCAGCTGAGTTTCAGCAAATGAACTATTAATGGAAGAATTTCATTAATGAATAGACACCAAGGACTCACCCTGGCTGGATGGCCAAGAAAGAAGGTGAAGAGGTAAAAAGGAAGTTCTGCAAAAACAAGGAACAAGAATCTGATTTGATATGATAACTTAAACTTTAAGAACTATCCAATAAGCTCAGGCATGTCCAATTTACTTACCCTATTGTCAAGTTGAGTGGTGGAATTAAGTACCAAGATGCTTAATGGATGGACAAGGTGTTCCATGTCTATTCTGGGTAGGAAGGGTCATTCTTGAATGAGATTATGTGAGCATATTTCAAGGGTCCGCAGTTGGGAGCTTAAGCCCTTGACAATGTTTCCCCTCTCTACAAGATGCCAAGACATGCACCAGACAAAGATGAGTTATGCATTCAAAAATTTGTTGGTTATAGGTATCTTATTTTTATGATGTTTTTGCAAGTAGAAGATATGATGGATTAATTTATATCATTGAATCAGTTAATTCCTTTGATGAAAGCAATTTTTCTCATAGATGTAATGGGTAACCTATTAAATTGGTTGATCTTTCAACTGAACATGAAGTATATCTATATGCAGTAGAGAAAGGTTTATCTGATGGATTGTTATTTCTGTCTTTCATTTATATGAATTACGAAAATGAATGTATCTTCTAATTGTATGTTATTGCCATAGTTAGCAATAGAAAGAAAGGGAATGATACAATAGTATTTGATGCCCTAAATGATATAATGGTATTTGATGCCCTAAATAATACAGTAGTATTTGACACCCTAAATGATACGATAGTATTTGATGCCTAAATGATACTGTGGTATTTGATGCCCTAAACGATACTGTGGTATTTGATGCCCTAAACAATACAGTGGTATTGTGATGTGAATATCAGGATTTAACTGTGTTAAATCCTAGATCCAATGAGTGCTAAGTGTTCCATTTATTCTCATGAGAGATGGATTCATGTTGAATCACTACTCATGAAACATGGGTCATCGAGTTTGACTCAAAATCACATAGTTAAATCCTGATATTCACATCACAATTTGACTAGCTGTGGAAATCATCTCCTACTTATCAATACAATGGTATTTGACCCCCTAAATGATATAATGGTATTTGGTGCCCTAAATGATACAATGGTATTTGTTATTACGATAAAGTGGTATAGTTATTTGTCCCCAAGTGGTATGTATAAACTAACTTGGGTTTTGTAGAAGCATCCCTAGACGGATTTCGGTTTAAATTCTATGGTGTGAAGATTTTATATTCCTTATTAAATTTATTGATGATATCTTCAATTGTTAGTTATGAAATTTCCATTTAACTGATTGCAACCATTAATCTCATTCACACGAACATAACTAATACAAGTGTCTTCTTATGAATATGAAGTAATAACTGTATTTCTTTGATATGCTAGTTGTTAGTTAAGACCCGAAAAAAAGGGATGTTACAATCGTTCATCTTGTATTGTACTATTGTAAAGCTCCCTTTGTCCTAGCTTCTATTAAGCGACTAAGCGTGTCCTCCATCTATTGCCCTCTTGCTAGGGTTTACTAAGTTGTTTTTTACTTCTTGTTAACTCCCTCAACTATATTGTTTTAACCAAATGTGCATTTCCCATTTTATCACTAGGTTCTGTAACAAATGATTTTTCATATCAAAAACAAAGACAATTTATATAAAGATTTTCCAACATTCATTGAGTAGATAACTAAAATCCTTTTCATATGACATTAATTGTTTTAACAATTAACTGAAATAACCATAACCATATCAATGATCATCTGAAAATAACTAGTTTAACGATTAACTAAAAATAATTGTATCCATGATCATCTGAAATAACTCGATTAATGATTAACTGAACATAATTGTATTTATGATCAATTGAAATAACTAGATTAATAATTAATTGAAAATAACTGTATTAATGATCAACTGAAAATAATTGTATCTATGATTAACTGAAATAACTAAGTTATTAATTAACTATCTTTTCTACATACAAGTAAATGTTTATCAAGAAAGGAAGAAAAGAAACATACAAGTATCATCCAGAGGGTCTTTAGCTGGTTGTGCAAGCCTCCACTTTTGGTAAGCGGAGTATTGACATAGGCTTAACCTTCCAACCTTGGACCATACTCATCCCCACACAATCTATTGAATTAGAAAGGCCCTCCCTACCTCGAGATGTTCTTAGTCCAACCACCTGAGCATCCTGGTGTTTAGAATGTCCACACAATTATGAAACAGACATGTCTACATAACTAGCACCACTAACATCAAGTGGTCATTAGATGGCAAACATGTCTTTAAACTACCTTGGCCAAGGATTTCTGATGGGTTCAACAACCCGATCACCACCACTCGACTTGACAACAAGAAACATTTATAGGGACGAGCATGAGCTATTAAGTATGGTTAATTAATTTATTTAATCATATCTGATTCCACTTTTGCGTTCTTGCAGATTCATTCCACCTCTTCACCTTTTCATGGCTATACAGATAGTGAATCCCAGGTGTTTGAAAATTCAAAGCAATATGCTCTATGCATAAATTCTAAAAGGATTTATAAATATTATAAACTTTCAACATTTCACAATCTAGAATTACATGATTATATTTTAAAGAAAAGAAATTTGCAGAAACAATTATCATTCGATTTCAAGGTCTATTGGCAAGAATAATTTATGATTCCATACTATCGACACTTCACTATGACTATTGGTAAGCAACTCCTTAGTTATGAATGAGGATAAACTATAGCTGCAGCTATGACAATCGATTTGTAAAAATATTGGAATAACAATATGTAATGACCCTGCTCAAATCTGATCCCAAAATGTTGATAAAGGTTCAAGAAAACACTTTGCATACAAAGGTCATATGACTGATATAAAATTTCAGTTTGCTTTAATGGCTCTTTCCTTCACTTAGCATAAATAAGAATGCTTGCAAAAAGACTCTAAATTGACTAAACAATGACCTAACATGAATGTGCAACTTATTTTGACAATATTCAATGCATATATGTGACTGACACTACTTGCAATATGCAGCTACAGCAACTAGTAATTTTGACAAAAACTTGGGATGCAACCTGTGATAGCGTTAATGCACTTATAGCCAAGTGGCATTAATACAAACACTTGGTATGCAGAATTATAACATTATTTATGCCAAAAAAAAAACCTACAGCCAATTGACATTTTGTCAAACAATTGGCATGCAAACTAATACGTTGATCATGAATGATGAATACATATTCAATTACACTATATCAGACAAGCAAATTATGTCTCATTTATTGCACATAAAATGTTAACTACAATGCTAGTATGAAATGGCCAAGACTCTTGGCTTACATTCGCAAGAATAATGATTAAATCTGTTACAACTTTCACCTACAACCTTACCTTCTAATATGTATCTAAATGATAAGAATAATGCATGTAATATCGAAAAGAACCTGATTGTAGATGGCTGTAATAATTTTCTCCAATGCTACCTTTCTACCTTGCTTTTTTCGGATCTGCTTTTTCGCTTTGCTTTTTCAAATTGCTTTTTCAAATCTGCTTTTTCGGACTGCTTTTTCAGATCTGCTTTTTCGGACTACTTCCAAAAAATCAAACCCTCAAGTAGTCTGAGTATACAAATTAAGCTCAACTTGAAATGGTTGAATACCACTTCCAAAGTGCAACTCTTTAGAAGGTCTTTCACTTCTTCAATTATGCAATCTCTTGAGAGGTATCGTTCTCAAGGATTATGCTGAATATTTGCAGACCTGGATGGCGCCACAAATGCTCAAAGAGAATGGTAGTATAATCATCAAATCAAGTGTGTTCAAATGAAAGGCCAAGCCCTCTATTTATTCACTTTTCTAAAAAGTTACTAAGAACTTCTAAAAGCATCCATTATAAAATCTCATTATAATGCACTTTTATAATTAAATAACTTTATAAAATAAAAAGTGCAACTCAACTTAGAATTATAACATGTAGGCCCAATATAAAAAGTAATGATAAAATATAAATAATATCTCCAAGAGCATAATAAACCATCCAATCCTCAAATAAATGTCAGAATGAGTCTCTCATCACAACCACCTGTCTATGAGAGTTCGTGATAGACTGATTCGGCACGCAAAACGATGTCAACCAAAACGAGGACGTTACAATCCGCCCTTCCTAAAATTGCTTGTCCCCAAGAAATGGCCGAACAACAAACCAGTCAATCCACCTGGGTCCCAAATGTAGTCATGAACCATACTGCTGTCAGTCAACGTAGGCTCCAACGACAACCTCTGAAATATAACCAAGAGGAATCCATGAATGGATCGTGAACCACTACGCAACTAAACTCCAAATCCACTATTGCCACAGTCAAAAACTCACGAGACACAAACTCTCAAAACATCAAAACCCAAGTAGAGTGAGCAACCCAAACTGCCAACACCATCCACACAACCCATCGTGTTATGCGGAATGCACACTCCAACTCTACTACAATGGTGACCACTCCCGCATGAAATTGCACCAAATACAGAGAATCCACACACTGTACACCTACTGCAATCAGCACAACTCTACAAATCACCAGCCACTGTCTCATAACCATAACTCCCATGCATCAGTGATGGCGAATAGTCATCACATGATAGATAGCAAGAACTAAAACCCAAACCAAATCTGACGGCCATCAAGTCCTCAACACCTAGATCCTATGCAAACTGATGAATATACCTTGCAGTATAATGCTAATTAAAAGAACCAACCTCAGTCGACAGCTCGCCATACATAGGTGATGCAACCCACTGCAACTGATCACTAACCAAGTCGGAACTAACTTCTACTTCTGAAGATATTGCCAAGGGAGTAGTGTCACTAGCAGGAACCAAGCCAATTGTCGGCTCACCAACATCACACATGATCTCTGATACATCACTAGTCTCCTTACCATCTGTAGTAGAGACCACCACCAAGTCAAACATACCACCATGCTCAACAGCAGCACCCAACTCAACTGAACCTGCCTCTAGTGGAAACGAACCAAACATGCCAATACTAGTATCAAGGACAGATATATCCTCATCTCCACTACCTCTATCAACCTTGACCATGGACATCCTCGGATCACCAGACACCAAAGTCTGTGACTATACAGAATCTGGTAAAGACTGAAGTTGCTCTAACTCCATGGTCACCTCAGCCAAATGAAAATGTGACTCCTCAAAAGCCAACTGTGTACTCTCAAGGAACTCAGAAGTCACCTCCAGCTGTTGAGTAAGCTCACTCACCTCATTTTCCTTGACCAATAATGCGTCATATGTTGTACTGCCCCACTCCATAAGATAATCTCTATCGGCTACCAACTACATATAATTCTGTCTCAAAATCGGGATAGCCTCCCATAAAGAGTGGATCTCTATCAAGGAAAGATAACTGCCTCCCCACTCATCACTAGTAGGAGAACCCCATCCATAAACTGCTAACAACTGACCAGTAGCATCAAAACGCTCGCAAACAATAGCAATGTCTTGCTCACTAACTCTCAATTGACTAGACACATGATTGTGCTGGCTGGTCAAACTCCTATACTCTACACCTGGTACACTGTCCAAAGGAGTAACCCCAAAATAGCTATCGTCTGTAATACTGCCATCCAAATTCTGCAGTCCAACTGTTGAACTCGTATCATCAAACGGAGTGACTGAAGCATCAACATAAACCTCCGTATCAAAGGAACCCGCTGAAGAGACTAAGTCCTCCACACTGTCCACAACATCCCCCTGGGTGTCATCTGTAATAATCAAATCCTGGGACTCTTCTGTAAATTCTGTCATATCTGAGAGATCATCAACCCATTCCAACAAGAATGGTCGACTGGACACATGAACAATGCATAACACAAGTGTATAAAAACTAATTCCAGCATCAGACAAGCAGTTGGCATGGATGGGAACTACACCTGGTAAACTACTAATCAAGTCCATGATGGTGCAATAGATACTATTACCAAAAAATGATAGACATCTTCGATCAAAACATTCCCAAGTACTAAGATAAGGATCCCAACAACTAATCCATGAACGGAAATCAACTAGCAACTCAAGTAAACTCCTCACTTGAGTAATGTGAGCAATACCAATTGACGTCACGCACCTGTCTACTATACCCACTACAATCTCTGAATCTGGAGTGTGAATGCTAGACATACTCATATCATCATCAACATGTGACCCGACTGTAAAAGAAAACTGAGTCCCTGCCATATACGCGAACTCCTGAACTGAACTCACCAAGAGACGAAGCTCGTCCACATGTCTCTCAGAATCCTAGAGAGCCGAGTATACATCAATGGATTCCAAGTATCCTCCAACTCATGAGAAAATCAGTCGACCTCCTCTTCCTTCTTCAATGCATCTGAATAGATCCCCACAAGATTAAGGAGATGATCACGATCTGAAAGTAGGTGTATGTAACTTACCTTCATTGCTTCCATGCCTTCCTTGATCTACTGTAAGTCGTCACAAGAAGAACCTGCCGTGACTCCTTTTTGTCTCTCCTGCAGTTGAATCATCTAAATGTGATTCTCGACCAATCCATGCATCCTGTCATAATGAGATAAAGCCGCAACAATATCCTTTTTCTTCATCTTCAGCTGGCTTGCCAAAACACGTGAAGAACTACTAGCCTCTATCTCATGCGAAGAAGTATCCAACTGTGCTTGATACTCATTTTCTGCAAAGTCCTAAATGCTCACTTTCTGATCCACCATACTATCCTCAAACATGACAATATCCTCAACTGTCGTAACTTCATCCAGCCCAAATGTACTGGAATCATTATCTGTGTCAATCACGCAGTCCAGTCTGCCTGTAATATCACCTTCTGATGCAACAGGCTCAACCTGCACAACATCTGTAACCACTTCTGCCTATGAAGATGATGCAAATAAACCTGAAGATGCGCTAATGTCTCCCTGTATCGAATCAGCATGTCTATTAAACTCCTCATACAAGTTTTTGCCTATCATAGGAAAGGTACTTCGATCCTTAGGCCTATCAATCAAGCTCTTTAACCATGTACATGCCATAGGTGACACATTCCTCTTTTTTGTCCAAACCCACCATAAATCTTCTGCCAAAAGTTTAGAAATTTCATCCTCCTCAAACAAGATTGTGAACATGATGGAGTGCATCGATGCTAATACGCTGCTAGGATGAAACTCATCCATAATATTCCAAAATGTGTTAAACATCCTATGAATGTCACCGATACAACCTATTGCCAGCATAATGTTTTCAAATCTACACCTTGTAAATACTTCAAATAATCTTGCCCTTTTTGTGAAATAAGGGTCCCGGATGTTGTCCAACTTTTCGAAGCTTTTTACCATGGCGTGAAGTATCTCTCTCATAATCTGATCGTCATAAGAATTAAGGCCAGCTATTATCCTCATGATTTCACTAATGCAAGAGAGAGCTGCAAGTCTTATCACCTCATCATGATGTCTCAATAAATGGGGCTTAACCTGATGCAGGAGCATCCAGAGGTATAAGGGCAATTCTGTGTCACCCAAAAAAATGTACTTAGACTTAGTTTCTGTTTCATGTGTTTTCATTTCTGGATACCCATTCGGGTCAAATAAAGGTTCCAACTCTCACAGTTCCACTATCAATGTTCTAGGATAGAGTATTTGAGCACCTTGGGATATGTGTAACTATCGAAAAAATAGGAGTATGTAATTGAACCATAATTTTGGTGAATTAGAGGGCGTAAATTGGTCGAATGAATGTAATTGTAATTTAGAGCATTCCAGAAAAAGAACCAAGTTAAAAGGCCCCACGGTTTGAAAGTTATTGCAATTTTTGGATTTTTGGAGACCTAAGAATGCTTCAAAGTCAAGTTAGGGGCATTAAATGACCTAGAACAAGGCCGAAAAATGGAGGACAAGCAAAGTTGTCCATAGGGCTATAGAGCGCTTCGAGAGCTTTTCGAAAATGTAAACGGTTCATCAATCGGAGCTACAATTCAAAAGTTATGCCTCCTGGAAGTTCAGTTACCATTTCTGGATTCTTCTAATTTTGCGCCGACTTCTAACGCGGCTTCTGGAGCCTTCTATTTGGTCGGTGGATGCCAAATAGCACTTTCTAGAATGTATTCCTAATCCTTAACCCTTTGGGGTCTATTTAAGAACATTTCTAGCATTGTAAAAGGCAGTTCGGAGTGGAGTTTGAGAGTAGGTACTGGGAAAAGAATTTATCTCCAGATTTATGCTATTGTAAGCCCATAGGGCATGTTTTGGAGTCTGTTTCTCTGCACTAAGTGTACTGTACTAGCATATTTTCATAGTTAATAAAATTGTCCCTTTTCTGTTGTGTCCATTCTGTGCTTGGGTTTTGTCCCCATCAAGTGGTATCAGAGTTGGTTTTCCCGAGTGTGTAGGCAGAGCGCCGACTGTGAGGCAGTTTGCACCAAGACTGTGTGGTTGTGGGTTTGAGTTAAGAAGATTCCTCCACGAAAAGAGCGTGGTGGAAGGGCCGGAGCTATTAATCTTGAGGAGGTTAGAGCCCTCCAAAGGCAAGTACAAGCATTGCAGGAGGAGCTCCGTAGAGGAACAAATGTTACTGCAGGTGACAAAAGTGAGGACAACAATGAAGAAGAAGAAATTGGACCAGAAGGGGAAGTTTTCTGAATCAGGCAAAGGAGAGGCTTTTTAGGGCCATTACTAAGTTTGGGAAAAGACCTACAATTGATGTGGGTGTATTTTCAAGAAATCTGAAACTAGATGAGTTGATCGACTGGATCAATGAACTGGAAGAGTACTTTGAGTATGAGGATATCAGGGATCCAGATAGGGTTAAGTTTGCAAAGGCCAAACTAAAAGGACATGCCAAAATCTGGTGGCAAGAGGTTCAATTGGAAAGAAATAGAAGAGGAAAGGAGAAGATCACAAGGTGGGATCGCATGGTGGACAAACTAAAGAAGCAGTTCATTCCTGTTGACTACGAGCTTGATTTGTTTAAGAAGATGCATGGGTTAAAGCAAGCAAGAAAATCAATCCATGAATATACAAATTAGTTTTATCGACTTCTGATTAGAGCGGGGCATGTAGAAGCAAATAAGGAGAAGGTTGCTTGTTATTTAGTGGGTTGCAACCTAGCATCCAGGAGGAATTAAGTCTGGTAAGAATGACCAGCTTTGAGGAGGCATACCATTTTGCCCTACGAGCTGAAGAGAAGCTAAATAAAAGGTCAAGGAGGAAGGGGTAGTGGTAGGTCATCTGGAGGCCGAAATGAAACCCAAAAGAAAAATGAAGATGTGGGTACTAGCAGGAACCAAAGGAACGAGGGTTTCAACTGCTCCCGTGATCAAGACTTTGGAAATCCGAGAGGAAGAGGTAGAGGACATGGACAAGGAAGAGGAGGCTTCCGTGGTACCTGTTTCCATTGCAATGAAGAAGGTCATCGTGCCTTTGAATGCCCTCAACGAAAAGGAAGAACAAATAGGAGAGCTGAGGGTCAAGCTAGGGTTGCTCATGTGGATGAGGATGCACAATCATCACATTCAGAGGATGCAAAACGAGGAGAGACTTTAGTAAATAAAAGGGTCCTACTAAGTGGTGAGATTGAACCACGACAAAGCAGGAGTTTATTTCGTACCAGGTGCAAGTGTGAGGATAAATGTTGTGATGTGATCATTGATGGTGGTAGCACTGAGAACTTCGTATCAGAGGAGATGGTCTCTAAGCTGAAGCTCAGGAGGGAGAAACACCCCCAGCCCTATCGGATCGCTTGGGTGAAAGATGATCATAAGGTCCTGGTAAGTGAACAATGTTTAGTGAAGTTCAAAATTGGGAGTTACCATGATGAAGTTCTCTGTGATATTATTCCAATGGATGTCTGTCATCTATTGTTGGGAAGACCATGGCAATTTGATAGGCATGCAGTACATGATGCTCATGCAAACACATACTCTCTAACAAAGGATGGAGTTCGCCACAAACTGAAGCCCATGAAAAAGGAAGGCGAAAAGGTATGTAGCAATGCTAGGATTTGTCTTGTTGATGGAAGGAAGTTTTTAGATGGCATGAAGCATCAGCATATGTGTTATGCTTTCATTCCTAGGAAAGATAAGGACGGTAGTAGTGAAATACCACTTGAAGTTTCAAATTTATTAGGTGAATTTGGAGATATCATCTCTAATAATGTTCCAGAAGGATTGCCACTAGTAAGGCAGATCAACCATCAGATAGATTTAATCCCAGGAGCTAGTTTGCCTAACAAGGTTGTTCACAGGATGACTCCTACTGAAACTGAGGAGCTAAATAGACAGGTTCAGGAGCTATTGAGGAAGGGCTTGATTTGGGAGAGCTTGAGTCCATGTGCAGTACTTGCAGTACTGGCACCAAAGAAGGATGGAGAGTGGAGGATGTGTACAGACTCTCGAGCTATAAATAGGATAACCATCAAGTATCGGTTTCCTTTGCCAAGAATGGATGATCTTATGGACTGCTTGAATGGAGCTCAGTACTTCACAAAGATAGATCTCAAGAGTGGCTATCATCAGATACGGATACGAGAAGGAGATGAGTGGAAAATAGCCTTCAAGACCAAGGAGGGTCTTCATGAGTGGTTAGTCATGCCCTTTGGATTGACAAACGCCCCAAGCACCTTCATGCGGCTTATGAATGAGGTACTTAAGAAGTTCTTCGAAGAATTTGTTATTGTCTATTTGGATGATATTTTAATTTTCAGCAAGACTTTGGAAAAACATTTATTGCATATTCGTAGTGTTCTTGAGAGGTTGAGGGAAGAGAAATTGTTAATTAATCTGAAGAAGTGTATCTTTGCAAAAAGGGAATTAGTCTACTTGGGGTTTGTTATATCACCTGAAGGTCTCAAAATGGATCCAGAGAAGGTAAAAGCCATCTTGGAATGGCCTACTCCAAAGTCTGCTACTGAGGTAAGATCATTTCATGGTCTGGTTAGTTTTTACAAGAAGTTCATTAAGAATTTCAGTGGCTTATGTGCACCCCTAACTGACACAATAAGAAGGGATAGAAAAGAGTTTAAATGGACTGCAGCAGCTGCAAGAAGTTTTGAAATGCTGAAGAAGAAGGTGACAGAACAATCTGTGTTGGCACTTCCAGCTTTTAGAAAGGTGTTCCAGGTGGATTGTGATGCTAGTGGCAGCGCTATTGGGGCTGTATTAAGCCCAGAGGGTAAGCCTATTGCATATTTTAGTGAAAAATTGAATGATGCGAAAAAGAAGTATTCTATTTATGATCAAGAGTTCTATGCAATAGTTCAGGCCTTAAAGAAATGGAGGCATTATTTATTGCCAAAGGAATTTGTTTTATATACTGATCACCAGGCATTACAGTACCTAAATAGCCAAGGTAAATTGAATCAGAGGCATATGAAGTGGGTAGAGTTCTTGCACAGCTATACATTTGTGTTGAAGCATAGAAGTGGAAAATCTAACAGGGTTGCAGATGCACTAAGTAGGAGACAGTTGTTGCTTACAGTAATACAGGTTGAAGTAGTTGGGTTTGATGAACTCAAGAATTTGTACCTTGAGGATCCTGATTTTGCTAAAGCGTGGAAAGCTTGTAAAGAGCCTATTGCTGTAGATAGAACCAAGTGGCTAGACTATTTAATTCAGGATGGTATGTTGTTCAAGGGCAGTCAATTGTGCATTCCAAGGAGTTCCATGAGGGAAAATCTGATTAAGGAGAAACACAGTGGAGGGATGGCAGGAAATTTTGGTCAAGATAAGAACACTGCCATTCTCAAAGAACATTATTGTTGGCCTCAAAAGTCACAAGATGTGAAGAAGTTTGTACAGAATTGTCAGGTTTGTCAAGTGGCCAAGGGATTTAGTCACAATACTCGACTATATCAGCCATTGCCTGTTCCATCAAAGCCATGGGAGGACATAAGTATGGATTTTGTTCTTGGATTGCCGAGAACACAAAGGGGTAATGACTCAGTATTTGTGGTGGTTGATAGATTCTCCAAAATGGCACATTTCATTCCATGCCACAAAACTCATGATGTTGTCCATATTGTAGACTTGTTTTTCAAAGAGGTGGTAAGACTACACGGTTTCCCAAGGAGTATATAGTTTCTGACAGAAATACTAAATTTGTGGGGTATTTCTGGAGAACATTGTGGAAGAAGTTGAGAACAGACTTAAAGTTCAATTCCACACATCACCCGCAGACTGACGGCCAAACAGAAGTGGTAAATAGAAGTCTAGGCAATTTACTGAGATGTTTAGTTGGGGATAAGCCCAAGGCGTGGGATTTGATTCTACCACAAGCAGAGTTTGCTTACAATAACTCTATAAACAGGAGTACTGGTAGATCACCATTCCAAATTGTATATGGAAGTAGCCCAAGGACTGCACCGGAATTGAGGAAGATAGAGAAAAGGGAGAGGACAAGTGTTGAAGCTGAAGAATTTGTTGAACATATCAAGCGTCTACATGAGGAGGTCCAGGAACACATTATCAAGATGAACCAACAGTATAAAGCTAGGGCTGATCAAAGGAGAAGACATAAGGAGTTCCAAGTAGGGGATCTAGTCATGGTACACTTAAGAAAAGAAAGATTTCCAGCTGGTACCTACAAGCTGAAGATGAAAAAATTTGGCCCCTGCAAAATTTTGAAGAAACATGACTCAGGAAATGCATATGAAGTAGAGTTGCCAGATGGAATTCACATTTCTCCTATTTTCAACATTGCAGACTTAATAGAGTATCATGATGATGGTGGAGATGACGAGTTGATGTTAGAGCCATGTCCAATTCCTACTTCTAAGAAGGAGGAGATAGAGGAGATTCTGGATAGTCGTGTGGGTAGGAGTACCAGAAATAAGCAGTATGAAGAGTCTGGTCAAGTGGAAAGGACGGCCGATAGAGGACTCAACTTGGATATCAGCAGCTGAGGTTTTCCATTTGGGATTTCCTCTACCATTCATAAAGTGACAAGGTCACTTTTCAATCTACCCTGGGTGTCTGATGCAAGAGCATTCAGAGGTATAAGGGCAATCCTATGTCACCCAAAAAAATGTACTTAGACTTAGTTTTTGTTTCATGTGTTTTCATTTTTTGATACCCATTTGGGTCAAATAAAGGTTCCAACTCTCACAGTTCCACTATCAGTGTTCTAGGATAGAGTATTTGAGCACCTTGGGATACATGTAAATGCCGAAAAAATAGGAGTGTAATTGAGCCATAATTTTGGTGAATTAGAGGGTGTAAATTGGCCGGATGAATGTAATTGTAATTTAGAGCATTCCGGAAAAAGAACCAGGTCAAAAGGCCCCATGGTTTGAAAGTTATTGCAGTTTTCCGATTTTGGAGACCTCCTAAGAATGCTTCAAAGTCAGGTTAGGGGCATTAAATGACCTCGAACAGGGCTGAAAAATGGGGGACAAGCGAAGCTGTCTATAAGGCTATAGAGCGCTTCGAGAGCTTTCCGCAAATGTAAACGGTTCGTCAATCGGAGCTACAGTTCAAAAGTTATGCCTCCTGGAAGTTCGGTTACCATTTCTGGATTCTTCTAATTTTGCGCCGACTTCTAACGCGGCTTCTGGAGCCTTCTATTTGGTCGGTGGATGCCAAATAGCACTTTCTAGAATGTATTCCTAATCCTTAACCCTTTGGGGTCTATTTAAGAACATTTCTGGCATTGTAAAAAGCAGTTCGGAGTGGAGTTTGAGAGTAGGTGCTGGGAGAAGAATTTATCTCCAGATTTATGCTATTGTAAGCCCATAGGGCATGTTTTGGAGTCTGTTTCTCTGCACTAAGTGTACTAGCATATTTTCACAGTTAATAAAAATTTCTCTTTTCTGTTGTGTCCATTCTGTGCTTGGGTTGTGTCCCCATCATAACCAACGAACCAAATGCTGAAGATAAAGTTGTTTGCATAGCATTGGATTTTGACTGATCAATCTTGCCTAAATAATTTTCCAACTCCTCCAAAGTTTTTAGAAGGTCCTATGTTCGCTGAAATTGGCAATCTAATTTCTTCTTTGCATTGTGCATTCTTTCTTCCAAATCTCTGTCTCCTGTTAACGCCATACTGATAATTGAATTCATTCTAAAATAACCCAATCAGGTTGGTAGAAAACCGCTCTGATACCACTGTAATGACCCTGCTCAAATCTGATCCCAAAATGTTGATAAAGGTTCAAGAAAACACTTTGCATACAAGGGTCATATGACGGATATAAAATTTCAGTTTTCTTTAATGGCTCTTTCCTTCACTTAGCATCAATAAGAATGCTTGCAATCTAAATTGACTAAACAATGACCTAACATGAATGTGCAACTTATTTTGACAATATTCAATGCATATATGTGACTGACACTACTTGCAATATGCAGCTACAGCAACTAGTAATTTTGACAAAAACTTGGGATGCAACCTGTGATGGCGTTAATGCACTTATAGCCAAGCGGCATTAATACAAACACTTGGTATGCAGAATTATAACATTATTTATGCCAAAAAAATAGAACCTACAACCAATTGACATTTTGTCAAACAATTGGCATGCAAACTAATAAACTGATCATGAATGATGAATACATATTCAATTACACTATTATCAGACCAACAAATTATGTCTCATTTATTGCACATAAAATGTTAACTACAATGCTAGTATGAAATGGCCAAGACTCTTGGCTTACATCCGCAAGAATAATGCTTAAATCTGTTACAACTTTCACCTACAGCCTTACCTTCTAATATGTATCTAAATGATAAGAACAATGCAAGTAATATCCAAAGGAACCTGATTGTAGATGGCTGTAATAATTTTCTCCAATGCTGCCTTTCTACCTTGCTTTTTTCGGATCTGCTTTTTCGCTTTGCTTTTTTGAATTGCTTTTTCAAATCTGCTTTTTCGAACTGCTTTTTTGGATCTGCTTTTTCGAACTGCTTTTTCGGATCTGCTTTTTTGGATTGCTTCCAAAAACTCAAACCCTTAGGTAGTCTGAGTATACAAATTAAGCTCAACTTGAAATGGTTGAATACCATTTCCAAAGTGCAACCCTTCAGAAGGTCTTTCACTTCCTCAATTATGCAATCTCTTGAGAGGTATTGTTCTCAAGGATTATGCTGAATATTTGCAGACCTGGATGGTGCCACAAATGCTCAAAGAGAATGGTAGTAGAATCATCAAATCAAGTCTGTTCAAATGAGAGGCCAAGCCCTCTATTTATTCACTTTTCTAAGAAGTCACTAAGAACTTCTAGAAGCATCCGTTATAAAATCCCATTATAATGCACTTCTATAATTAAATAACTTTATAAAATAAAAAGTGCAACTCAACTTAGAATTATAACATGTAGGCCCAATATAAAAAGTAATGATAAAATATAAATAATATCTCCAAGAGCATAATAAACCATCCAATCCTCAAATAAATGCCAGAATGACTCTCTCATCACAACCACCTGTCTACGAGAGTCCGTAATAGAGTGATTCGGCACGCAAAACGATGTCAGCCAAAACGGGGACATTACACTAACTAGAATGATTATCACATGACCTGATATAAATTTGCAATAGTTTGAAGTTTTGCAAATCGAATGGTAATCTGCTCTTCTTCAGTTGTTGTAGATGTAACCAAAGTGCATAAAAACTTAAATCCTCAGCATGAACAGAAGGCAGAGTATTGGAATGGTGCTGCTAAGAAATGGGAAAAGGGTTTTGATGATCTTGTGGATATTCGGCAGATGTGTAGCAGAGTATCGATTAGGAATGGAGCCGTAATAAGAAAGGAAGGATTGCGATTAGAAAGGAATTTGGGAATGAGAGTTCTTGCGTCTTTTGTCTCACCTGACTCAAGATATAAAAAGGTCTTAAAAAGACTCTTTGGCTTCCGTAACTTAAAGATTATTTATCAATTAAAAACACCAAGTGTTCAATCGGTTTCAACAAGAAGAAAAATAAAAAGGATGGAAGAAGAGTTGGAAGGTTATAATTCGAATATTGTTATAATTTATATTTATATACGTACATGTATATATATTAGTGAGGTGACATCATTTTAATATATTATTATAATATAATGGTGCCACTTCATTTTTATATCTATATGTATGTACATATATATTATAATAATATGGTGAAAGATCATTTAAAATCCTTTGAGGTACATATTATATTTTAATTTCATTATTTTATTTTTTTTAATTATTTATTTAATAGCTCATACAGGTCTCACAAATGTATCATGTGTTCAAGTTGTTAGGTCCTTATCAAAGAAGTTTAAGGTCATACCTGTAAATCCTATTGACTGGACTAAGCAAGTATCCCATTCCAATGATCCTGTTTAGCAATGCTTCCCCCCTTCATCTTCTCCTACAATCACCAGTGAAACACTTCCACCATAATAATAGTTCCATAATAATTTTCATATGGACATTTAAAAGACTTTAAATTATTAACCATAATTCTGAAATCAAGCAACTGCTAAACATCATATAGAAAATAATGGTTAACAACCATCTTCATTAACAGTTAATACAACGGATATAAATAACTACCTACTTCACATGATCATGAAAGAAAAATCCATTAACTCTAACGGCTATGAGAAATTTTAAAACTAGGTCAAAATTTGGGATGTAACAAGTTCCATGATTCTCTGAATAGGTTGGCAAGATAATTTGTCTTTCATACCGTTGTAATACACCAACAGTATACGACACCTTTGTAATGTATTGGCTTTGTACCATCACTAAGCACTATAATGTACAAATGATGTACAACACTATAATGCACCGATAGTGTATGACCAAGCACTGTTATGTGTCGACAATGTACAACACCTCTATAATGCACCAGCAGTGCACAACCACTACCTCCCCACCTAGGGAATTGTCAACCCTCCCCATACAAGACTTCTCTCCACGTAAGGACAAAGTTACCCGTATAGCTTGTTCTCTCTCTACCAGCACGATTGTAGGACCAAGTCAATCTCCATATTGTGCATAAGCTACTCCTTATCCATGTGATGACTTCAACTAATGGCTCCCCAGACATATCAGATTTCGATAAATAGATAAGAATTAATAAATATATTATAGCTAATCAATAAAGCTTTAACATAGAGCAAATACTATCAACTAGAATGAATCGTTGAAAAGAGAACTTGTGTTTTCAAATTATAAAGATATATCTCAAGTTACATCAAATTTGTCTTCAACTATAGATTCAACATATTTGGACCAACTAGCAGAACAAGGTGAGGAGTGACTCCCACCAAAATTGCAATCACCAGACTCAAGCAAATCTTCCACCTCTAAAACAACACACAATTCCAACTAGAATCGCAATACACAAGAAATATAGAACTCCACAATGCTTTCCTACAATGCCAACCACAGCCTTATAAAGATCTCCAAGCATTTTCCGGAAAGTTACAAATAGGCTAACATATTTTGATATTTTGCCCCCTTTACTTAATAATTAAATTAAGTAATTAAATAAGTCCTTATATTATATTTTAGGACCACTTAATTCATTGACTTAATGCAATGCTTTATAAAAATTGGGGACATTATAGTTTCATTTTTTCTCCATTTTTAGTTATTTTCATCAATTCAAGCATTTTAGCTGGTTAATTTTATCTAATGCAATTAGTGAAGTTCACTCTCAAAGGAACCTAGAAATCCCTTTGACCAAGTCATATATCCTTCATTGCAGTTGGTAAATTTTCTTTGTAAGGTCCCCTCTTTGTGCTTGATCAGATGGTTAATCCATTAGCCTATTTCTAAGTCCTGATAGGCTAAGTGATCTGGCAGGGACTTTGTGTACTAGTTAAGTTTGTACAAGAGTTTCCAGAGCTTTCCTGCAAGGATTCTATTTTTAACAGGGAGTTATTTTAAGTGCTTACTGTTTATAGTAAGTCAGTGGGCCACCAGTTCTCCAGTAGTGCAAAGCTTCTATCTATATCTTTGGTGAGAGGTTTCAGAGAAATATTTGATATAATGGCCTTACTAGTCTTTTAAATGTTGTCTTTAAGCCTCTCCAAAACGTACCACATGTCCTAGTCAGACAACGTTGTTTTTAAAGGGGACCAATGTATTTCCTTGATGCGAGGCTAACATTTTACCTTTGAAAAGTAGACACCTAAGTTAAAAGGCAAAAATGTTTTTAAAAAATGCAATTTAAAAACAATAAAATCAATAGAAACCTAAAATAAAAGGAAGGTGGATGCCTAGGGAGGGAGATATAAGGAGATTTAAATAAAATCAATAGAAACCTAGAAGGGGTGTTGAGTTTTGGAGGTTAAAATGGTTTCAAACTTGTGTTGCTAGAGTGTTTCTAGGAAGGACAATATGCTGGTTTGAGGACAAATACCCTTAGCTGGGACACCAGTTTTGGTGGTAAAAGACCTACTCAAACTGCTTATCGTTAGTAGATCAGAGTTTTGAAATTTTTGGTGTGAGTTTGGCATGTGAAGATGAAGACTTCAGTATGTATTGATGTGGATTTCAGTCTGCAGTTTGGTGTTCATGGTTTTTAGTGTGTTGGCGATCATCCTTCATTTTGGAGTGAGTTAGGGTGTGTTCAGATTCAATTTCTGCATGCTGGGGTTTACTAACAGATTTCTAGGAATGATTATTTTCAAGGTGGCTGAAGTACATTTTTTATCATAACTTTAGAGAGATTTAAATCCACTTCTGGGTATTGTAGATATGGATTGGTTGCTACTAGGCGATGAGGATTGATATATTGCATGAAGGTTTTGTGAAGCATTGATTTTTGTAGCTCAAAATTGGACCAAGTAGGTAGCACACAGCTTGGTACTGCTGAATCAGCGTTTCTGAGTGTTGGAAAAGGATTGGCATTGGAGTTTGATATTGCTGATTGCAAACAGAGATTTATGTAGTAGAATTGGAGCTGTTGGACACATAAAATCACATCAAAGAAATCACCGTTGTTGTACTTGAACATCTAAGTGGTGCTGGGTCAACTTTCTGAATGTTATCTTTCACACTTCGAAGTCTATAGCAGATCTGCAATATGCTTTAATCTGATTTGTAGCATCTTTGACTGAGTTTACTGATGATTGAATGAAGACTACTTGTTATAAGCTCATTGCTTATGTATTATGTGGCAAACTTATCATGTTTGTGTATGTTCATCATTATGAACAAAATCTAATTGTGTCAAACAGCAAATTACTTTCATTGGTTCCATTAACTTGCAAACATATTTAAAATAAAAAACAGGGGTGGACATTACATTATCTCAAACCAATTCAACATCTGCTAATAAATTTATAGAGGAGCCTACTCATATTGCATAAATCAACAATTATAGAAAATTGGTTAAGTCAAAAATACCAGAATGGTAATAGAAAGCATGTTAACAAAGTCGGAAATGAAATAAAAGATTAACTAATGAAGATGGAAAATAAAGTACAATTTAGTCCCATAATAGGAAAATGAAAGAAATGGTAGACAGAAAACAACTAGGCAATGTGTAGAAAACAACAAGTTGACTCAAATCCACCATACCTTTTTCATTTAGTAGACACAAGCCAACCATATGATCATTTTTTAAATTCACAAGAAACAAGTCAATTGTAAGATTACGTGGTTTTTCCATTTACCTAAAACAAGTACATTGAGTGGTCATTATTTCCAATTACCAAAAAACATGCCCACAATGTGGTCATTTTCCCACATATACTAAACACGTCCACCCTACAGTCAGTTTTTCCACTTACCAAAATCAAGCCCATCGTATGCCCATCCATAAATGTTTGTTCCACTATAGTATATACTATCAAAAAATAATTCTAGGCACCCTAAGCCTACTATGACCTTGCTCTCAAAATATCTCTTCTATCATACACTCTCCTGCACAATTTGGTTTTACATCTTCAGCTGTCTAGTTTTTGTCTGAATAGTGAGGATGTTGGGTATAAGTTTGATTTAGGAATTAGGCCACCTGTCTGCATGGTCCTCCAACCCAAATTATTTAGTTTCATAGTCAATCGTGAGTACATTCTCCATATGGTGCAACATTATTCTAGATTAAGATGATTGTACACTTCAAAGTTTTCTTTTTCAGTTCCAACTAAAGAACCCTTAGACAATTTCAAGCTTATGAAGCCAAATTTTTAGCATTCCAAGGATCTCAGTGAGTTCTTGGCAGTGGAGCGTTGAAGTTTTGATCAAGCTGTCTTGGCTGAACCAGACATCAGCTCAAGGGTCCATCGATGCCACCAAAATTTTGGAAAATTGTCCCAGATATCACATGACTAGTATCCTTGTTTTCCACTTGTCATCTACAAATCCAACTTTTATTTTTTGGGGGGATTATCTGAGATTCTGAATCATAAAAAATAAAATTATGATTTTGTTAAACTGTTCATATTGAATTATCTATTATTTACTTGTCGGCTTATCGGTAGTTGTAAAGAATTAATTGTTAATGGTTGTGTTCTGTTTGGCAGCAATGAAGTACTTTAAAATAGAGAGGCTTCTTGTAGTTAAAGCTGTCTAATTTGGGATCTTATCGCCCCTAGTATAGATTTTAATTTGTACAAGCACTACCCTGAATGAAAGTATTTATTGGTTTTCACCTACAATTACTTTCTATGTACTATCATAGTTTTCTTTACATTGCAATAGGTAGTGTTATTACTTGACAATAAACATATTTGTTAAGCTAAACTGACCAATCATCCTCAATTCCAGTCTAAGTTACAATTTCAAAGGACTACAAAAATTAATTGCCATTTGTTCTGTAACTTCAGTTGAATGCTTGCAAAATACACAGAAAATTGTACCTTTAATGAGGAAATTTTTGGGTTCAAACTATGAATTTAAGTTAAAACAGCACATTTTTATTTGGAAAGTGGTCTTTAAGTTTATTCTGGAACACAGGAAGTTTTTCTCTAGTTCTATAATCTATTTGTTTGATTTGGTCTCTATGGACTAAAGACATTTTTCTCACTACATTGGGGACCATGCAATATTCCTTATGTACTCCATGTGAAAAGAAAAAGAATACAGGTGAAACAGCAAACAAATATGCCTAGTTACCAGATTCACGCATCCGGGCCCCAAACCAGATCCAGGTCTGTACCGGAACCAAATTTGTGAACTGGTTTGTGCCAGATTCGTAAAGGGCCCAGATTTCACCCTGTGGATTGTCCGGACTGCAAATCCAGGCAAATGCACAGTATCAAATCCAGACCCTGCACAAATCCACGCACTGCAAATCTGGACGAATCCACAAGGTCAAATGAAGACCCACACCAATTCAACACTAATCCACACAAATCCGTCACAAATCCCGAAGGACCCATGGGCCAAACTTGGATAAATATATATAATGCATATATATATTTTTATATATAATTCATATATGTGTGTGTGTACTCACGAATCATAATGGGAAGAAAAAATCACAAATCAGATTCTTGAACCCAAATCGGCAACTAAGCAGTTATGTGCAGTTCTAGGGTGTTACACAGTTAATCGGCAAGAAAATCCTCCATGTCATGGAAGATATTCCTCAAGATATCATGATAATGCCAGTCCTTATATAAAAATTAGAAATCCAGTATCTTAATGCATGATTGATATTTTTGGGGGAAAAGCAACTCTATTTTGAGTATTGTGGAGAAAGATAAACTTCCTATCCCCATTGAGAGTCGTAGGACTATAGCTCCCTCTACGCATATTTTGGGAGCTCTATTTGTTGGTCTAATATTATAGTTTATATTATATTAGAAACACAGTATCAAAATGTATGACTGAATTTGTTTAAGAAAAGCAATATATTTATTTTCAGTATGGTGAAAAGCTGAAAGAGCTCCAATCTCCATGGAAACATTGAACTACAGCTCCCTTATATCCTTAGTGGATAGCCTCATGCAAAGTTCTAAAATAAACAGAACCTTCTCCTAAGCAAGAGCAGCCACTTTTTTGGAGGGTAACTTTAAGTGGCTACTCAAGAGAGGGGGCTAGAAGTTTAGATAACCTCTAAGCATTTTTTGGGAGGTTTATTTCTTAGTGTAACATTATACTGCACCTAACATTTTATTAAGTGGATTTGTCTAGTAGGTAACCAATAATGATGCATCATCATTGATAGCAGGTAATCAAGTGCCACCTTTGCCTCATCAATTCTTGGTTGATTAGGATTAGGTGCCACCACAACCTAACCAAATGCCACCATAACTTAACCAATGGAACCATTGTCTCTTCTTGATTGAGTTAACTCCTGTATTGACTGTATTTACTTCATCTTCTCTTGAACATGTATCACCGTGACACATCCATTTAAGAGGCTCTATATAAGTATATTTTAGTTTGAATTGTTAATTAAGTTAAATCAATTGATATAGAATAATTTTGACTATTCAATTGAATCTTTCCTCAGTGTGTTTAATATAACTAATTTCCGTTTTTAGTAAATTTGTTTTACAAATCTAACAGTGCTGTTCTAGAATTAGTTTTTTCTGTAATGAGAGAACTAGGATCTTAATTGCATATATTTATTTTGAACTCGCCATTGTATCTGAAAGCATCAGATTAGCTAGATGAACCTTCATTTTGTTTGAAACTATAGAGGCTTGCTAATGGATCAGTAGGGTTTGAATTGTTTTTTGGAGAAAGCTGCATGGTGAAAAGCAATCAATAGTGCTGTTTCTAGAAGGCATCAATTTGGCGGGATCTATGACATGCACGCCTAAGTTGCACATAGTAATCTGGAGCCCAGAAATTCTTCCTTGCTTCTAGATTGTATGAAGCATTGCACAGATTTAGAGATCAATTACAGGTTTAACGACATGTTTCTAAAAAATGTACAAAGTATTTTTTTCTCAAAACTAAGGTTTCAATACATTTTTAAAGATATGTCCTCCATTCTGAAGAAAAAGTGGGTCTGTAAAAACCCCTAAACTATCACTAAAATATGATGAACTCTTCCACATACACATTATGTAAAACACTTTATATGCTTCCTTAGATTAAGAGTCTTTTTTTGGCAAGTTTGGTATAAATGACATAAATTCATTAATTTAAGACAAGGAACAATCACATAATTTAAACCACAAAAGCAATAATTTGCAATAAATCGCAATCAGACCCAATTAATCATGAATCATGGAGTCAGCCAATTTTTCCCCCAAACAAATTCTCAATTCATGAAAATTTGTTGGCCAATTGACACAGTTTTCAGTGATTATGTGTTTAAATCGTGTCCAAATACCTTAATGGCAAAAAATGCCAAAAAGCATTGCCATTCCCGTAAAACCCTAGAAAAACTCATGAAATTACCAAATGACATAGAAAGAAGGCTGATTCCAAGACCGAATCAAAGTCAGTGCATATCAGTGTGGAAATAGTTTGTTATTATATCTTAATTTTCTTTCAAGCCTCTAGAAAACCCTAAATGAAGTAGTGGAAAGAGCAATGGCAGTTATCAACCAAGTTTGAAAAGGCCTCAATCATCTTAAATTGTGGAGGGTATGTGCGAAGTGCCGAGGCAGCTGATGAATCTGCTCGTGATCGTGGCTTTAATGTGACGCTGCTCTCTACCCACGCAGCCCATGGATTCTGATGTGAACAAGTATATAGTTAATATTATACAATATTTTTTAAATTATAACTATTAAGCATTATATGGATGGTGCTTTGAAAGGGAAGGAGCAAACCCTGTAGCTATTAATTAATATTATGTAGTAGTTTTAAAAATTAAATAAGTATTGACTTATAATATATACTATATAGTGATAATTATATAATAAATTGAACATTAAAAATAATGTAAAATTTATATGCATAATTTAATTTTCAACATATATGAATTTTTAATTAACAACTAATATATTTAATTTTATTATTAACATTTTCCTCCAACTAAAACTAGTTGCAAACTAGGCACTGCCAAACCCAGTGGCTTACTAATCTTTTCCTTCAACTAAACAAATGCCTTTTGTTGACTTCTACTCCATATTGATATAAAGGACCAACTGCCATTATGGAATCATCATAATTGTTGAATATGATTTCATAAAACTTTTCAAATATTTAACTAGCCCTATAAAGCTCATTTGCATCAATCGTAATTAAAGTCTTGGATCATTTCAAAATGGCCTCCACTTTAACCAGATTCCTAATAGCAGCTAGATCACTTTCTGATAAATGTTGATCTCAGTTACTTCGTAGACTAAGCTAATATTTGATCTCAGAATTTGACAACTAATTGGTGACTGCCCTCTTAAAGAGTGTGATAAATGTTCATCTCAGGTACTACATAGACAGCTAATATTGAATCTCAGATATTGACAACTATTTGCAAATACCCTCTTAAAAGATCTGATAAATTTTGATCCCAGTTACTTCATAGACTTAGCTAATATTTGATCTCAGACTTGGAAAAACTATTTGGTGACTGCCCTCTCAAAAAGTTCAACGGAATATATGTCCACATAATCAGCAATATGATTATAAATGACAGAAAGCTCTTTTCTACAATTCATGGGTTAGATTCTATATTATTTTCCCTCTATATCTCTATGCTCTGGAAATGCACTTATGTTTAAAAATAATTGTCCCCTTTTCTATAATTTTTAACCTTTTTTTTTTCAAATCCAGAATTTTGCCAAACCTTTCCCCTGTTTTCCATAAAAACTTATACTTTTGGTCTGCCAATTTTTTCCCCAAATATTTTTTCTGCTATTTTTTAAACAAGGACAGGCTGCCATACAGTATAGAAGGCTGAGAATGATTTTGAAGATAAATCTGATTATAGATGTCTGAATCTGCAGGTCTGTCATGAGTTACAGCGCTTCAAAAATTGCATCATTTACACACAGGGAATTACTGATAAACATAGACTTTGCATATAATTGCAAACCAAATAGAATTCCTGGCACTTAACTAGGACAATTCTAACCTCTTACAAACTAGGGCAAAGCTGAAAGAAAACATCCCCTGATTTTTGCACCTTTGATTATTGCACCTTTAAATTAAATTCTGAACACAAACAGTGACCTCTAAATCTGCACTTCTTCATACATCTAAACCTCCAGCTGACCACTTTAAACTCATGCAATTCCCTGTAATAATTCTGAATCGGAATATTCAATATTATGAAATCTGGAACTGATATACCCATTTGTACCATCAACTAGAAATTCTCTTATTAGCAGTACTATATGTGTTGCACCTAGCAGCGAAATGCCCAGTAACCCATATAATGGAGTAGCTAGGGTTTGGCCTATGACTCGTTTGATAAATAACTGCAACTTGCCTGTAAACATCCAGATGCTTTCACTTCAGGTTTGCAGTTGCACTCCTATCTCAATGTCTGCAATAAGATAACAATGGTGGCAGGCCTGTAGTACTGTGGTGAATACTGTAGCCATACTGTAGCTTGCAAACCCTGTGTATTGTCCCCCAATATGCACATTAAATATTTATTTCTTATATCTACCTGAAACTCACTATTTGCCCTTTTGGAAATATTTCCAAATTTTCTAAAATTATCGCAATCTGACCATTGAAGTGAAACTGTGAATCGTGTTATGAATTCAGCAAGAGTTGAGCTGGGTTTTTATCCAACCAACCAAAATACTTAAGGGGTTTTGTATCAGGGCACCCTGAAGCCAGGGAACAAACTCTCCAAAATTCTTTGAAAGAAATATCAAATCCAAGGTGTCCAAACGACTTGCTCTCATCTCTTTGTAAAGGTTCAGGTGGATCTTCTAGAAAGAGAATTTATCATAGTAACACGGGGACGCGTCCCCCCCCTTTTTGCCCGACGTCTCGGAGACTTCAACGCACCGGAGACTTGGGGACTCCGTCTCCCCGTCCCCAGCGGTGCCACTAGATTCCACCACCTCCACCGAGGATGGGGGACATCCTGCTATTCACTATTTGCAAATTCGACTATTTATGTTTAATGTTCGATGTTCCAATTCAATGCAATGTTTCAAGTATTCACTCTTTTACATCTTTACATCCTATATTGCAATACATATTTTCATAACTAACATTTTTAAATACCATATGCATAGATATATACACCGCTCTTGTCCCCTACCGCCGTCCCCCCGCCGTCCCCAAATTAAGGCCCCTCTGTCCCCCCGTCCCGGAAACTTGTCCCCTCGTTTTGCCGTCCCCCCGTCCCCCAGGGTGGTGTAACTATGGAATTTATATTATAAAATGATTTAATAATATTTAATTCACTTTTCACTAAGTCATTTTAATTTAATTAATTGCAATTAAAGTTATCCTTGGGATTGGATTAATTTTATTAGGACAACTTTAAGTTTTAAATAATTAGCTTAATTATTTCTTCACTTATAATTGCCCAACCTAGCCTATGGGAGTAAAATAGGCTAGAAATCTCCACTGAACTTACTTGGGAAACGGGGACATTGCAGCTTTGAAAACCCTTAAATAGTAAACTATCACCAAAGGATCATGCACTCTTCCTTAAAGCTGACACTTTAGTTAACAAACTAACTTTATAATATTCATTTTATTCATCCACTTAAGTCACTTATATATATATATAAGTGTCTTTATAATATTTAATTTTTTTCTCACTTAAATCACTTGAATTAACATTAATTGAAATAAAGTAAGGATTTATTTTCATTGGAACAACTCTAAATTAATTAACTTATTTAATTTATTCTCTCATCACTGCCCACCCTAGCCTGTGGGCATAAAATTGGCTAGAAATCTCCAATGGATGCTCACTTGGAAAGAGGGGACATTACAATCCTGCCTTTCCTAAAATTGCTTGCCCCCAAGCAATCCATATCTGCGAATAACACCTCCAAATCTCTCCTAGATAGAAGTATGATAATCCTCATCGTGGCATTAGCAAACTCACCATGACATGCTTTTGTACTACCAAATATCCGTTGTATCACAGAGTACCAAAATTGACAATTCTATCTTGTTGCATTACCCTATGAAGTATTCTAGCAATCCTTGGATCCCACACCATAGAATCATCATATATCCTAAAGGTGAAAGGATAACTCGTCAAGTCATTGACACAAATTAACCATCACCAAATAAATGTTGGGAAACAAAATTTGCATTGCACTTCCAAGGAAGAATACAAATCAGCTTGTGCAAGATGAATATCACTATGGGCAGCCATTAATTAGTTGGTTTTGAAACCTGATGTAGCAATATTAGCTGAAATGTGTGCTCTTCAGCTATAACCTTTTGTCAATATTCTCCAAAGACTCCAAGTCTCCAAAAATATAACCTATGTACTGCTAAAATGTGAAACTTACATTTGATATTCTGATTTCAATAACCGAAAATGGTACAGATACAGACACTCTCAAACCTGTTTTAAATAGAAAACGTTATAGGAGTTATAATAACAGGAAATACATTTTTCATGGCTTCAAATTCTTCCACAGAAGTGATCAATGGAAATATTGCTCCAAACTCGAGTATAATTTCCTTCCAATCTTCTCGTGTATGCAATAGGAATCATATGATGGCTGGTAGAAACTAGAGCAGCAACATTAAGATTGAAATTTGGTTTCATAATCCTCTTGGATTCTTCCCATCAAAATCCCCCACCCATCCCTGTTGGTGATCACTTGCATAGTTAATAAAAAATAGCCCTGTCATGCTTATATAGATCTCAGATTTCTGCCACAATCACTTTCATCAATCTATCATACACTCACATGTCGACTAAATGATTCTAAAAACCAAATTTATCTGTTATTGGAAGCACATGTTGAGATGCTATTTTCAAGTGCTTGATTGTTAAAAGAAACTTCTCAATCTGACAAACTCTAAAACAGCAGTTCATCGACACATTATAAGAGAGTTGCATTTGTAATGAATCTTGAGTCCGCAAATACAGTCATCAGCAATATAAAATGGATACAGTGGTCATTAATCAGAACTATGCATGATTTAAAAGCTCAAATATATAATCAAGAGCACAAAGAACTGCATACTCAAAGAACTTTTCAAACTCGGCAACCTTGTGACAAAATACGCTTGTTCATATGCAGCTATAGGAAGTGGATTTTCTTCACGATGCAATGTAGATCTCTTTGTGCCTATCTTTTGTAGTCTCTAAAGCTCTTTTGGTGTACCCCTTTCCCTCGCCATCCTCTTCCCCCCTACACCCTGAATCATAGCTCTCTGGTCTCCCACACCTTCACTCTCTATGAGATCCCCGGCCTGCCCCCGCTTCACCTCATCCCCCCCCCTACCCCACCTTGTTGCCACCTCTTCAACTTCTCCGACATCAATGGGGCAATTAGATACATGAACAATAGCAGGACAGCAGACAAGGAAGGGTTCCAAACAGAACTCTTCAAGCTTGGTTTCACTGATTTGGGCCAGTGCTCTTTAATAGAATTGTTTGTATTGGATTTCTTGACTCCTGCTTGTGACACATTATCCATCTGATACATAAGATCAGCTTCGTTTCAGACCCTAGCAACTATAAGACTATCTTATTTGGCTACAATACCAATGCATCTGGTTTTTGGGTAAATGTAGGTGCCAATGCACTATGATGCGCAGAAGTGTTTGGAGCTTGGACGAATGCAGGCCAAAAGCATATTCCCTGCCTGCCAATGGTTGCAAGATGCTTGGGAAAGCATCTAGAGAGAATTAGGAGAGCATCTAGGCGAATCCTGAGAGCATCCGACTTTTTTATTTTTTCTCCTATTTACTTTAAAACCCTAAAATGGCCCTAAAAGAGGCCATTGATTGCTCGTTCTTCTAATTTTGTTTGCAGTTGGGCTCTCTTCTCATTTGGTCTCCATTGTGGCATTTTGAAAGCAAGGTCATCATTTTTGAAGAGGATCATTCCTAGGGTGTCTATTGAGCTTCCACAAAGGACGATTAAGCATCTAAGGTAAGCATTTGATCCATTTCTTGAGCTTTTTTAGTGATTTTTTTTAGATGTTGACAAATTTTTCAAGTTTTTTCATTTTTTTTAAAGAAATAAAGGAACAAGTTTAGCTATCTTTTTCTATTATTTTTGTATCATATATTTGCACTTGTATGTTTCATGTTCATAGTTTATTTGAACATTTCTAAGTTAACTTTTTTATTTTCTTATTAGATTCATTCATAGTTTCTATTGTGCAAGAATGGTTGCTCCTGGTAGTCCAAGTTCAGCTACATGGCAAAGTGAACGAAGTGATAACTTCAATATTGATGTGGCATCTTCATTATGGAGACACACCACAAGATTATCGCAGGTTTCAGGAGGTGGGACATACATTTGGAAATGCAATGTATGTCGTAATAATAAACCATTCAACAGCTCATATTCTCGGGTCAAAGCTCATTTTATGGGCCCTACTGGTAAAGGAATAGCATTATGCAAGGAAGGCAAAGATGGAAAAAGGACGAGCAATGCACAATTAGCCGAATTTATAAAAGAGCAAGAAGCTGCTGATCATTTAGTGAGCAAACCAAAAACAAGTTTGTATAAACCTTCATCCAAAGAGAGAAGTGAACGTGCCCACCAATCATGTTGCATCCTCCAAACATCCATTCTTAGAAGTGGGAGAGGAAGATGAAGTAGAAGTTATTACCCGCAAAAGACGTATGTTGGATCAAGCATTGAAAATGGAAGCAAAAGAGCTTGTTGATGAAGCAATTGCACGTTGCCTTTATGCCAATGGTCTTGCTTTCAATTTGATAAGATTGCCATATTGGAAGGAAATGGTTGCAACCATCCTTAGAGTGCCAGCTGATTACATTAGCCTTGGGTTTGAAAAGGTGCATACTACTCTTTTGCAAAAATAAAAGATCTAGTTTCAACAACCTAAGCAAGTTGACAATAAGACAGCAAATATAAGGCAATGTTATAAACAAGAAATGCTTTGATAATTGAACATGAATATAAAACTTATTCAAAATAAATAAATAAATTAGACTAAGTAATTACAATTTTAAATTTACCTTCAACAACTCCAACTTGGAGAATGATCTGAATATGGATTGTGGCATTTGGTGGTTTGTCACAAACATTTGTATCTCCTCTCCCTCTTGTATATTTGCTTCACCCAATCTATTTGGGCACCAATTTGTTGCATGACCAAGTTGAGAGAGTGCATGGTGCATGGTGTCCAAAAAATATGGTCATATCGAGACTCAACCAAAGCACCTACACCTCTACAATTCTTGGCATTATATGTGACCACTTGTAGGACATTCTCACTCCCCACCATTTCTATTGCCTCAATGAGAATTCTAGAAATGAATTGTGAATCCTTAACTTGTCCTTCACAATCAATTGGCCTCAAAAACATTGCCCCTTTGGGGGACATTGCAATCACATTAATCAATGGTCGGTTTCTTGCGTCTTTCCATCCATCAGACACAGTAGTTATACCGGAAGTTTCCGAGAACTCCTAATTGGTTGAAGAGCTTTGTCTATACTGTTGCTATGAGATGACTCCTCAAGGTGCGATCAGTTTTGAGCCAAATGGTTATTTGTAACCAATGGTGTGTATGGAAGGCTTCAAATTCAAAGAGAGCCTCGAAGGTCAGCAATATGGTCTTGGATGAGCATTGGTGGGCTCGTGTGCAATTTGTATTGGATTTCACCGAGCCTATCATGAGTATGCTACGCTTTTCTGATACAAATGCACCTTGCCTGAGGGATGTGTATGGTGGCATGGACACCATGGTAGAAAAGGTAAAGCTTTACATACAAGCACATGATACTAACCCCACAAAATGTGAAGCCCTATGCAATATGGTGGAGGTAATCATTCATCATCGTTGGGAGAAGATGACTACACCATTGCATCTCCTTGCATATGCCTTATCTCCAAGGTACTATAGCCAAGAGATACTTGCTATGTTGGATAGAGTTGCACCATATGCAGATGAAGAAATTGCTACTGGGTGCTACACTGCATTTGCAAGACTATTCCTAGATGAAAAAATTCACAAAAAGGTGGGGCTAGAATTTGGCTTATTTGCTTTAGGATCATAACTTACTCCATATGCAATAAAGGACCAAAATGACATGGGAGCTATCACATGGGGGTACATGTATGGTCAACCATTCAAGAATCTACAACCTCTTGCAATCAAGATCCTCTCACAAGTAAGTTTTCATTTATTTTTTATTTAACATTTGTATTTTACAATTTCGTGTTTAACATTCTTTAATTTTCTTTCCATTTGTATGTTTATTTTTATGAACACTATTCAGGTTGCAAGTTCTTGTGCTGCTGAACGGAATTGGAGTACATACTCTTATATCCATTCAATGAAGTGCAACCAATTGGGCTCAAAGAAAGCCGAGGACTTGGTTTATAAACATACCAACTTGCGTCTTCTGTCATGTAAGGAGGATGGATACAAGGAAAGGTCAACCAAGCTTTGGGATGTAGCCCCTAAATGTGCAAACTTGGATGCAACACTTCAGGATCTTATTGTGATGACAAATGATGATGTTGATATCATGGCAAGTGCATCTAGCACAATTGGAACCATGTGTGGTTCAAATGAACTTGCAAGTGTTGCAGCAGAAGGAGATGATGAGAATGTGGATTTTTTTTGAGAATCCTTATGATTGTAATTAACTGAGTTTGATATGTGAATATTGAGCCTAGACTCTTGATTGATCAACATTGAACCATGAACTATGTTTTGATTTTGTAATTCGAATTGCATTGGAATCTTGAACTTGAGTAATTTACTAATTAGACATTATAGTTATTTCAATTTGAATATGCTAATTGCTATGGAATGGTTTATTTTTGTATATTTCTTGTATTTCTTTGCATACATAAATTATAGTATACATTTTTTTTTGGAGATATGTATTTATATATGGATGCACCCAAATGCATCCAAAATCAAAAAAAAAAAAAAAACCGCGCATCAGCACCCTACACCCACATCAGCACAAAATCAGCATCGCTAAATTAGATATTTAGGCATATGTTTGGCAAACTTTATGCCTTAGTGTTGAATACTATTTTATCCAAGGAGCTTGATCGTCTACATTGTCGGGCTAGAGAGCAAGTTGGTTTCCGTACAGATTTTCAGACCATGGACCATATTCTAACTTTGCAAACTATCATCAAGGAGGTTCAACATTGCTTGGTGAGAGTATACTACTACTTTGTTGACTTTGGCAAAGCTTTCAATTATGTTCCTGGAGCAGCTCTCTTCTAGAGACTTAGGGATATTGGGATTTTGGAGACTCTACTACTTGCAATCATGAGGCTTTATGAGAGTGTGGTGGGCAAGTTTAGGACTATCGTATTCAGAGCACCATTGGAGTGAAGGAAGGTCGCCCTCTCTCCCTCGCTCTCTTCGGTATTTACATTGATGAGCTCGAGACTTTCCTCCAGGACTTCTCACTTCTCAAGGACGGTTAATACTTACACCAGGTTTTGATATCCATTTTGCTATTTGCCAATGACGTTCTTTTGGCTTCTTCCCTAGAGGGGCTACAACGAACTCTTGATGGTTTGGCCTCCTTTTGTGATGCGAGGCAGTCAATTGTGAACCTGGGTAAGACGTAGGTGATGGTCTTCAACTACTTGAAGACCTCACATCTCCACTTATATTTGCAGGCTTGTGAGATTTAGATCACCTCCTATACTTACTTGGGAATTAAGTTCTTCAAACCCTGTTTCAATTTGAGACTTGCCATCAATCCTCGAGTCAATAAGGGACTTGGCTCCCTAACTATGCTTAAGAGACAACGCTTCAAACATCACTTCCAAGATACCAGGAGCAAGATGTCCCTCTTGGATTCCTTGGTCGCAGTGACTCTCCTCTACAGTTCTATCGTTCAATGGGGCTCTCTCCTGGAGTCTGATTGGGCTTCGGTTAAGAGAGTCTAAACCATTCTACTTCATTAGTCCATCCCCCATAGTATCATCTTGGCCGAGTTTGGTGCTCGTCCCTTCAAGCTAGGGACCATCTTTGATCTGGTTTGGTTTATCCATCGGCTTTGGGGCTTCGCTAACTCCTCTAAGGGTCTCTACAGATATTTTTACCTAGCCTATTGATCTTTTGAGGCAGTCATGGGGTCCGATCCTACTGGCAAGGCTCGATCTAGTTCGCCTAGGCCTTTACTTGGGATTGTGATTGACCACTTTCACCCTTTTCAATTCTCCCTAGATGCCCCTACTCACCTCATTCCCTCTAGGTAGGAGTTGAATGTGCACGTCAAGGCCGACATTTTTAGACAATACCTTATCATTGGGATTTTATGTTGAGCCAATGATGGCCTTTTATGCTAACACTACATGGATATTCAGGACAAGATTATTGTTCACCCTTGATACCTCACTCATCATTGGACTCCTACCCTCTGCATCACTTTGGATCTTTCAGGGTGGAACTCCCACTGACTACATATTCAAAGATACCATCAAATAGACAGAGGATAAGATTTACTGCCTCTTCTCTCATGGGGAAGTGGAGTCAGAGACACGTTTTGTTTTTCATTGCCCCATTTACTATGTGATCAAGGGGAGATTCTATTGCTTGTTCAAAGGGTGTAAGAGCTAGTCCTCTCTCTTTAGAAACACCAATCAGCAATGTCTTTTAATTTATCTACGAGAGGCCATGCGGCTCCACGATCACACTCTTGAGCCTTGATTTTTGCCGAGATAGACTTCAGACCAGCTCATCACCTCCTTCACTCCTAGACACCCTGCCCGGGGATGAAGGGGTCGCTTAGCTTTTCCTTTGCTTCTTCGAGCCACACTAGATTCGTGAGACCTCATAGAAGGTACCATCGGCAACACCACCCTACTCACAGTACCTCAAGATAGCCCAGGACCATTACACACCTTTGACTCGAATCTTATCCTTTGGTTCTGGAATACTTCTCGCCTATGAGAAGTACTAGGTTTTCCTTGCTCTGTCTCTTTTCTTTTTACTTTCCTATTTTGTTCTCTCCACAAGCACTGTTTAGTGTTCCCATTGCTGCCTGCAACCTTTTTGTAATAATTTTAGTCCCTTAGATCCGTTTGTTGTCTCTTGTTGGACATTAATAAGTTCATCTTATATTATCTTATCTTTATGGTAACTATAGATTAAAATATCTCCAAGAAGTGGCCAATATCTCTACTTGTCGTGAGAACTTTTGCAAGACTAAAGGTTTTCTCGCAAGAAATTCTTGTCGGGAAGACCTTAAATTCTCACCAATAAGTTGGCCACTTCTTTGTGATAAAACTCAGAGTTTCTATGATAACTTAACTAGTCTCGAGCAGCACTGATAAAACCGGGACGCAGAATGACTTGTCCATTCATTTGCCCATTTTTGCCGAGACAGACTTCAAACTAGCTCATCACCTCCTTCTTCACTCTTGGATACCTTTCTTGGGGACAAAGGGGTCGCTTAGCCTTTCCTCTACTTCTTCAAGCCACACCAGATCCATGAGCCCTTGTAGAAGGTACACTCGGCAACACCACCCTACCTCTAGCAGTACCTCTAGACGGCCCAGGACCATTACACACCTTCGCCTCGAATTGTATCCTTCAGTTCTGGAATACTTCTCACCTATGAGAAATACTCATGTTTTCCTTGCTCTATCTCTTTGCTTTTTGCTTTCCTATTTTGTTCTTTCCGCAGACACCGTTTCATGTTCCCATTGCTTCCTGCGGCTTTGTTGTAATATTTTTAGTCCCTTAGATCCGTTTGTTTTCTCTTGTTGGACATTAATAAGTTTATCTTATCATATCTTATCTTTATGCTAACCATAGATTAAAATATCTCCGAGAAGTAGTAGAAATCTCTGCTTCTCGCGAGAACTTTTGCAAGACAAGAAAACTTAAGGTTTTCTTGCACAAAATTCGGGAAGACCTTAAATTCTCACCAATAAGTTGGCCACTTCTTTGTGATATATTGCAAAATTTTCGCGATAACTTAACTACTCTCGGGCGGCACCATTAAAACTAGGATGCCCAGTGACTTGTCCATTCATTGTTTATTTTGCAATTTTGAGTGTTTGGAGGAGAGTAAAGCCTTGTAGATTGATTACAAGTGGATTTGAAATGGATATGAATGTTACATCCCAAATTTTGACCTAATTTTAAATTTATTTATAGCCGTTAGATTAAATGGATTTTTTTTCATTATCATGTGAAGGTGGTTAAATATATCTGTTGTATTCATTATGTTAACTGTTTAATGAAGATGGTCATAATCCATTATTTGTCATGTAATGTTTAGCAATTGCTTGATTTTGGAATTATGGTTAATAATTAAATTCTTTATCTATATTAAATGTTATTATGAAATTATTATGGAACTTGTTATTATCATGGAAAGATTGCACGAGTGATTGCAGGAGAAGATGAAGGAGGGAAGCATTGCTAAATGGGATCAACAGAATGAGACACTAACTTAATCCAATTATCAGGTTGACAGATTGTTGTGAGGTTCTCACACCATCGTCCCAAATTCTTTGGGGACCCCCTTTTTATTGATCGCCTTGGCGAATTTTTGGATGGTCCAACATTTTTTGAGATTTTTGAGCCTTGGACACGTTCACGCCAAATGTGGGAGAGACTTAGCTTATTTTCACCCAGTTTCACTTCATTTTCCAGAACGACCAATTTCATCCTTAGGCCAGACAAAATTCCACAAGCAACATTTGGCAAGATAAATTTGTAAATTTGTACTCATACGTTTCTTTTGAAAATCCAGATATAACTATGTAAATTTGAATAATCTTTCAAAAAGGAAATTTTGTTAGACTTGAGTTTTGGAAAATCTTAAATTTTTCTTTGATGAAAATTTTAATTTTGTAGAAATGAGGCTAAATTGCAAAAATCGATTTTGGCTCTAGAGGCAATTTTATTTTTTTTCAAAAAAAATTCTAAATAGCATAGCAAAATCGATTTGGACAGGAATTGCAAGAAATTGTTTTAATAGATTTCAATTGCCTTGAAAACCTTTTGCCTTTAATGAAATTGGTAATTTAATATTGAAAAATGGCTTTTTGGTTAGCCAAAATCCAATTTTAATGACGTATTAATTACTAAATCCTCATTAAATGGAAATATTTAACCCCCCCCCCCCCAAAGGCATTATTTAATTTCTCTTTGCAATTTAGAGCTAACTGGCAAATTTTAAAGGGCAATTTTCATTTGGCAAAGTTAATTCTCAGCTAAGTATTTAATTGTGGGCCATAATTTTGAATCAATTTTTGTTTTTTTCTCCCCTCTAGGTCCAAGTCGGCCAGTTGGGAAGACATGTCGAGTTGGCTATAAGAGGAAGCCCCTTCCTCTTCATTCCTCACTTCTCATCTCCTCCTCCTTGCTTGTGGGCGATTTTTTTAAGAGCAGATTTCTCCTAAGTTGGGCAAATTTTCTTCTTGGAGCAGGGTTTGGTGTTGGGCAATTTTCCTTGCATGGCAGATTATCCTCCATTTTGAGCGATTTTGTCTTGAGGGCAGATTTCTCTTCCATTAGCGATTTCTTCATTGGGCAAAGTTGGCCCTTCCTTGCTTGGCGATTTTTATTGGAGGGTAGATTTTTCATGATGTTGGCAATTTTAAGCAAATTGTGATTTTTGCAAGGAGCTGCGATTTTGCCCTAGGTTGGGCAATTTTGTTTGGAGGTGAGTTACATAGTAAAATTTTGATTTGCAAAGGATTTGAAGTTCTTGAGGTCTGATCCTAAATTTCGAAAAGTCACTGTCCGGTTATTGGTTAAGGTGAATTTTAATCATTTAGAGTTGAAACGGGTCCTTAAGCTGACATCCTTCTTTCGTTCTAATCTAAGGATTGCTTCCCCTGGTTCTGCTTGCCTTCTGGTCCACCATTCTACCATCCCGTAATAGGGCGACGAGTATGGAGGATGTTAGTGCAAGTAAGAATCCCAAGCGGACAAACACTAAAAAAAGCAAAGAGGATATGATGCCCAAAACACCTTTCTTCTAGAAAATGAAGCGAATAACCGACACCAATCGGTACAGTGGACATGATACGAAACAGACTAAAGGAAGGACAATCCCCTTTGGCAAAGAAGATTTACAAAAGCGGGATTGTAAACGCAGCAGCTTTTCCTCCTACATTGCCGTGTCCAGAATTGATTATGGAATGTGCATCTAGATTTGATCTAAACAGTAAATCCATCATTTTTTATGAAGGGAAGAGAGTGTTGGCCAATATAGGCGAACAAGCAGTCCAAGAAACATTCAACATTCCTCGGTACAAAAGCATGACAGTTGTAATCATGGATCAGGCAACCAAATCATTTCAAGATAACCAAGAGCCCTATTTTACGCACCTAAAGCAAAATTGGATTCATGAGGAAAAGAAGGGAGTTAACCGATCATCAAGGTTCACAATGGCAAATTTCAAACTGGAATATGGTGATCTCGTTCTTCTCAACCGGATCATGTTCCTAGCTCAAGGTATGCAATTCGAAAACTGGATGTACTTCTTCATTGATGAAATTGAAACGGGAAAAGGAAGATTTGATTGGGCTAGGATAATAAGTGAGAACTTGGAATTGCAACTTAGAACCGTACAAAACCAAAGGCAATTCTACATGGGATCTTATCTATTTTACTTGATTGCTAGATTGTATAAAAATCCGGGACTTAAGGCTTTAGGAGAAATTGGTAGTGGGTCAAGGCAATATTTGGTACATGAATGCTATCCGCAACTCCATTTGCACAACAATAAGGATTACAAGCTATTCTGTGATGCCTTCACCATGAAGACAGTAAGGGTATTACAAGGGACACCTGCTAAGAGACTTTCACCGAAAGCAGAAGCAAGAATTAAGAAGTATGGGAGTTGGTTGAGCCAATTTCCACAATTTACATACATTAGAGTAGTAGGGAGTACTGTTTGTCCTAAGAGGCTTCCAAGGTACCCTCCCGACAAGGTAGTTTTAATGGAATTGGCTATGCAACTTGAGCAGTATGATAGAATAATGAGAAACGAAAGAAAAACAAGTGTTACATTCTCAATCATAATTGGCAATGATAGTTGCCCAAATCAGGCCTACTTTGAAGCTGCAAAGAAGAAATTGGAATGGTATCATCTAGGATGATACAGAGCAAGGCAAGGATTTGATCCCAATGGTCTTATCAAGGTATCTCATGGAAATGAATTCAAGCATGTTCCCACTATAGAAGATTTTTGGGCCAATGCCAGGGATGACTTTCATGTGAGAAAGCTAGCTTTCTCAAGGTTGTCTGTGAACATGATGAGAGCTATCAAGTGGAGAAGCCTCAATATTTCAAATCAACTGGAGGATGATGGAAATGTGCTGAGAGAGGATTATGGTACAGTAGAAGGAACAGAATTGAATCCAATGGATTGGGATGACCATTAGGATCCTTCCTTGGAGGCAGTTATAAGGGCAGTAGATTTACATACTGAGTCGTGGTATAATGAAAAACTAGGGAAGCTGCAAAGGCAAAGGATTCCGCTTACCTATGAGATGATGAAGCCAAAGGAGAGACGAACGGAATTGGTTAGACAGAGGAATGAAGTAGCCGGCAACAAGAAATGGTTAGAAACGGCAAGAAGAAAGTTTTGGAGGTAGAGAAGGGCAAAGAACATCTGGAACCTCTGGCCAAGAGACAGCACGCAATGTCGTCAAGAGAGAGTATAATTGAGGCTAGAAGCCAAAAGGTCAATTCAAGTGATAAAGGGGCCGCGGCAGAGGTGAGCTCTAATTCGGAATCAAGTGGCTACAGTGAGAGTACCGAGTACTCCCCTCTCTCGGAGAACCAACAGGGAAATGATATGGCAGAAACTAGTAGAGAAGATGAGCCAATTGACATTGAGGCAACAAGTCAGGCACCCAAAGCCGTTGGCGATGCTTTGTTAGTCGAATCGAATCCAGATTTGGGGAGATGCACTGCACCACTATGGTTAAGGCAAATGCTTATGCCAAGAGGCGACGTGGTAACCGCCCATACAATTGAAGACATCTAGGGATTAATAGAAAAAGGTGATAGTGAGAACCAAAAACAAATGGCAAAGACAGTGGCAAAGGTAATTAGAAACGACAGTGATGGTCACCAAAAGGTTCAGATTGCTATACCAATAGTCAATAAGGTAGTGGGTGAGATTGCGGCCCAGGAATACGGAATAGTAGAACACAACTTGGGAAGAAATAAGGATGATATGGAATGTGAGGAGATCCAGGAAGGTATAGCATCCATCAAAGAAAGGTTGAGGAAGGCAAATGAAAGAATAGTAAAATTGGAGGCTGAAAACAAATATTGGAGAGATTGCCAACTCAACCAACAACTACACCAGGCAGCCCTTCCTCGAGACAGCAGGAGCAATTCAAAAGAGCTATCAACTCAGCTACATGAAGTCAAGGATTGGATCCATGATACAATCCAAGATGGGCGAAATTTCTTGCCTTCCTTCGTCTCAATATTCCATTCATTAGTGACTGTCAGAGACAAGTTCAGATTGGTCGAAGAGGAGTGGAAAGGTTTCCTTCCCATCAAATATTTGGCTATTCCTAGGCTACAAGCATTCATTGGGCTACCAGAAGCATATTTAGAGAGGGCCAAGTTGGTGGATGAGAGAGGATTGAGTACAGCTGAATCTTGGTTTGTTGCATTGACTACCAAATTTAGAACACTTGAAAAAATACATAATGAGATTGCACGGCACAGCCCAAGCGTCAACACTTCCATCTCAACCATGATGAGCGACGTTGGGGTAGCACTTGATTTTGAGGATATCAGAGAAGAGGATATCAACGAGACAAATTTTGGATCGAGGTTGTATGAGTTAGGAAAGGTTGTCATCAAGAAAAAGCATTTTGGGCACCCTTTCCTCTCTCAATGCTTTTATTGGATTTGCGAAAGAATATGAGGACCATGAAAAGATACTACAAGCAGCAAGCAGTGTGGTGAAGTCAGCGAAACTCAAGGCAAAGCACACACCTTGTCCTCCTATAGAAGAAGTTAACAAAAGGCTAGCTAAGTTCATTGCCTTAGCTAAAAGAATGAAAGAAAAAAGGAGATTTATATTAGAAGATCATTTGATGTAAGCCCAAGTGACAATTTCTCTTTCTTCTAGGATAGGACAAGTGTCTATTTCTAATTGGCCATCATTTTGGTGTCTTCTCATTGGTTGCCACTTTTAGACTTTTTTCATTGGTCCATTGACGAGGTGGCAACTTCTCATTGGCCGATGGGGTGGCAACCATAATTAGGGTTTTCAGGATCCAATTTGGATCATTGATCTTGTTTTGATCTCCACCGTCCGTTGTATTTTTGGCCCCTATATAAGGCCATTTGCTCTCATTTGTAAAGTGTTGGAGAAATTGTTGCTAAGATAATACCAAAATCGCTTTCTTTTTCATTGTTGTGACTTGCATGGTGATTAAGAACATTGGGTGTTATTGCATGTTTTCTACTTCCACATAGTTAGATTTCTTTTTAAGTTGTTGAAGCATATTTCATTTCAAGTTGTTTAAGCAAGAGTAAAGTAGATGGATAGTTGCATGGTAGCATTAGTAGATGTTTGATAGGGATCAATTGTAGACCACTAGCATCCTAGCGGCTGGTTGGGAAGCCTTGTGTGGTAAACTAGTTCACTTTCCTTTGAATCCTTGCATCTATGGAGTTGGGGCCACTGGTTAACCTTCATTAGATTCGATCCCCATCCATTTGCTAACCTTCCATTCCTAGGAGTAGGAGTAGAATAGTGAGTAGTTGGGTAGTCGAAGTTTAGAGAAGGGAGTTAGAGAACTAAGTCAAGTATCAGAACACATCCATTCACCTTCAATCACCACCGCTTTCCCACCAACATCATCATTGGCAGACACATCCTACATCATCACCACCATCAACATTATTTGCCACTTGCATATTTCACAAACCGAACCACCATCTCCATCATCCCACCAAAGTCCAAGTCATCCTCAACAATTTGAATAAGGCCTGCTATGTAATTACCAGTGAATCACATCGATAAAACTAAGCGAGTATCCACAAGTGTAAGGAGCATTGGAGTTATTCTCACATTCCATGAGCAATAACTTTTCAAGGGAGGAGTTGTATGTTTGATATCCCATACTGAATATTCAAATCTTAATATGTTATGTAGTGATACAAAACTCGCATCAACACAGGTATGACCTTAAATTGCCTTGGTAAGGACCTAGCGACTTGAACTTCAAGATACAATTGATGGACCCGCATGAGCTATTGAATAAACATTTTAAAACATAAATTAATTTAATTAAAAATAACACGTACCTCAAAAGGCTTTTTGATTGATTTTTCCACCACATCATTATAATGTATACCTATGTACATACACATAGATATAAGAATAAAATGACATCATAATATTATTTTTATAAATAGTATGATGCCACCTCATAAGTATATCTATGTGCAAGTAGATAGATATAAACTATAATTATTCTCGATTTATAACCTTCAAATCATTTTCCATTTTTATTCATTTTCTTGCTAAAACCAAATAAACACTTGGCATATTTATTTGACGTCCAAGAGCCAAGTCTCATCTTTAGGAGTTACGGCTTCTTAGAAGCCAAAGAGACGTATAACCACCTTATATTATGATGTCAAGAGAGGCAGAAGACATGACTTTTATCACCCAACTTCCTTGTTTATCATTCTGACTTCTTTCATAATACCCAACCACACTCTTCATAATATTCGATATCTCTGCAGTATACCACTTAGTAAGGATTGCATTATTTTCCTTGCACGATTTCCCTGTTATACTAATGTTCTGCTCAAATCATGAACAATGATCATACTAAGAAATGCATTCAAGATCTCTTCTGTAAAGAGTGAGGCAAATTGTTAGCATCTAGCAAGACTCCATTCTTTTTCCAAATTATACCAGGTTATGTAGTTATCCAAACCCAAGCATTGCAATATGTTTTCTTTATCAGTTGTTACTGCTTTCCGATTTATACAGCAATAAGCTGCAGTTTATATCATGATGCAAATCATCTTGCTTAATATCATAAGTTAGACCTTCTCTAAGTTAGAGTTGTTTATGGCAAATAAAAGCCAAGTATCCATGATATAAAATCATAATTTATTTATGCCACTGAAAGTCAGAATCAAATGATATTTTTCTGCAAGTCTTTAAGAACACATTCTTCAAATCACAGATGATAAGCTAGAAACATATAATATTCATGAATCAGTTGAGGATCAATGGACAGAGCTGATTGCTCTGAGATTCAAGCACCGAGGACTCACTGGCTCTATAGCCATGGAAAAGGTGAAGAGGTGAGATGGAATTTGCAATGACATGGAAATAAAAGTCAGACATGATACAATAAATCTAAATTAATTGCATTTAATAGCTCATGCTCGTCCATATTATTGTTCCCCTCTTGTCAAGTCAAGCGATGGTGATCGGATCATTGAACCCATCAGAAAACTTTGGCCAAGGTTGTTTTAAGGCATGTTTACCGTCTATGATCACTTGATATCAGTAGAGTCAGTTATTCAGACATGTACGTCCATAATTGTGCAGACATTCTAAACACTGGAATGCTCAAGTGGTTGGACTAAAAGTATCCCAAGCCTAATTCCGGAGTAGGGAGGGTCTTTCTATTCAACAAATTGTGTGGGGATAAATATGGTTCAAGGTTGGGAGGTTAAGCCTAAGTTAATGCTTCTCCTCTTACTGAAAGCCGAGGCTTGCACAACCAATTAAAGACTCGCTAGATACTTCTCATATATTCTTCTTCTTTTTCATGTTATGCATTTACTTTAATTAAATGCATGAAAGGATAGTAAATTGTTATTTCAGTTGAACATTGTTATAGTCATTTCAGTTAATCGTTATTATAGTTATTAGTGACATTACAGATGATCATCATTACAGTTATTTCAGTTGATCATTCTTACAGTTATTTCAATTGATCATTGTTATAGTTATTTCAATTATTTCAGTTGAGCCTTGTATCTCAGATAATCATTGGTAGTTAAAAGCAGTTAATGTCTCATCAAAAGGAATTCAATATATTTGTTCAATAATTAGTTGAGGAAAACTCTTTCTAGTTCGCCTTTATTTTGTTATGAAAATCCATTTGTTACAATGAAGCAGATTCAAAGAGATTTCTCAAGCAAATCCGGATTCACGAGTAAGTTTTCTAAATTATTTTTCTTTTTAATTGGAAGGGATTAGTTTCGTATTGCACTTGACATTTGTATTTGCTTATCTTTTTACAAAGACAATTTGCTAGTTCTTGTTTTCTTTAGAGTTCAAAGTCTCTAAATATGGCTGCTAGTCATCGACATTACACATGAGGATGCAATTTTGTTACATATTGCATTTATATATATCTAAATCAGCTTGTTTGGTTTGTTTTCTCATTTACTAACTCATTAGATGCATATCCATATTGAATTTTGCAAAAAAATGCATTTCTAATTAATTCAAGTCATTTATTAAAATTCCCAAGAAGTTACCAATTCATCTCTGATATTTGCTGAACTTTTTTTGGGCCTCGCTGATAAGTGGCAGAGAACGAGATTTTGAACTATGATGCTAACAATGAACTGTAATAGCCATATAGAAATCATCGAATATATCTGAAGCCATTTCCATAATAGATGCATCTTGCAGCCCACACTTATCCCCAACATTTAGTTGGTGACCATCAAGAAATTCGCATATTCCAAATATCTCATTTGGTGGCCACCTTGGGAGAGTGATATTGAGTATTCTCAAGACAAATCCAACATTATCAAATAAAGAAATATCATAATGAAGCAACTTTCCCAAGGATAACCTCTTCATTTTCAGCATTAACATCCCTTGGTCGCCATAAGTAACTCCTCAATGGGATGTATCCATTGCAAACCCAAAATTCTTATGATTTTCTCTAAATTAGTGATCTAAAAACCTTTACATGTCTTGTATCTCTTCAATATGAGAGTAGGAGGTTGTGTCTTCATGATGCAAGGAGTAGTGAGACTCTTGTGGAATGTTACAATATCAGATTTTTTCTTACTTGGCTCGTATGAGCAATTTATAGATTGTGGACACCTATCTTTCACAATATCATCAGAATGCACAAGGCACCTTAAGCAACTCCTCACAAACTTTATTTCACTCTGATTACTGGAGATGGAAAAATCAAAAGTAACATTACTGCCTCTATCCCCTTCGACCCACGAGAGATTTTTTTATATAAAAATTATCTGGAACCTGAAGAAAATAGTCCACATGCCTTGTACTACACTCTGTGCCTCTTACTCTATCACCATATTTCGCATGCTTTTGAATCTCTCTTGTCAAAGATAAATGATCTCTTCGATCACAATCCAGAATGTATTGGCAGTTTTGGACCAAGGAATTTTATACCCTTCCACATGCGAGATATGATTATGCTTTTCATGATGGTAAAACTGAAAAAGATCTATATCATTGGTCTCATATCTTTAGCAGAAATGATGAGTGTACTTACTTCCTTTAGACTCAGATGCTTTTGAGAGATTCATTCCAAGACACACATCCTTGTGGTTTATAATATCAGCATTAGAATCTACAAAGACATCCTCCTTAAACATGGTAACTTTGCAAATTAATGTCCTGCAATGGCTCACCTTCTAAAAGATTAGGGGATAGTTCATGAATTGGGACATCTGTTTCTGTCTGTTCCAGCAAGACCTTATCACTGTTTGGTCTATGTTTTGACTGTTCTTACTCAATCTCTTGAGTAGTAGATTGAGATGCAGTCTCCTGCAATGGAACACAGTATTCTTCTATTGTCCCCATCAAATTTGCAAAAAGAGGAAAGGATATTTTCTCTTGTATATCTTTAATCCTTTCAATAAGATCGTCGCTTACCAGATTTTTCTGGAAGTATACAGGTGCTGGTCCAATCTGGCCCATATATGGGCCTGTATGCACCCTGTGTTCCGACACCCTGTGGATTCAGTGGGGAGAATTGGTAAGAATTAATGAAGAATTTGCGGATTTAGTGAATAACTAGTGAAGGATTTGAAGAGTTTTGATGATATTTGATCAGTGATGGTTGATTGTTAAAGCTGGCTTGATTAGTTTTGAACTGAAACATTAATATGGTGCTCTATGTTGACATTTTTGCAATTTTTTTGGAATAGAACGTTAATATATGGCAGTCTATTTGGTTATGTAACTTTACTATTAGCATAGTGGTGCATTATGAACATGATTACTGCTGCATATGTGGACATATTTTAAATTTTTTTGTTTTTTGTTTTTTATATGTTATATGGATGAAACCAAATCGAACCCGAATCCCCACTGAAATTTTTGATTGAACCTGCAAACCCAAATACAAACTGAACCAGGACTGACAACTTAGACTCATCATATAGTCATGATGAGAAATCACATAATCTTTTATGATAAAAACTTTCTGACTCTTGCTTTGCCATTTCTTTTATGAAATCTTTCTTGCCTGTTCTTCAATCTTGGAAAGGAAAGAGTAAGTTTCAACTTTTCCAACTGATGCATATATTTCTCATGCCTTTCAGCAGTTTCCCCAACCTGAGATTTATAGTAAACTACCATTACAGTCTCTTTTCCGCCTTTGCCATAAAGATCCACTTCAAGATGTCTGTCAATGGATGTCGTGATTCATATGCTAGCACTATTCCAGCACTAATACCACTGTTAAAACCCTAACCTATTACACAAGGATCATGCACACTTCCTCATACTCATTTTGTCAAACATTTTGCATGCATCCTGAGGTTAACAGGTTTCCTTTTGCAACTTGGGTATAAATGAGATGCATTCATTAATGAAAGGTAAAGTAAAATTGATGAAATCTGCAACTATAAGTCTAAAAACGAAGTTATTTAGTTTTTAAACAATCGAAATCTGACCTTGCTTACTGTGATGAAAGGCTTCCATACAGTATAGAAGTATAAGAATGATTTTGAACATAAATCTGATATAGATGTCTCTGAATCTGCAGATCTGTCATCAGCCAGAGTGCTTCAGAAATTTCATAACTCATACACGGTATTATTGTTGAACTCAGATTTCATAAATATCTTAAAAACCAACTAGAAATCCCGCCATTTAACTGGGACAATGAGTCAAGTAACTAGGGCATAACTAGAGGTAAATCTGCCCTGATTTTTGCACCTTTAAATAGATTTCTAACATAAACAGTGATTGTTCTAAATCTGCACTTCTTCACACATCAATAACTTGTAATAATAATAAGAAATTAGGAAGACCTGAATGTACCTCTTTGCACTATCATCTGTAAATTCTGTTATTAGCAATACCATACATGTTGTGGGGAAACTTGGGGGTGCTTGAGCAATTTTACCAAGGCTGACGCTTGACTTTATCTAAGTGTTGAAAACTTCACTTGTTAGAATTTGAGGTCATCATTGTTTTGCTTGTACTTTCACCAACACCCAATCCACTTTGAATGCTCACTCAAGTCTTCTTTCCTCTCTAAAACTTGAAAATGCTGCCAAAATATAACCACAACTTGCCAACTGCTAACTACTAAAACAAAAAGAGGGTGTCCGCATTTGCAACTGGGCAATGATGTGAAAAGATTACAAAAATTCTTTTGAAAAAGTTAATAATTTTTATGAGTGCCCCTTTGTCCATGGGTACTTAACATGGCCTTGTTGTTGGGGATCATTTATTTTCCTTCCTAAGTTACAACAAAGAGCAGGTGTTGGTGTACAAAGAACATTCTGTTGCACTTTTTATTTTATTCAGTTAGATTAAGTGTATACATTTCTCGCCTGAATAGATAATTAACATTAACATGTCATTCTTGAGTGCCACCTTTGACTAATCAGGTGGGATCATTGTCTCTACCTGGTTTACTCCTCTCATAATTGGAATTAACTCATATCCACTTACATGTGTCACTATGATTCATCCATACAAGAGGATATACGTGTATGTGTCTGTGCGTTCATTTATTTTTTAAACTGTCAATGAAGATAAATCGATCAATATAATTGCTTTTGACTGTTCAATTGAGTCTTCCATCAGAGTTCTTAATATACCTAATTCCTAGATATTTCTGGTTTTAGTTCAAAAAAATCCAAAACTAACATAAATGGCAATTGGCAATGGTCAATTGTGAGAATTTTCTTCAAAATTAGCCTTCAAAAACATCCAAAAATGAATCCTACAGAATAAAATCTTGTATTCCATGGAAGCATTTGGCTGCAAAAGCTCCACATTTTGCTCAGTGGAAGCATGTATACAAGTAATTGTATCACAAAAATATCTAGCTATAAGCTAGTTTGATAAATAATGACAGGCAGGATTATGAGTACTTCTTCTAGGCCATAGCATCAATAAAAGAAAACGTTTAGGCATATAATGCAGACTGTGCTATTTTCAGGCTATAACTCCAAGGTAAAGGAGAACTGTCTGTTACAATGCGATCTCCAGTGACTATATAACAGAAAATATAGACAACTTTCAAGGATGTCAACTGCCATCGCACAGGGCCATGATACTGATAATGTATTTTGCAAAGCATTGTAATCCATAGGGACCTTATTTGTATCAAGCTAATAAGTACTCCTAGGGCTCTGTTGCTTTTTTGGATCTGCTGCAAATGTATTAAGCACTGCTTTATTAGGCATGTGTGTTCCAAATGCAACATCCTCTTTGATTTATATATAGAGAGAATAAGACATGAATAGACATGTCCCGGACATATCTATTCATTAATCAAATAATTAATAATAATAATAAATTTAATCTCATATATATATAACAATGACCTTATATCTCAATATAAAGAACACACACACACACACACACACATTATATCTCATATATAAATATGTATAGCTTTATCCGACTAAAGCTATCAAACATCAACACTCCCTCTTAGCTTAGAAGGATAAACACATAAGAATAAATATTACTTCAACATAATATTACAAAAAAAGAAATCTAAAGATACATCGTTTGATATATCAGAAGATTTACACCATTTGATATCGCATTTGATATTATGAGTATTGGTCTTCCAAAATATCAACATATGATATTCACCAAGTACCCTAATAAGGTTTGATATCACATCTGATATCAAGAGTATTGGCCTCCCAGAATATCAATGATATTCACCAAATACCCAAATAAGGTTTGATATAACATCTGATATCAAGAGTATTGGCCTCCTAGAATATCAATGATATTCACCAAGTACCCAAATAAGATTTGATATCACATATGATATCAAGAGTATTGGCCTACCAGAATATCAGTGACATTCACCAAGTACCCAAATAAGGTTTGATATAACATTTGATATCAAGAGTAATGGCCTCCCAGAATATCAATGATATTCACCAAGTACTCAAAAGGTTTTGATATCACATCTGATATCAAGAGTGTTGCCCTCCCAGAATATCAATGATATTCACCAAGTACTCTTTAAGTAATGGCCTTCCTGTAGTCCCTGACCCTAGTTTACATTTTGTTATTATTGTCGAACTCTTTTAGGCTAGTTTATGCTTGATGATTAGTAGCATTATCTTTCAAATTATCAAATATTGTTTCACACTTAGTTGATTTTAATGAGACTACTTGGTACTATTTACTTCATGTATGTATGATTATACCTTGATGATGATTATTATAGTGAGTTCAGTTATTTGATGATGATTAGTTATATGGATTATTATACGTGTTTTCTTATGGATACTTACCCCATATTGCATGTGTATGGTGTGTGTGTATATTTTCTTTATATATGACGTTTCTGATGTGGTTAAGGAAGGAAGTCATAGCCTACTAGTCGGGATCTACACGATGCACCACTTCCTGCCATTGCCTGTTTAGTTTAGTATATATGTGTTCGTACATGCGTAAATTCTATGTAGTTTGCAGGTACTGGGTATTGACTTCACTAAATTGCCAAGATGAGCGTACCCTATCGCAATATCTCAATGGTAAGGAGGGGAGATAAATTCTTGAGTCCAAATCTTAACCTTTAAACCAATTGTCCTAGAAAATTAAGACAAGTATCTGAGATGATTGCCCTTCCGAATGTGTCGTATCACGTAAATTAACCCTAGAGTTTGATCTTGAATGTGGTATTTTATGATGGGTTTTTGTATTTCGTCTTATAGGTCTTTGGTGATTTTTCTATTAATTAAGTCAAATTAAAAGATTAATTAACAATTTAATTTAATGGAGAATTATTATGATATTTTCAATATTTAATTAATTGAAAATTAATTAAATAAAAAAATTAAATTTAAAGAAAAAATTATAGTCTACTTTGAGAGCGTAATAATATTTATTTAATTTAATAATAATATATTTAAGAGATCATTTTTAAATAAATGCTAAATATTATTATTACTTAAGTTAATAAATATTAATGCTTTGAAAATAAATTAAAGAGTGAAAAAAAATTAATTTATTAAAAATATTTAAAATTGCATAAAGTATGCATGAAGTTTCGAAAAAGATAATAAAGAGTTTGAAAGTTGTGATCAAGGAGTTCCCTCGGGTGACCGCACAATCAGTGCCTCGAATTTAGGAGAGAACTCCTTATCAGCAATTGAGGGTCCATTTTCTAAGGACCCAAAATTTTGGAGAAGAGGAATTTTCAGAGAGAAGGTTTTGAGAGAAGAGATTTCTCTCACAATCTTTGGGTGTCTGTGAATTTAGCATCGGAACTAAGTAGATTCTTGTGTTTTGATCACCCAGTTAATTATTTTATTTAATATTCCTGTCTTCTTTGTGATTGTGAATTGCTTATCCGAATTTCATTGTGATGAATCTTCCAATATTTCATTTTGAAATTACTGGTATGCATGTTGATTTCTTCTGTATACGTGAGGATTTAAAGTATCAGCTATAGATTTAAAAATGGTCAATTGAACTGGGAAGGGTTTTGAAAGAAATGGAAATTTTAGAGTGATAATTTGACTGGTTTGTCATATTTTCCCTATCAGGGTATTACTAAAACTTTTTAATAAAATATATATTTATATATAAAAAAATTGAATGGAGGGGGTTTTGTTTTTAAAAAAAAAGATTGTATTTAAAAAAAAAAAATTAAATTATATATAAAATTTAATGGGGGTGGGGCCACCACACCCCCACCCCCATTCACCCTCTGCCGCGGTGGCCAAAGTGTTGCCAGCGTGCCTTATTACAAGCCGCACGGCAGGCTTGCTACCGTGACACAAAGGACTACTACAACAGTACTCTGCTATCACGAAAGCTGTCTTGGCAGCCTAAAAGCCCACGGGCTTTCTAATAAAGCGGGGTAAGCTATGTATTTATTTTATTTTATTTTTTACATTTAATTTTATTTAAATTTTTATTATTATTTATTAATAATTTTAAATTATTATTTATTAATAAAATTTATTAATAGTTTTCATTAATATTTATTAAATTAATTAATAATTAATAAATACTAAATATTAAATATTAAAGAATTTTAATTAATAATTATTAATTTCGTAATTTAGATTATTATTGAAGTTAATTCGAATTAATGATAAATATCAAATAATAATGTTTGATTATATTTATTGTTATTATTATTTAATAAATTGATTATTAATGGGATTACAAGTATTTGTATTTAATAATCAATAATCCTTATTTTAATAATTTAATAAATAATTACCTTTAAATTATTTTCGAATAAGGGTAATTGTGTTTTTTATTCAAATACAAGAAATGGGTTAAGTAGTAAGGGTTAAAGTGTAAATCTTACGTACTCGAAAAATTTACTTAAAACGAAAATTTGACCTTACTGTTAAACTCAACTATGTGTTTTCAAAATCAAACCAAACTATAAAACTACACTGTTACCTATATGTTGTCTATGTTTTGGGTGTGGGTTGACTAGAGTGTTGACCAATTTTAAGACGTCTACCAAAGGCTTGGGAGTTCTGTGTTTGTGGCATTATGATGATTGCTCTTGATCTTTTAAACTCAACCATGGTAATGTGTTTAGTATGCTCTATGATGAGTTTGGTTATATTGTACGTTATTGCTTTCAGTGACCTTGTGTGATTACGGGATGAATGTTATGGCATAATTGTCTTGACCTTTGAGCCTTCGATCAGTTATTTTTGGGATGCTTTCTAGTTGCTTGTAAAGAACTGACGAGTTATTGTGAATTATCTTTTGATGCTTTCCAGTCACTTGTTTAGGATTGAGGTGAAATACTATGATTCTTTGATTTGTGATTTTATAAGCTTAGGGTAGGTTATCTATATGTAATGTCGGGAAGTGGCTTGCAATGGAAGCTAGGGCCCAAAGTGGTTGCCAGGGTAACCCATTGTAAGTTGTTTAATAAGTGAAAACACTACACTAAATGAGAGTAAAATGAACCTAATAAGAGTCTTTGTATGTTCTCGCCCATGCCTCAAGTGCTAGTACAGACTAGGATGGGAGTAGAGAGAACGCTTGGTTGCGACCATGGATCATTAGTATGCCTTGACAATACAAAAGGATACTAGTGCCATAGAGTCACTAGTGCCTTGTTAGTACGAAAGGATACTAGTGCCACATAGAGTCACTAAAGGGCCAAGGTCAAGTTAGACTGCCAAGGTAACTCTAGCATTGATTCATGTGATGACACTTGCCCGCTTACATAGTAGATTCCCTACATGTCTTTGTTTGCCCCTAGGCCTAGATGTCAATTTATCTTGGAACCTTAACTTTTAGAGTTTCCTTGACATAGATATTACTTTTGATTTTGGGATTGATATCCCGTTTGGGACTTGAGACTATCTCCTCAGCGCGGTGAGAGTGGACCTTATTGGGTTACCACAAGGTCGGGTGGTAGTGCTTTTTACTCTTACCATTGAGATCCGACCGTTGATGCCATGGTTGGAGTTTCTTGTCTGCATTTCCTTTCATATTATCTTTGTGTATTATGATGGATGGTTATATCTTTATGATAGATGATTTCACTCATTGTATTGTACTTTGTTTCATGCATCCGAAAGGGATGAGGTAATCTATTTTTATAAATGTATATTCTTTCAGCCTTGCATACCATGTGACATGTATAGTGGATGATTGCCCATTCTGAATTTTATTGCCAAATGGCATTCGAAACAAATGTATATTATTTAAGTGGAATGGACTTCTAGTTGTACTTTCATATGGATGTGTTATTTATTTTACTTAGTATTATTTAAATTTAAATGTGATTCAACGTCTTGGGATCCTTAGGGAATGTAATCTATTATGTTGCTTATGTATGATTGTATGTTATTGCTTCCGCTACTTTATGATTGATGTGTATGTAATTCTTTTTTTTTTTTTTAATGTTTGGTAAACTTAGTAAAACTTTAGGTTAATTCTTTTGGATCCCTTGGTGGGGCATTACACTTCCAAAATGTTGAGATGTAAGACATTCACCATATACTCAATGTGTTTGATCTCATAACACAAGTTATTGTAAGATTGTCACCTTGCAATAACTTTTGCAAATACAAGTGACATCATTTGGAAGTCGTCACTACCTCATGTTGTACACAGGAGGCAGGCCCATTAAAATCACATAGCCACAAGAAAGTCACAGTCATTAAATAATTGTTCCACATGTGGCAAACCTTGTTGAATTGCAAGCAACACGAGTTTAGTTTAGGTGTGAGTCAAAGAGTTTTAGTTTGAATCAAATTGTTATTGAAGAATTTGTTTGATTTTGAAGAGATCAATGCTTTGAAAATAGGTCATAGAGGAGTAAGCCTTTCTCATAGTTATGCAGCAATCATCCAACTTCGAAACACCATTGGACACACCATCTCCACATGTTTGAGGTGCTAATGGATTGGAGAAACTATACCTTTACAAGGGTTATGAGACACACATGTGACAAACTTTGTTAAGTTGCTTGCAACACAAGTTTAGTTTAGGTGTGAGTCAAAGAGTTTTAGTTTGAATCAAGTTTGTATTGTAGATGTGTTTGAGTTTGATTCATAAGTTTCAATTAGCTGTCAAGTTTATGTGTGTGTTGTCAATTATGAAGTAGTTTGTTGTCAATCTATTTAGCAGTCATTTAGGAATGTCATTGGGTCAAGCTATTGTATAAATTTGTATCTATTTTTCAATAAAATCGTGCTAGAAGTTCCTTCTTTCTCTGTTTTAAACATTGCTGTTCTATTTTTCCAATATAACCAACTATGCATTTATGTTTTTAACTTTTTAAGTAGTGTGTTGTAAAAACCTTTGAGCATATTGGTGCTTAATCGAGGACCCGACTTCCCTTGCCCGTACTCATAAAACATAGAACTCAAATCCGTCGACTTGTTTGTATTACATTGCTCACACAAATAATTAATTTTTGAAATAAATGTAGTGGTTACTTTATATTTGAAAAGAATCAATAATTATCATCTACCTAATGGTGTAAATAAGGCGTGATTGAGAAATATGTTGAACAGATAAACTACACGACACACTGTAACAAAAAGAATGAAGAACAGATTTTCACTCCTACTCTGGAATAGATCTTAGATGTTTCTATTGGTTGTGAGTTAAAGGTGAACAAGATGATGATAAAGATTGCGAGAGAGTGCTTATCATCGGGCATTTATAGGCAATTTTGGCAGATGTAAATAAATAAAAAATCTCCTTGAGCTTAATTGAATATACCATTTTTTATTTCTCATATATAAATAGTAGAGCGTCACCTATTACTACTTAGGACTCGTTCTTGGTTACATAGAAATCAGACATTGCAATATAGTGGAAATTATTATAAGGAATAAATCATATACAGAAGCCCTCCTATCCCCTTATCGAAATATCCACATGATAAGCCCTAATAACTATGGTACCCAAAGGACAATTCAGCCGTTTATAAATCAACAAAACGTGATAATACAAACGACAAAAATATACTCTTACCAGTGAAATCCCATCCGTAATGAACGTCCACTCCTTTAAAACAAGAAAGGGTTTGAATAAGAACAAATCCACAACCTGCAAATAGAAATTAAAATTTTAACGAAAGTTCAAAAAGCCGCAGTCATTACTACTCAACTTGCAACAGTAGTTCACAAAGCACTCAAAAGCTCGTCTGTGACCTTTAAAATTAAGTATAAATTAATTTAGCCATCAAAAAGTTTTATTTTCGTGTCGAATTATGTGTAATAAGATTTTAACCATAAGCTTACAACCTGAAAAGAGTGAATGAAATTCCAGAGCCGAGTACAGTTGAAGAATTTGGCGTAAACTAATATTTAATGCATCAATTTCAGCTTATTTAAATTAATTCTGCGTGAAACAACCAAGCAATATCCAGCAAAGAAGTTTGTAAAATAAAATGATGCAGCTAACATCTAGGACACATACAAATTTTAGCTCCTCCTGCGACGACTTGAAGTTGTGTTCGGACTAGCATACAGTCGGTGGATGACGCGTGAATTTATGGATCGGGTTCGGACACGGGAGTCCCTAAGACTACCATCCGAAAGTCAGGGCGTATATCTAAGGGCCTCGTTTTGTGTTTCACTATATTTGGGTAAAATATTTGGTGAGATCTTATGATTTCTAATTATTATTATTGATGCTGAATAACTATTTAATGAAGTATATTTTAAAAATATTGCATTATGTGTATAATTTTTATTATTAGTTCTGTCAAGGAGGAATACTTATGCATTCATGTCAATCCAAATATGACATTAACACTATTCAATCAAATTCAAAATTTAAAAGATTATATGAGATTTCTAATGTTTATATTTTTTTTAATTTTTGATTATTTTATAAATCACATTTTTCATCCATTCTATAGGTCCATACTACTTTTTGTGGGGGAGAAAATTAATTTTCTTCAACAAAAAATACAAATATTTTCTTGCATTAATGAATGTATTAATTATAACTTTATCTTTTATACATTATAACTTTATCTTTTATACATTTGTGACAAGTTGATAAGATTTTATTTTTTCAAACATTTTATCTTCCACCTCACACAACATGTCTAATCAATATTAATTATCACAATCTATTAAATATTTTTAATTTCTTATTTTAAATATATTTATTATTAGTTTTACATGGATGTTTATTTTTCAATATTTGATATAACTTTTTCCTAAAACTTCATATAATACATAAGTTCAAATTATACTTCTACATATATATAACTAATAAATATGTCTTTTTAATATAATTTCAATATGTTTTTTTTTTTATTTGAATTTCTAATTTTTTTAAAACTTTGCTTTTTTAATAAAAGTAGTTAAATTATTACTATTATTTTACTTTTATAAAAATAAATTAAACAATATTATATTTTATAATAGTGTTTGTAATGTGTATAATTGATAAGTGTTACAATTTTTAAATTACATTATTTATTATTATTAATATTTTTTATTTAAACAATTTATCATTTAGTTTAAATACATTGAAAACTTAAATATATATTTTAATATTAAATTAATAATTATATTTTATATCAAAAAACATATTAAAGAAATAACCACAAAATAGAAATAATTCAATTCTAAAATATATATAAATTATTATTAGGTTTTTATAAATTATATATTAAAATTAAATAGTTATACTTTATTTCTTATTTATTACATCATATTTATTCATCAATATCAAATTTATATGTATTACATCTATTTATTATTTACAAATATACATACTAAATTATATAGATATTATTTCATAATTAAAAATTACTTAATTTTATGAAAAATTGGAAATACAAAACATTAAATTGTAAACCTTCTCTAATTGTGTAAAATTAAACAATTAGTTTTACTTATAAAATATTTTTATATTTCAATACATTTCTTTTTTTCTTATAGAAATGTGAGTTTTAATATAAAAATTAAATTCTTGGTTTCATTAATTAAAATATAATATATTTTAATTTTTTACTATAACAATGATTTTTTTTGACTACTTGTTTTATTAAGAAAAATAATTATATTTAATTCTCTCTTTGTCACACACAAAACTTATGTTGGTATCACTCTATCTTACTGTTTTATCTTTCTTCCTCTTCCTCCTCTATATTATCTATCCTTTTTTCCTCTACATATATGTTTATGTTGTTATTGTTGTATACTACTATTTATCTCTATCAATATCTCTATCCTACAAGTGCATTTCTAGGCAAAAATTAATGCATTCATAATGTTAATTTAGATTCTCACTCATCTACACCTCTACAACCATTATGCGTTAGGCAAGAACTATGACCCATTGCGTTTTTTGTTGTTGTTCTATTTTTTTAATTTGATTAATATAATATAATATTTACTATGTTGTATAATATTAATGAATATTATTAGTAATGTAATACAAATAATATTTCTATAGTATAAATAAGAATTATTATTTAATATTTTAAAGAGAAATTTATTTTTCATATTATTTTTATTCTTATTTTTTATTTATTTTTAATATTGCAATGATAAGAGCAACATTTTCTATTTGATTTTGTGTTCATTTTATGATATTTTCTTAATGTAATTATATTGTAATAAATGTATGTGTTATATTTTAAATTATTGTTAGCACTTGTTTCAAAAGTGGGTGTGGAGGGCACATATCAATAGTTGTCATAGTTAACTTTATCGGCATTCATAGAGTTTAAAATGCACTAGATTTCAATGATTTTTTTGTCTCGACTTACCTACTATAAAATTATTTTATGAATTTTGGATATTAACGAAGCTAAGGGTAAACAAGTGCCCATTTCAAAGTGTCAACCAGTACCTACTTAAAGATGCCCCAATAATTAGGCACTCAAAATGGTGGGTACTTATGTACAAATGTCCTATTAGTTGGTTGTTAGTGCATGTGAAACTTATTAACATCCTTTTAGTTATCATTTATGGGCTCCTTTAAAATTAGTAATTGTTGACATAAATTAATTACTTCACCTAAATTGTAGTCGGCACAGACCAAACTTCTAGAAAGCCATTAAAAACATGTGGAGCCACTCATAGTCATCATAGCCATTTTTTGATGTTGTCCTGCCTCTTTTTCCAACCGTATCTCATTAATATTGTAGCTACTCCATATTGTACATTTATTACATTTTCCATTATAAATAGAATGTTGTTGAGTCTAGGATATCAGTGCTCATTTTTTGAGAAGTGTTCTCTGTTGAGTTATATCTGTTTTGACATATGTTTTTATGCTATCAGAGCCATGAGCAATCAGTAGTCATTTCCATTGCAAACTGAGTAGAGGAAAAAACAATATATTGTTGTCCAGCCCAGTGTGGATAAAATAATCTACTTGTGTTTTATTTATATGTTGAACAGACAAGAGCTAGTATTTGGATTTCTTAACTTGGTGTCAGAATTACAATCAAGAAAGATCATATCAAAACCAAACAACTGATCAAGGGAATCAATATAATCAAAGAAAATGGACTCGAAAAAGAGGTCACCAAAATAGGCAAAGTTATCAAAGACCAAAAAATGAATGAAGAAATAATAATAATAATTTTAAAGGAGAAAGTACAATCAAATGTTTTAAGTGTGGACAAGAAGGGCATAAGAGTGATCAATGTTTTAAGAAATGGCAAAAGAGATTTAATCAAATAAAGTAATCAAATTTTGTTCAAGAAGAGGGTGATCATCATATAATGATAGCTTCTCTAGCTATGCAAGGTGATTCAAGTAATGCATGGTATATTGATTCAGGAGCTAGCAAACATGTGACTTGCATTAAAAACATCTTTAACTCTTCAATAGAAACAAAAGGTGCAAAAATATTTCTTGATGATGATAGTTCACATGGCATAGAAGGAATAGTTATAATTTCAATGAAAGGTAATGATAGTAAAAATTTGGAAATAACTAATGTGAATTGTGTACCTAGGTTGGCCAAAAATCTTCTATCAGTGAGTCAAATGACTCAACATGGTTATAAGTTGGAGTTTTATTCAAATAAGCGTTTAATCAAGAATATTAATGATGGATACAAAATAGTGGCTAAAGGAATTGAAAATGATAGAAAATATAAATTTCTACCAAGTGTTGATAAGAAGGCTTATATCACTACAAGAACATCTTTAAGTGAGTTATGGCATCAAAGATATGGTCATTTAAATTATCAAAGTTTATCTATGCTTTCAAAGATGAATATGGTTGATGGATTGCCTTCGATAAAATTAAACAAAAATGTGTGTGAAGGATGCATGGTTGGTAAACAATATAGAGATACTTTTGAGATGTCTACATGGAGGGAAAGAAAGACTCTAGAACTTGTCCATAGTGATTTGTGTGGTCCTATGAATCCAACATCAAAGGGTCCTATGAGCTAGATATATCTTGACATTTATTGATGATTTTTCAGGGAAATTTTGGGTTTACTTCTTGAAACTAAAGGATGAAGTGTTTAATAAATTTGAAATGTTTAAAGCTCATGTGGAAAATGAAAGTGCAAATAAGATCAAGTAAATTAGATCTGATAATGGAGGAGAATGTGTAAACAATAAATTAAAATCATTTTGTGAGTATAATGGGATAAAGAAAGATATGTCTATTAGATATACTCCTCAAGAAAATGGCATTGTTGAAAGGAAGAATAGGATTTTAGTAGAAATGGCACATTGTATGATACAATCTAAGAATCTTCCTTTTTTCTGTGCTTGAAGCTATTATACTACATGTCATGTTTTGAATAGATCTCCCACAAGTGTTTTGCAAAACATTACTCCTGAAGAAGCTTGGAATATGAAAAAAAAAAAACCCAATGATAAGTATTTTAGGGTGTTTGGATGTGAAGCATATGCTCATGTCCCAGATGAGATTAGAGAAAAGAAATTTCATAAGAAAAGTATCAATTACATCTTTGTGGGGTATGATGACCAAAGGAAAGGATATAGGTTGTATGATCCTAGTGTGGGAGATGTGTTTACAAGTAGGGATGTCAAGTTTAATGAAGGGTTTGATGATGTGTCAAAATCCTCTCCTATTCTACAAGTGGCTATAGAGAATCATGAATCTTACAATGATTTCAAAATTAGTGAAAGTTCTAAGGAATCTTTTGATATGGTTGAAGAATCTACTCATCCTCCAAAGACCAAAATTATTCAAGATATTTATCAAAGGACTTATCAAATTAATTATGCTTTAATGACCACCATAATGAAGACCAATGATTCTCAAACATATGAAGAGGCTAAAGGAAAACATGAATGGGAACAAGCTATGCAAAATGAGTATGACTCTTGATAAAGAATAAAACTTGGGAATTGGTAGAGTTTCCAAAGGGTAAGAGTGTGGTTAATAATAAGTGGGTCTATAAGACTAAGTTTAAGTCAGATGGGAGCATTGAAAAACATAAGGTAAGATTGTTGGTCAAAGGGTATTCACAAAAAGAGGGAATTGATTACACAAAAACCTTTGCACTAGTAGCAAAGGCTAGTACTTTCAAGACTATTTTTGCATTGGCGGCTCATTTCAAGTGATCTCTTCACCAAATGGATGTTAAGAATGAATTTTTGAATGGTGAATTGATAAAGAAATCTCTATGATTCAACCACAAGGATTTGAAATTACAGGACAAGAACATTTGGTTTGTAAATTGAGGAAGTCTCTATATGGTCTAAAACAAGCTCCACAAGCTTGGTATGCTAAAATTCATACATACTTTCAAAATCAAGGCTTCCATAATAGTCCTCGTGATCCAAATTTGTATGTGAAGGAATTTGATGATGGTGGTATCATTATTATTGTGCTTTATGTTCATGATCTTATCATTAGAGGACATAAAATGGATTAAATCAATAACATAAAGTTAAAGGGTAAAAGCACAAACCTGTGTCAGCTTTTATAAAGAAACATGATATCAGAATGTGACAGTTCAACATTAATGACAAAAAAAATGGTATTTGTGTTTAAAATATGAAGATGATGTAAACTGATGAAATGTGTAGAATTGAATGAATTTTATGCCTATAATTTTTATAATTTTTATGACTAAGAATTTATTCATTTTATTTAATTTTGAAGTCCCTTTTTTAACTATAAAAAATATAGGATGTAGTTCTCGTCAAACAAGTATGTGCAAATCATCTTTTTTTGTTTTGATTTGAAAATATTTTATAGATGACATGTATAGCTAGTGAACAAAAAAAGAAATAATTATTTTTGATGTGTATTTTCTTTGTTATAAGTACTCAAGTTCGACCTTGTCAGAATCCAACAATTTTTTCCTCCCGTCAAAACTTCCCTATCAAATCTATACCTTCTTGAAAAAAAATTACATATTCATGAAGAGGATTCTCTCCTCTAGTGATAAATATAATTTTTTTATTTTTTTGATATGATTTACTATTTTTTTTCATTTTTTGAGAGAGCATTTTCTGAAATGTTGAAATATCAACTTATAATATTTTGAGATTATAACATATTATAACTAATCAAAACACTCAAAAATTTATAGAATGATGATATTGAATCTGAGATCTATAAAAGGGTATTTTTAGTTTTTGAAAAAAATTGAGTTTTGATAGAGAAATGAGATTTGACCAAAATAGATTTTTGTATCACAAACAGTGACATAGATTTGTGCTTTTACCCTAAACCTACAAGATATATTTGAGATGATAGATCTTGTTTTCTACACTATTTTCTTGGCATACAAGTATGGAAAACAGATGACGGTATTTACCTTTCTCAAATAAAGTATGCTCAAGATTTGTTAAGAAAGTTTAGAATGGAAGATTGTAAGAGTGTGTCTACTCCAATTTCTTTAGGATTAAAGTTAAGCAAGGACATGGAGGTGAATATGTTGATCCTACCCTATATAGGCACTTGGTTGGTAGTCTTGTGTATTTGACACACACTTGCCCAATTATTTCTTTTGTAGTTAGTGTGGTTTCTAGATTTTTGAGTTCCCCTAAGATCCCACATTGGATAGTAGCTAAGAGAATATTAAGATATGTGCAAGGGACTTTAACAATGGGCATATATTATTCATCTCATCGATATATTTCTCTTACTGGTTATTCAGATTCTGATTGGGTAGGATGTGCAGATGATCGTAAGTCCACTATAGGTTACATTGTCTATCATTGTGTAGTAAAAAGCAGTCTACCATTGCATTATCCACTACATAAGCTAAATATATTGTGGCAAATGAAGCAATGAAATAAATCATTTGGCTATGAGACATCCTATCAGTCCTCAAGCAACATTATGTAGGACCTACTTTACTTCATTGTGACAATCAAAGTGTCATCTCATTGTCTAAGAATCTAATATTTCTTGCTCGTATCAAACATATCGAGGTTTATATATCATCATTATATTTGACATCTCATCAAACAATAGGTGATACATCTACACTATTGCAAAATAGAGGACCAAATTGTTGATCTCTTCAAGAAAGCACTATGTGAAACTAAGTTTGTACATCTTAGATATCTTTTGGGCTTATGAGAAGTGACATGATTGTCTTGTGGTTGTCATTCAGAGGGGATTCTTGTGAATTCCAACCATTTTGTATTTAGGAGATAAATTATTATAAATGGGTACCTAACAAGGCTTTAGGTTAGGACCCATCATATTTAGCTTATGGGGGGGTATTTATATAGATATTTAGCATATTCATCATAATTAACTTAGGGGGGATGTTAACATAAATTAATTACTTCACCTACCCCATGGTGGGCAAAGACTAAAATTCTAGAAAGCCATTAAAAACATGTTCAACCACTCATAGTTGTCCATAGCCAAAAAAAAATGTCGTCCAACCTCTTTTTCCAGCCATATCTCATTAATATTGTATCTACTCCATATTGATATTTTCCATTATAAATAGAATGTTGCTGAGCTTGGGATATCAATGCTCATTTTTTGAGAAGTTTTCTCTATTGATTTATATCTATTTTTGAAATATGTTTTTAGTAACTAGGGGTAGAACATGTCCCAAAGAACAAATTGTAATGTAGGTATGGCTCTGATAAACTTTGCCCAACCAAGGTCCTGGTACAAACTGCCTCACACTTCGGTGATCTGCTTATACACTCAGGATCTCCTGCTCTGATACCACTTGATAGAGGGCCACACCACCCTTACCCACTCACAATCACGAAAGCAACAATATAGAGACCAAGAGAAATAAAAAAAAATGCTTCACAAGAAATTTTATTATACTTGAAGATCCTTACAACACCCACAAGATGATATCAAGCTTCTCCTTGAGCTTCTCCTTCCACAACTTCTACTTCTCAAGCTTCTACTCCTCAAGCTTCTACTCCTCAAGCTTCTACTCCTCAAGCTTCCCCTTGAGCTTGATTTAGAAATGCTCATATGCGTTTCTTAAATAGGCACTTACCACCCCATGCATGACTTATCCACAACCCTCTAGAATTCCTCCACAACCTTCTACAACTTCCACAACCTTCTACAACTTCCAAAACTTTGTACAATATTCATAACTTTCTAGAATTCTACCCACACACCTCGATAAATGGAATGACAACCATTTATTTTTTTAATTTTGTTTTATTATGCTACCTATGCACCTCGAAAATAGAAATCACCTTTTCCTTTCTTTTCTCCTTTTTCCCTTTTTTTTATTTTTTTATTATTTCTCCTCTAATTTTCGTCACTTTCTCTCTCCTCCACAAATTTTTTTTTTCTTTTTTTTTCTTTTTTTTTTTTCCAATTTTTTTTTTCACATTTTTTTTTTTCCATGCAAGATGCTCCTGCATCAAATTGTCTTCACAAATGATAAAGAGATCTCCTGCAACTATTGTATATAAGGGTCCACAATCACATCAACCTGTAAAGATTGATCATGGACAGGAGGGTCAGAGTGAGCCCTCATGACAACTGAAGAAGATTTTGCTTCATCAAAGAGAATATATATATCATCAATGTTGTCTCCCAAATCTACTATGTGTGACTCCACAAACAAACCTGAAATGTTTGTCGAGAAGTCATCCACTGATGCTAGAGCTGGAAGACAAGGTGTACCCTATTATGCTAGATCTATCACTATGGCAATGGATGAAGGTTTTGCCTCAACAAAGAGAAGATGAACATCATCAATGATGTCTCCCACATCTTCAATGTGAGACTCCACAAACAGACCTGCAATATATCGAAGGAAGTGATCCCATGAAGTTGAAGTAGGAAGACATGGTTTTTCCTGCTACACTAAATCTGAAGCATTTGTGGCTGGAACTAGATCAAGAATAGCAATAGGAGCATCTGGAGGTGTGATCTCATCTGGAGAGGATGCAACTGCAACTAGAGGTAAAAGATCTTTTGGGAATGGAGGAATGTATGGATCTCCATAAAGCTCCCAAAGATAGATCCAATAATCATATAAATCAGATGACTTCATGTCATCAATTGAATCCATAACCTCCATATTCATGTAGAGAAAGAGTGTACGAAAAATGAGGGAACTAGTGTCATTATCATATGAAAGTCCTTTCACATATGGCAATGCATTATGCTAACTAAGATAAGTGATAACCAATTGACTCCATTGTTGATAGTTTTGTGGTGTCAAGGTAATTAAATCTTCCTCTTCCATGATGAACTAATCAATGTACCCCCCAAAATGCAAAAAAATAATCAAACCCCCCCTAATGGATGATTCAGGCACTTTATAGCCACTTGTTAATTTAGGACCTATTTCTGAAAGTAGTATTTCTATCCATAGAAGCTTATAATCTAATTGTAGATCTAGAAAGTAGAAAAAAAAAAATATGCACTTTCAAAAAAAATAGAGTTTAAATATGTGTCCAAATGAGTCTGTACTAAGCATTTGAAGAGGCAAAAATTGGGATTTGCAAGTTGCAGAAAAATCCAAGAACAAAGATCTCAAACCACCTACACCAATATGTAGCTCATGAAATTCTACCCCAAAACAAAAAAAAATGCTCGCAAAAAGGAGTCTGTATGAGGGAGATATCATTGTTTGAAAATCAAAACTGTAATTATTTTTCCTGAATTGTCATCATCGCGCCTCCAAAAATCAAATGGCTCTAGAATTTGCCTCAAATGTCAGATTTGGGGGTTTTTTGACCTTCTAAATGTGATGCAAATATCTAATTTGCACCAACAAGCTTCAATATTCACCTACAAAAATCTCTCCTACTGGCTTTATGGCCAATTTTTTTTGGAAAAATAATGCAGATCCAAAAAAAAATTGTGGAGATGCAGATGGAAAAAAAAAAGATTTGAAAATTAAATGTATAGATCTAAAATGATCATACCAATTCCACAAATTGGGCCTTCAGGTGCCAATTTGCAAAAAGATTTTGCCTCAAATTCGACTATTGCCACACATAGGAAAATTTATAGTCAAAATTCATTGTATCGATCCTCAGGACATAATGGTGAGGTTCACTTTGGCTCTAGACACTCCCAATATCTGCAAATACCCTAGATCTGGGTTGAGGTGTTGAAGCAAGAATGGTCTCGAACGGTTATGTGAAGAGAATCTCCCTTAGCTCTAATACCATGTAAGAATTTGGTATAGCTATGATACCAAATAAGAATTTGCCTTGGGGCAAAATCACCCAAGATCAAGGAACTCAAGCACAAGCACAATAGTTGACCAACAAGGTATGATTAGAACAACAATATCCAAAATTAATTTATTTTCATTCAATGTTCTATGTAATGCGTAAAAGTACAGTAGGAGTGCCTATATCTAAAGGCCTCTAGAATGCTTCTAGAATGCATAGGAATCAACATCATGATAAGTCATACAACCAGGCACATGTCCACCAGGTGTGGGTTATCCTCCATTAAACATAGGATTAAATGCGATGATGAGAGGATAAGCCTATAAAGGTGTAGTACACAAATTTATGTTGTAGATACCATGTGCTAAAATAGGAGTGCAAATAATTATGTTGTCTGCATGACAACTTAGTTAATTATGCAAACTCCAGTGTTGTAGACACCATGTTCTGAATTAGAGTTGCTTACTCCAGTGTTGTCAACATGACAACTCATAAAAGTACACAAACTCCTAGGTGTCAAACTAATAAATAATAAAATAATGCATTGACCTAAGTAAACTTAAGTAAAGTGTACATAGTGAATACTTATTTACACCAACACTTGGGAAGCCCAATAGAACAAGTACCCATTTAGGATGGTGCCTAACCCAAAACTTAAGATTTGAGTACCCAAGCCAAAATAGGTACTTGTTTTGCAAAAGTATTTAATTTTAATAAAAACTTGTCAAGATCATTTTCAATTGATATCAATAGGTTGAGATGTACAAAGTGGTGTGTTGCAAGAATATGTACATGTTCATGTTCTTCCCACCCCCTCCAACAACACAAATCTTCATGATAGGTTAGCACAATTCTTTACTAATTACTTTTGTCTATTTTAACAAAAATAAAAGTAGTATAGATTAGGGTTTTGAGAATTTAAAATTTTGAAGGAAAAATAACATTTTTTCGTTGTTAAAAAATAAGTTGTTTTGTTTTCAATTTTTATTTTTATTAAATATTCATAATTTCAAACTATAGATTATAGAACCCTAAAATAGTTGTATAACATTAAACCTTGTAATAGCATAAACCCTTAAAAAACATTGTATTATTACAGAAAATCCTAAAATAGAAACTAGTTTATTATGGTATTATTTTTGGTAATACTTAATTTCATTGTGAACTTGTTTTTAATGGTAAAATTATTGTCTTTAGTTTTTGTTACTTGATTATAAGGTAATATGTATTATAGATTCGTTATTTATTAATTAAAAATATTTATGTTTCTATATATATGTTGATTTTATATATGTATATCTATTATGCACGAGTTTGAAATAACTAAAATTTTAAGTCACACTTTCACATTAAAACTCTAAGCTAGCTCCACCTCCACCTTAAAATCTCCCACCTCCACAACATGTTCATCACGAGGCTTGCTTGCAAGCTTATATTTTTGGAAATGTGAACACAATCTTAGACAATATGAATACCATCCATAATTAACCCTTAATCCCCCATCTTTTTCATTTTACAAATTATATATAGTCCATTGTAAATGAGCTATTAGATCCATCGAAGTTGATCTTGTTAGGTTCAAATAGAGGAGGGATAAGATGCATGTGTACTATGTAGATTACCTCTCTTATACAAAGGTCAATGACACACAAATTACAAAAGTTTGATTATCCCTTACTTTGTTGACCCAAACATTTTAAACAAAAAATTCCTCCAAACATTAAATGAATTTCCATTCTCAGTAGTGTCAAAATCCATATCTAGTTTTGTACTTTTGGGGGAAATGGAAGATGTATTTGACCTTGTTTGCATTGACATGAGATTTAAGGAGATTGTTAGTCTTGTGATGCATTATGAGGTGAATTTAGAAGTAGTGGAGTATTTGGTTGTCATTAATGGAATTACACTTATTTTGTAAGCATGGATTGATCAGTAAGGCAAGGTAGTGATCAATGATTTGGAAAAATGCAAGTGTTATAACTAGTATGCGAGAGAAGCAACTACAAGTGAGATATTTTGGCAATGATTACAATGCATTGTGAATCAATTAGAGTGTTTGTATGTGAAGATTATATATGATTCATACAGACTATATATGTGATTGTGATATATAATGATGAAAGATGCACATGGTTTTCACTATTAGAAGGTGTTGAGGGAGATATAGCTCATGTTCCTAAATTACCAATGATATATCATTGGTTGGTGATTGGTATGATCAATATGGTGATACTAGAAGGCATGATGACATGTCTTAATTTGTTGATAATGTGGTGAGGTGGAAATTGTATGATCAAAGCAAGTGTGAAGAGAAGATTTTAGAAGTTAATAGAGGTCAAACACATTTTGATTACTCTTGGAAATATTGCATGAAAACCCTAATATTTAATGAAGTGGTGATAATAAATGTGTTAGGTACATTGTGATATGCGAATTGTATATGGTATGTGGACAAAAAGTTTGGAATTTGAATGGATGGTGTAGGTTAAGTGGCATTAGGATTGTGTATTTATACGATATTATTTTAAGAGAAAGTGTGTCAAGGATGAGGTGATTGTGACAAATGAATGTCATGAAATTATAGAGCTTTTGATCAAGGTGTAAAATAGAGATTGAGCAGTGAACAATATCAAAGTGGATAGAGAATATTGGATCTGATAGGTAAGTAGTGCTACTTATAGATCATTAAACTTGTTGTTCCATAACAGTTACAACAAGAAAAATCCCTTAATTAGGTGGACTCTAACAAGTCTCTTTTTCTAATCCTCTAATAGGGTGCACTCTCAGAATGGGTTTTGAATCCTCTAGTGAGGTATATCCTAATAGATCTCTATTGTATTGCTAATAGTGTATAAATCACTTCTAACAAAATGAACCCCCAAAAAGGATATTTGTATCTCCTAATAGGGAAAACCTTTTTACTGTAGTAAAGGTCTTGTGAGTGTCATCCATGTTCATTTATGATTTAACAGATTTGCAATTAATATCAAAGAAACAACAAATAACATATTACCTAGGGTTTAGCTACTTCCCATGTTTGGCATATCTTATTTGGTCTTGGACTAACTCAACAAAGCACTTATGCTTTCTACACTTTAGGCTCTGCTAAACCAAGGTGTGTCAACCTAAGGGCTTGGGCTAGAATGGTGCTTGTGCTTCTACTAGCCTTTATGGAAGGTTACCATAAAACTTTAACTTACATCTGAATCTTTGACAAGCATCACATTTATTCACAAGTTCATGTGCATCCTTGAATAAAGTTGGCCACCAAAATCTTTCCCTAATCACCTTATGAGCTATTTTTTTAGCCATAAAATGGCCTCCACACACCCCACTATGCATTTCACTTAGAATCTTGACTAACTATTCTTCATCATCACATTTTAATAATATACCTTCCATATTTCTGCACCACAAATCTCCTCTGGCAATGACTTGTAACTTCAATGCCCTTTTATGATTATCACTTATCTCTAGTGGACTCTTCATGTGTTGCAAATAATAGATTACACCCTTGTATCATTCACAAGTATCCATATCACACAAGTTACTTATGTAATTATCATCAAGTTGACTTATCTAATTTTCTTCCAAATTAGGATCTACGATTAACTTTGCAAGTCCTTGTCATTTGACTAACTTGGTGATTTGAATGTTTATATTAAATTATTGGATACTATTAATCCATCTGCATCTTCTCCTTGACACCTCCTGTTGAGAGAAAATATCTTTTACTATAGCATTTGGGACAAAAGCGATTATAGTAGCCCCCACGAGATAACACCTAAATGCCTTCACAACCTTGACTAATGCATAAGCTTGTTTTTTAATTATCTCATATTTTAGTTCTGCAGCTTGTAGGGATTTGCTAAAGAATCCAATGGGTTGCTCAAATCCTTCTTCATTTTTTTGTAACTAGACTGTTGCAATGGTATGAAATGAAGCAAGTAAAAGTATGTGCATGGGTTTTGAATTATCAGGGGCTCTAAGGATAGGGTCATCTTTGATTGCTTGCTTTATTTTTTGAAAAGAAATAGTGGGTTCATGATCCCTACTTGATTTCAACACCTTTCTTTATCATTTTTGAGATAGGTCTACTTTTTTCTGCAAAGTTTGTGACAAATCTCCTAAAGAATTTTATTTTCCCAAAGAAAGATTGAATACCTTTCATAGTCTTAGGTCTTTGAATCTTTTCAATAGCCTCCAGTATTTTAGGGTCTATTCTTACTCTCGCTTTTCCAACTATACACCCCAAAAAAATTCCTTCAGTGACCCAAAATGCACATTTCTTTGGGTTCAAGGAAATGCCATAATTTAGAGCTCTGGTAACTAATTTCTCAAGAGGCATGCAATGATCACCTTCATTTTTTCAGTATGTTGTTAAACCATCTTGGTATACCACTAAGAATTTTTCTATGATGTGTACAAAAGCTACATCCATGGCCCTCTAAAGAGTAGCCCCAACATTTGTCAAACTAAAAGCCATCCTGCTATACACATATGTTCCCCAAGGTGTTGTGAATGCAATCTTATATTGTTATGATTCCTTGAACATCACCTAGTTATATCCAAAAAAACCATCCATCATGGACATTAATTCAGACCCAGTAACCCTTTGCAACATGGCCTCCATATTAGGTAAACCATAGTTATATTTTAATGAAGATATGTTCAAGTTTCTAAAACCAACACAGAACCTTATATCTCCATTTTTCTTCCTAAAAGGAAAAATATTTGATACCCAAGAAGAATGTCTTATTGTCTTGATAATTCCAACATCCCTTAGCTTTATCAACTCTTCCTACATTTTTTGTGCTAGAATTGGATTAATAGGCCTTTGTTTCTATCTAAAAGGTTTGACTCCCTCTTTTAATGGGATCTCATGTTGAAATAGATCCTCCCTTAAGCCTTTAAGTCATCATAAGACTAAGAAAAGACATGCCTATGTTTTGTTAACAAATCAATCAAAAACTTTCTCAATATGGGAGATAGCTTTTTTCTAATATACACCTTCTTTGGAGTTTCTTCAATTCCAAGATTCATCTCCTCTAAATCCTTAACACCTTGTTATCTTTCACTCACCATAGATATGTCATAATCAAAGATAGTCTCCAAAATCACTAACCCTTTGTGGATCTTATTTGTTTTTAGTTATACTACTTCATTTCCAAAGATAGTTTCCTTGCCACCTATGGTTTCTACCAATTCAACACAATCAATTTCTTGTCCCCAAAATTGATCTTCACAATTTAAGAACCTCAAAATGTCTCTATCATCTTCAAAAACCTGACATTTCTTAATATTATCAGGGATACATGGTCTCATTTGCATTTCTATCTTTGATATGCTAGTAAATGTGACATCATCAAGTTTTAGAGCAATGTTTGCCAGTAAATCATCCATTTTGTTACTATTTCTTTCCACCCAAGTTATTCCAAATCCATCAAAGTTCTCTATCAGGTTCCACACAACATTTCTATTCTGCTTTAACCTTTTATTCTTGGAAATATAGACTGAATTCACTTGGGAAACAATTAATTTACAATCACCAATTACATGTATACATTTAATCCCATGTTTATAGGCTAATCTTATACCTAGTAACAAAGTTTCATATTCTACAATATTATTGGTACATGGTAAATTTGAGGTAACAGAGAACTTGTAAGTAATCCTAGCAAGGGAAATCAAGAGAATACCTACTCCAGACCCCTTTTTACAACATGCTCCATCAAAATACATGGTCTAAAAATCCCCTTTACTTGATTTCAAATCAACTTCTGTTGCAATAGATGATTTAACAGGCTCCTTTTTCTAGAATCAACACTTCATCCTTGAGTACATTTATGTCAATATCTACAAAGCACACGTTGACATGTGTAATTTCATCATCATCATTTTTTTCAATCATATAAGTACTCTTTGGTTCTCTATCAACCCTAACCAATTTTCTATCAATATGAAAGGTTGCATGTGATAAATCATATTGAAGGCTCCCACCCATTGTTGCACTCCATTTTCTAGACATCAACATGCCATATTAAGGTGGAATGTCCACAACTAATACACTCATTATCAATTCTTTGCCAGGGGAAGCAGACAATGTATAAGGCAATGCACTTATTATACCTATAACAATAACCTCTCTCTGATCCATAACACAATATCTACCCTAGGTTATGTCCACTTTTAGCCCTAGCTTTTTCATGACCTTAAAGGGCATTATTGTATTTGATGCACCAAAATCTATCATATAGTTTTTGAATATTTTTCCATTTATAATGATGCTTATGAAAAATGGATCGATATTTCCCAAGCATTGATTTACTAAATCATCTAAGTACATAGGTAAGGTTTGAGATACAACACCCTCTACTTCTACTGACTCCTTTTCTTTAAAAGATACCCCTGAATTATAATTGAGATCAATATTTTCCTTAACATTCCCCACCCATGCTATGGCTTTATCCTTATGTTCTAGGATTTTGAACAACTCTAAGAGTGGGACTTTTACTATGATTTGTAATAACATAGACAACATATCAACATACCAAAACTAAGGAACTACAAAAAGATCTGAAGATACATTCAAGCAATACTAATAAGAAACCTAATAGACATATATGTTCCAATTGTGGTCATGTCGCAAGTATCTATAGGAGAAGATCAATTATCACCAAGTCTTAAACATTCAATGGACATTTCTACAATTGTGGAAAAGTTGGTCATACTATATATGATTATAGATCCAATATTAGCAGTAGATCTAGTAGTAGTATATTTGATGGATATTGTTATGCATGTAACAAATACAGTCATAAAGTTGAAGGATGCGAGTCTAAGTTGAATGCTCCTAGGTCTCTGGTTAAATCAGTGAATAATTATAGAAGGGAACAATAGTTCAAGGTTACCTATTTAGTATGTGGAAACTATGGACATTTGGATATAAACTACAAGTTGAGAAATCAAAGAGGAAATGCTAGATCTTGGAGGTCAATTGGTATGGCATGTTTTGTCTACCATAAGATTGGCCATCTTGCAAGAAGTTACAAGTTCAATAATCGATCTCCCAAGAGGTCACATGATAAGAAATGAAAAAAAGTTTCTGATGTTGAGGAAATTAGAATTTAGATGAATAAGGAATGGGTAGAGAAAGAAGACAACAATGAAGACGTTAATACATTTGAAGGAAATTCACCATCCTCTAGTGTAGAGGTTTCATCATCCAACTAAGTCTATGTTTGAAGTAGGGGGCACTTAAAAGAAAGAAAAAAAAAATTGGTCTTCTAAATGAAAATTGGTATTCTAGATACATATGACAAATTTTTGAGATCAAATATGCATAGGACTTAATGACTATGAGATTTTGTTACATTCCATAAATAGGTCAAGGACATGATAAAGTGAAATGATTAAATAGCGTGAATTGATAGAAAGTATTGTTTACCATTAAGAAAGGTACAATGACTATTTTCAATGATAAATATGAGTAAATAAAGTTCATTTGTCACTTTTCTTTTGTAAATGCATGTGTGAAGCTATTAAAACATGAAAAAGGTGATCAATTCTGCATAAATTGTAAATTGTGAAAGTGGAATCATTTTTAAAGACTTTAACTGACAAAGCTTGAGGTATCTCTCTCAATTGTGATATAAAAATTATAGCATTTTTTTTATTGAATCATGGAATATGCTTCAGATACACCTATCTTGATTGATGTTTTTGAAAAGCATCAACCTATATTCAAATTACATCTAATGAAGGTGAGTGAGAACAACATGATGAGAGCCTTATCGTCAATGTTCCCTAGATTACCATTGATTAATACATTTAGTCATATATCCATTGTAAAATTGATGAATTGGGGAACTAGGTGTAGATGACATTAAAAAAGAATTTAAAGGATTGTGTGTGAAAAAATTATTGAAGGACAAGCATAAACATCTAAGGATGAAGGGTTTGGAATATGTAGTTGATATACCAAACAATGTTCAACAAGAGTGGATTCAATATATTTTGAGTAGAGTACATGATAAATTTTTTGGTTCAACAAACCATACAAGATCATAAAGGAGATCATTCATGTAGTTACATGATTATGTGTTATCAATAAGAAACCTACCCTAGGGACAATTGCTACAAACTTGGTTACATGATCAACCAAATCTAAACATGATTACTGAGCCATGACAATTAGTGACATAGAAGATAAAGAACTAAGATATGCAAATTATGGTGATTGGTTACAATTTTATCAATAAAATCAATTAAACAACATTCCCAATGGAGTTGTTCATGTGGATTACCAAATTGTGAAAGAAGATGGAACATATGACATGTGAGATGTTGATGAGTTAATTATGGTAAATAGATATAAGGTAAAGAGAGATAAGAAACAATCATTCATACTAGGACTTTCAATCTAGAATGCACCAAAGAGAAAGGATCCTAGCTAGTATGGTTAATAAACATATAGATGAAATATGTTTTCTTATTGACATGAAAATTTGTATTTTGAAAGTTGTTCAACCAAGAAAATTCTAGTTACCTTCTATGGGATATGAGATAGATGAGGATGAAGTAATATTGTATACAAATATATTATTGACTAAATCTGCAGATGTTACAACACCTAAGTTTGGTATATACGATGAAGCCTTTTCAAAGTTCAATTGGAACTAAAGCAATCAATGATACAAAGGAAGTCAGAGAGAATGATAAGAAAACTAACTAAGAATTTTGATAGTGAGGAAACTAGTGCTTCCATTTCTAGAATTTAAGAACCTAAACAAGCAATATTGATTAAATTCGCAAGCGCAGGAGGAGAAAAACAAGTATGGCCAGTAGAAAGAATTTATTAGAGGAGGAAAAAAGGTAAATCACATGGACCACCTAAAGATAAACTAGCCAAATAAAGTTAAAGAGAAAAAATAAAGTGAAAATAAGAGAAGGAAGAACAAGTAGAAGAAAATAGATAAAGAAGATAAAGAAAAAATAATAAAGCAAGGATGGAAATGTTAACGGAGAGTGGTAAATCCCCCACTTCATACTTCATTGTCAAAGATATAATGGAGAATGGCATATTGGATGACATAGCAAGATTTTTTGATGTATACAATGATGAAGACAAGAAGAAAATAGAAGAAGCAGTTATATGGTGTATGCACAATTTATGTAGGATTCTACGTGAACTCTACATTACATTTCCTAAAGCCCTTTATCAATTGATTGATGCAGTATGGAGAATAGCATTGAAGTTAGAAATAAAGGTTATGGAGAGAGAACTTATGGAAGTAGGTTTTGAGTTGGATCTTGAAGACATCAAATAATTGTTAAAGTCCATAAATAAGATTTCAAAATAAGAAATAGAGTTCCGAGAATCCTAGTTGGTCACACTTAGAGTGCATAATGAAACTATGAAAGCATGAAAAAAGATGAAAGTAACACATGAGGAATTTGAATAGGAGATAAAGGAGAAAGACATTACTTATGAGCCAAGCAACATGGATAAACTAGCTTTTTCTCAAACTTACATTCCATGAAAAATTATTGGTCAAGTGATACATGACAAACCCTAAATAGGTTCATGACATGAAACAACATGGAGTAAATCAAACTAGTGGAGATATAATAATAATTGAAGGCATTCCCTATGAAGAGTTTGATCACACTCCAAAGGTATAACTATTAGAAATAAAAGCCAACCAATTCAACTGAGACGTTTGGGGGTGAATCAGTTATGCACTTAAAAAAATTTCAATAAACTTTATCAAATCTAAAACATATAACCAATAGATGCAACAAGATAAAGATAATAACCATACATAATAACACGATATTTGTTAACTAGGTAAATCCTTGTTTGGAGGGAAAACCTTTGTGGGAATGATGCCCACAAGATGATGTACTAATATAAAAGTTCCTTGTGAAAAGATAAGACTCTATTAGGAGCCAATTACATATAATCAATACATGTAGTCTTTATTAAGAGAATTTGAATCACTATTAGAATATTCCAACCCTATTAGGAGTTTCTTCAACCCTATTAAGAGCTTCTTCAACCCTATTAGGAGATGATAGAAAATCAACTAAGTCTAGTGTTGAAATTGCTTCTAAATAATCTTTGCATAATCAAGATAACATATCCAAGGGTGAATTGGCAGATACAACTTTCTTTGCCAATACAATTCCTTTGAAGTTCTGAACACATCATCAACATCATTTGTTGCTTTGATCTCATGAAATTCACTTCCAAAGATCTCATAATACAATGATCATACATTACAATACATATGACATCTACAACCAAAAAGCATATTTCCTTTGCACAATTAACCAGATCTAGACCTTATTATCAAGCCATGATTATCACTAACATAGAAGATAATGAAGTAAGATATGCAAAAAATTTGATTGGTTATAAATTTTATCAATCAAGTCAATCAAACAACATTCCCCGTGGAGCTATTCATGTGGCTTACCAAATCATGATAGAAGATACAACACATGACTTATGAGAGATGTTAATGAGTCAATTACGATAAATAGATATAAGATAAAGAGAGATGAGAAACAACATTCATACTAGGACGTTTAGTCTATAATGCACAAAAGAGAAAGGATCCTAGCTAGTATGGTTAAAGAACACAAAGATGAAATATATTTTCTCATTGATATTAAAATTTGTATTTTGAAATTTGTTCAACCAAGAATATTTTGGTTATATTCTATGTGATATGAGATAGATGAGGATGACGTAATATTGTATACAAATGTATTACTGACTAAACCTATAGATGTTACAACAACTAGTGCTTCTATTATTGTAATTGAAGAACCTAAAGAAGAAATATCAATTGAATCAATAATTGTAGGAGGAAAAAAAGAAGTTTCCATAGTAGAGAGAATCGAATAGAGGAAAAAAGAAGAAGGTAAATTACATGGACCACTTAAAACTAAACTAGCCAAATAAGTTAAAGGGAAAAAGAAAGAGAGAATTAGAGAGGGAAGAAGAAGTAGAAGGAAATAGATGAAGAATATACAGAGAAAATATAAACAAACAAGGATGAAAAAGTGCTAATGGAGAGTGGTAAAGCCACAACTAAAAACTTCATTATCAAATATATAATGCAGAATAACATATTTGATGACACTGCAAGAAGTTATGATCTATACAATATGAAGATAAAAAGAAATTAGAAGAGCTAGTTATATGGTGTATGTACAAGTTATCTAGGACTCCATGTGAACTCTCCAATACATTTCCTAAAGTCCTTTATCATTTGATTGATATAATATGGAGAGTAGAATTGAAGTTGGATAAAAAGGTTATGGAGAGAGAACTTATGGATGTAGCTTTTGAGTTAGATCTTGAAGAAATCAAATAATGGTTAAAGCCCATAGATATCTTTATTTTAGAATCATAAATAGAGATTCAAGAATCCTAGTTGGTCAAACTCAAAGTGTGCGTAATGAAATTGTCAAATCATGGAAAAAGATTAAAGTAACATAGGAGGAAGTTGAATAGGAGATAAAGGAGAAAGACATTACTGATGAACTAGACAACATAGATAAACTAGTTCTTTCTCAAACATACATTCCATTAGAGATTATTGGTCAAGCTATGCCTAACACTCCTAAACAAATTCATGACATGGAACAACATGAAATAAATCAAACCAGTGGAGGTACAATAATAATTGAAGCCATTACCTATGAAGAGGTTGATCGCACTCCAAAGATAGAATTATTCAAAAGCATAATCAACTAATACAATTGAGAGGGTTTGAGGGAGGAGGTGAAATATTAGTTGTGCACTTTAAACAACTTAAATATACTTTATCAGATTTGAAAAATATAACCAATAGATGTAAAAACCACAAGATAATAATCATGCACAATGACACAATATTTTTTTACCTAGGGAAACCCTTGATCAAAGGGAAAACTCTAGTGGTAACAATGCCCACAAGATGATCTACTAGTATAAAAGTTCCTTGTGAAAGGATAAGACTCTATTAGGAGCCAATTACATGCAACCAATACATGTAGTCCCTATTATGAGACTTTGAATCCCTGTTAGAAGCTAATAGAGACTCAACTCAACCTAATGTCCAAATTATTTCTAAATTGTATTCACGTAACAATTTGGTGGATAACATTGTTAGAAAGTAAAGTCCACCAAGATAACTGGGGGGGTGAATCAATTATCTGATCAATGCAACTCTTATCAACCTTATTAAATCTTGAACATATGATCAATATCAACAACAACAATAAGAAGATACACATACACAACAACATTAGATATGTTAACTAGGGAAACCCTTAATCAGAGGGAAAACCTCGGTGGGGATGGTACCCACAAAATTATGTACTAATATATAAGCTCCTTGTAAGAGGATGGACTCTGTTAGGAGCTAATGAAATACATTAAGTATCAGTACCTGTCATGAGACTTTGAATCCTTGTGAGGATATTCCAACCTTGTTAGGAGTTGTAGAAGGAAAATGGACCCACTATTGTCTAAATATCTTCAGGAGAAAGTCCACTGAACTCATTGTCCAACTGATCTCTATATTATTCCTTTTAGAATAATAGAAATGCAACTAATCTCAACAACTCAAACTCTTGCTCTGTCCTATTATCGTGCCTCTTCCGCACCAAAACACTTCTCAAATCTCAATATTAGATCTACAAACTTACATCACAATGATCCCTATGATCACTTACTCACATTTACCAATACACTTCACTTATCATATACACTTCATCTATCATATACACTTCATCATTCCATGCTTCATCACAAGGAAAATAACTTTCCCTTATACCAAGTCCTCAAAATAATTCATTAAGTCAGCCTCAAAGATTTTCTAATTACAATTACAATAGGAATTCATTAAGATAATACAATACATTACATCTTTTCATAATTACAAAATATTATTGGCTCACAGTCTTTACAACTTCTCACACGTGTGACCTCAAACTTCATGCACTCAATGACATCATCATCAGGTTGTCTTTTATCATTGTCTAGCTGTGATTAACTAGATTCTATACCTATTAGGATATTTAATCCAATTTCCAAAAACTACTTCTTAGGAACTTTGTTTAAAAATTATCTATTATAAATCACAAATAATTGCTACCAGTCTTTGACTTTTTGCACACACACTTGACCACTAAAACAGGACACACTATAGAACATGTCCCCAACTGTGCTTGATGTTATCTTCAATCCTCAATCCATACAACCTTATTCTATGTTTGTTACTCTGACAATCTTCTCTATATGTGGACATTAATGGAAAACATAGTCATGAATGCAACACACAATCATGTTGTCAATTACTCCAATGTTCCAGTAATACTAGGATACTTCCCCATAGGAATATCATCAAAATTCATGCTAACAATCCCCACCTTTGGTACTAGTGGCAACATGGATGAAAAACATCTAAGTTCTAAGAATACCAAATCCAACTTTGTTATTGTCAATGTTGCTCTCATCTTTTCAAATCCTCTTCATCGACTACTACTACTCCCCCATTGACATACACTTTCCCTTATTGACATTAATATTTTCTTCACAACACTCCCCCAATCACAAGATATATTTTTTACATGCACTCACTTATCTCCTAATCAAAAGAGATGTTTTTCATGTGCTCATTCTCCCTCGTTTACATCAATGACAAAGACATCATTATGTTAATCTTTTACTCAATATCTTCACCTAGATCAAGTGTCCAAAGACATTATTAAATACTAGCTAGCAAAAGTCCTTCATAACTCAGCTCAAATACAAATACTCACCCATAAAGGAAGCATTAGAATTCAATCCAGATAAATAGTAGTGCTCTATACCACTAGACTGACGCAATCTTTGCATCATCTACTTTGAAGTAGATAGGGGCATAACCCCAAGCATGCCTTGAAAATATTCAAATGTATTTTGGAAAAAGGATTTATAAATATATCTACAATCTACCCCTTTGTATTAACATACTCCAGTCTTCTCTATTTCTTTGTAACTTTCTCTCTCAAAACATGATACTTAATAGATATATACTTTTTCTTAAAATATAACACAAGATTATTAGACATACTCATTGTACTTATATTATCACAATGTATGATAACAAGTTATAAAAACTCTATCCCAATATCCTTCAGCATTTGTTTCATCCACATGATTTGATTGTAATTGTTTAGTGCTACTACATACTCTACTTCTATTGTTCTCTATAAAATACAGTTTTGTTTCTTTCTTAGCCAAGAAACCAATCTTCCCCCAAGGAAAAATGCTCCACCACTTGTACTCTTTCTATCATCCATACTGCTTGCCTAGTCGACATCAGTATATGTACATAGAATAAATTCATTTGATTTTTCATACCACAACTCAAATCAAGTGTACTGTTCAAATATCTAAATATCATCTTTACTACTACATACTGTGATTTCTTAGAATCAACTTGAAATCTTGCGATAATGTTGAATAAGGTGAAAAAGAGTTCATATGTTCACCTTATTGGATAGAGCAAAATATGGATGACAGAAAGAAATGTGTGTGGAGGGGAATATAGGGCCTATCCTTAACCCAAACTCCCAAAGGAATGATCCAAATTAATTAACCACAACTGATCAATGCGCAAATGAATCAAACGATAGAGAATATGAAGAAAGGAGGAAATTGTATAATCTACTATAGAAAATAAGTACTCGAAATCTTGAATAAATAAAAGACAAATACTAACCTCAATGTAGGATGAATTTGGAAAATGCTCATTTATGATGTTTATGTATAGTTTTGTGAAATTTTGCAACTTGTTCCAAAGTGGAAATTTCAAGATAGAGAAAACCTAGAAAACTTTTGTCCTTTTGAAGGTAGGTCGACCTTGACCTAGGTAACTGGGCACAATCTTACCTCAGGGCACAATTGTGTGCCAAAATGTAAACCTTGACCTGCACTGCTTCAACAAAATTTATATTTATGGATCTCACAAGTTCAACAAAAAGGTATCCAAATCTACACTTTAATTCATTGTTCCACACCTGTATCTACAAAAAAAATGGTTTTGTTGTTTGGATGGGGGGTTTGCCTTGGTCAAACCCTAGTTTGGAATCAACCTTGAAATGTAATTGAAATTGCAATATAAATAAACAAAGTAAATGCAACTATTCACCTTGCTTATATTGAAATCCTTGTGGAGGATTCGAATCCTTGAATTCACAAGTACGAATGCTCCAATTGAATGTAGGAATGTATGTAGGATGTCTCCAATCAATGGAATTAGATCAACACCAATCTTGAATGGATCTTTGCATAGAAAAAGTCTTGGATGAATGTGGATGTGTAAATCTTCAACAAGAGGGCTCCATAGAGATTGAATCTTTCAATGGCTAACAATGGACTTGCTTGAAATGCTTCTTGAATGTTTGAATTCTCGAATGCTCTCATCAGTAGTACAAAAACAACAATATATTACTAAATAAACTACTAAAAATTGTAGATGTGTGACTAATTTTGATCATGTGACCAATGGTAGTTTATTGCCAGACATTTATCTCCCAACCAAATTTATCAGTAAAACTATTTTAATCATTGATTGTTGTTACTTAGTAGTTAATATGGTAGTTTATTTGTTAATTTTGGTAATTTATTTGGTAGTTTTTTGGGTAGTATATATGGTAGTTGATTTGGTAGTATATTTGGTAGTTTTTTGGGTAGTAAATATGGTAGTTAATTGGTAGTATATTTGGTATTTTTTTGGGTAGTATATATGGCATTATATTTGGTTGTTTATTTAATCATTAATTTAGTCATATTAGGGCATGATGGAATTGAACCACCATCCTCCTACTTTTAAAGCAGGTGCTCTTCCATTGAGCTAGTACCCTTTAAAGAATAATGCAAAAAATTGACAAAGTTGTCTTCCCAACATTAGATCTATCATGATGGTGGTCACTGTAACATGATATAATCTTCTCAAAAAACACAAATTATTTTAATTATTATGAAAAACAATAATCTAAATCTTTATCAATAATAATTCAACAATTTTAAATTCTTTTCTTCAAGCATTTTAAAATTATATTTCATGTCAATTACACTTCTCTAAATTATTAAAGTGATAGACTTACAAAATATAATTTGGAAAACTTTGGCCACATGCGAGTATTATTTCTTGTGCTAACTTCTTAAAAAAAGATAAAAAAGATAATGCAATTTATGTCAAGAAAATAGACTTTTGCAATAAATAAAAATATCAAACCCCATTAAAAAATCACATCTATTAAAAACTATGAAACACAATAAATTGAAATACTCACTTTTTAACATATGGACGTGCCAAAGGATCAAATATTCCTAGCATATATCTTGTTTGAGGTAGTCCTAGAGCATCCAAAACCCTTCATAAATTCTAAATATGGATAGAGAAAAGAAACATTCCAAATTCTAGGAATAAATTCCCTAACAAACTCATAAAAAGAAAAAAGAAAAAGAGAAGTATGAAAATGGCTACTTTGGAAGCTTACCAATAAGATGTCAGAGGGAAGAATCATTCATGGCCTTACAATCTACCAAGTTTACAACACATAAATGATGATAGTAAAACTAACATCTGATAACTATTACAACAATGCAATATAAATTATTACCATATACATTTGAAATTAGTATCTAGATGACTTATGTATGCACTTGTTTCTTTCACTAAAATATGAAAGTACACCAAATAAATTCATTCAACATGTACTCTACATAATAATGAGGCACCTGAATGTTAAGTCTTCTAAGATTCTCTAGATATGAATGTTCTCTTCCTAGCCCCAAAGAGTTTCCTCTTTTTTCATTTTAATCAATATTGTCGCTTGTAAAATAGTAGTAACTAAAAAATTCCTAAATATTAATAGGTAATTTCCTCCTTCCAATATTACTAGACCTCACATTGATACTTGTAGATATCTATTTGTGCTCATCCTTGTCACAAAGCTACTATGGTGGCCTTGCCAGTGACCTACTTGCAAGAATGGTTTCTTGCAAAACCTGTCTATCTTGAGATTTGCCACAAAACTCTTGTGCTAGACTTGTTCTCATCCATCTACACTACTGGAAGACCATGCCACAGAATAGGGTGCTTTCTTCCAGTTACCACTTTGGCAAGAAAATATATAAAGGAAGTGTAGGGAATTTTTTTCACTATGATCGCATTTATAGTGGCACACACTTACAATTATTTAGAGGGTAGAAATTCTATTGAAGTGTTCACTTTTTTGCAACTTGTCATGTTTGGCTTTGGCTATCTTTGTGCTTGTAGAAAACAACAAATAGGTTTCCAGATGTGTAATCACTTCAAAAAACTTGTAATCACATACAAGTTAACATATGTTTTTCATTCTTCAATATATCCACCATGACTCTGCAATCAATATAATCACAACACAATCATGAAAATCAAAATGGGCTTGGAGATTATAGCTAGAAATAGTGTTATATATTCACAAAATTGATTTTGGAATACTGATTGAGAAAATTTAACATACAAGATGTGTTGAGGAGTCCATAGTACACCATAGGAGTGGAAGTCAATGGTGGGATCAAACCAGAGATAAATTCTTTGCTCTCTGTCAACTTTACCACTTGCAAATACATTTGTCTGAAGAACATAAGGTTCTCCTGATTTGTTTCTAAGAAACTCAAAATCTAGCTCATCATGGTTGGTTCCCTCTAATGACGACTACAATAAGCTTATTTGAAGTAAAAATATGACCCCCTTCAAAATCTTAGCATGTGCTCTATTACACTTCTTTTAAGAAAAAAATGTTATACTAGCATTATTTTCCCTTTTTCTTTCTCTCTTTCATTCTGATGATCAATCACAGAGGGTGAATCAAAATGTTGATGAGTAGATGTTTACATAGTCAATTCTAAAAGCACAACTAAAAAATACTTCTAAAAAGGTAAACATTATAGAAGAGACACTATACTAGCATTATTTTCCCTTTTTCTTTCTCTCTTTCATTCTGATGATCAATCACAGAGGGTGATCCGAAATGTTGATGAGTAGATGTTTACATAGTCAATTCTAAAAGCACAACTAAAAAATACTTCTAAAAAGGTAAGCATTATAGAAGAGACACTATGCGTACATAATAAGTAGTTATAGTGCTTGCTGAGTCTCTTGGAACTAGTTTGATTTGCATGGAGATGTTCCCAAATAGGTACTTCTTCTTGGAAGTAAATCCTGAGCCTGCAAACATTGAATTTGAAGACAAACATCACTAAATAATACATATTTCATAGCTAGAATTCATCAATAAAATGGTCAAAGTTGTACTAGTGTTTTGATCAAGCTTAAGTCGCAGCTCATGACCACCTCTGAGGAAATTGACATGATCAGCAACCCATGATACTTAGCAACAGTAATTCATCTACAATAGGCTTATGTAACCTGCATAATCATGATATGAAAGAGCGTATACATTTGAAGAAATATAGCTTATAAGAACATTAAGCTACATTGCCAATTTAAAATAAAAATATTGTTAAGATAGAAATTAGGCCACCAAAATAAGAGAGGGTATTACCATATGTTTCATTCCCAACATCCAGTCCTCTTGTATTTATGGGCTCCTACAAATGAACTGTCTCCCCTTTGAGGCCTGTCTCTGAGAGTCTTACACATGTTTTCCCTTCTAGGACCCATTCTCTTCATATCTTTCATCTCGATGGGGCTGAAATCAAGGGCAATTTCAGTATGTCCAATATCTTCTTTCACAACTTTTAGTATGTCCAATATCTTCATTCTCAACTGTAGCCTCCAAAAAAATCATCCATGAGAAACCTTCGTATTGGGGTTTTGTATAATTATTTTCCCCTTTTATCTAATTTTTATAGATTATAGATTTATTATTATTTAGTATTAAAAAGGGAAGAACATCTATTTTTATGAATTCTAAAAATTCTAAAAAAATTCTATAAACACTATAGAACAAAGCCACTTTGGATTTCAAGGGGAGTTTGAGCCGAAGTTGGGATGGTGCAGGAGGCTTTGGATATGTTTGAACAAAGGGTGAACGGTGAAGGTTGAAGGGAACCCCATAATGTTTAAGTGAACTATTTGAAATATGTACCCTGCCCAAAAGAAGCCAAGTGGGCTCAAGCTGGAAGAATGCTAGCAATCATGAAATGATTGGGTTGCAAACCTGATTATTGTATTTCACAAAATAGACTCGTGGCTTTCTGGGTAAGACCATGCTTGGAGTAAGAAGAGACCGTAGCATTCCATGAATGTATCAAGCACTTAGTGTGAAAACTCCATACTCCCATATTTAGCATACATATCTACGAGCCCACTTTTCTCAAAGGAATCATCCTGAAAACCACATTTGATTACATATCCATGTATTTTCATACCCTAGTTTAGATCTTCAGAGGCATCGCATGCTAGGATAGTGCTTGCCAAGATAAAATCATTGTGTTAGATACCTGCTATTTGCATTTGGAAGAACATTTGAAATGTCTCCTACATATGCCCATGTTTGGAATAAGTTGTGACCATTATAGTCCATGAGTAGACATCTCTTTCGAGCACTTTGTCGAAAACTTGGGGAGCATTGTCCAAACTCTCACACTTTCTATACATATTGACTATAGTATTTCTTAAAAACATGTTAGGTTTAAATCTCATCCAATCCATATGATTATGGACTAATTTCTCCCGTTCCAAGGATTTTTTTCAATGTAGAGGTGTGACAGGTATGCATATGTTGAAGGGTTTAAGTAATTATGGGTGACATGAAAAATTTGCAAACCCTCCATCAATCTGCCATGTTTGAATAACATACCCATATCCATTGGAAAGTTGTTGCGATTGTTGTTTCCACCAATGAAATTTTATGCAACTCTTCCTCCCATGATTTTGTGTCCAATCCTTATACAAATACATATAGAAACAATATGTAACCCAAATTGCATTATCCCATAGCCCAAGAAGAAGTGGATATTATTGTTGCCCAAAAACTATAGAAGTTTCATTTCCTTCCTACCATGGAGATAAACGTCCATCCCTTCCCTACAATTCCTCACACAGTCCAACATTATAACAGTTTTATATTTCCTGGGGCAAGTTGAGATTTTGAAAAAGAACTGCTAATGGCAATTTAACATGGATTCTGCCTGTGCTTTTGTTAAACAAGATTTGAGGTCTCTAAATAGGGGTTTCTTTTTGCAGATTTGAGATCTATAGATGAGAGGAGTCATTATATCTTTTATTTTAATTTTGCATTGTAAATTTCAATGTTTTTGGTTGGGACGCTTCAAAGATTCTTATTTAGATTGATTATGTACCTTTGTTGTATAAGTTTTTATTCTTTTTTCCCTTATGTGTGTGTGTGTGTGTGTGTGTGTGTGTGTGTGTGTGTGTGTGTGTGTATTTAAATTTAATAAGAGGGAGGAAAAATAGTTCACAATATCTATATATTGTATTATTGGAATAAATAAAGGTACAGTGAGAGATGGACTCAAATAAAAAACTAAAAGAGATCAAAATATAGGAAGATATATATATTGAGAGAGAGAGGAAAGAAGAGAGATATATGTCATTTAAATCTTGTAAATATATGAGTATATCCATATAGAGATGTGGAGTAATTTATAATTGACATAATAATAACTAAATGTTTACATAGATTGACACTATTATGGTGGTTATACTATTCATTAATTTTCCTAGCAATATGAAAGTTTTAAAATATCAATTAAGTTAATTTTAATTGAAATGCACAACCTCATTTTATTTTTTTGTTGTGTATTATTTTAATCCTCTCGTCCCCTAATACATGTCAAGATAGAAAATAATGTGTAATAACTTTTTATGTTATAATTAAGTTTGAATCAATTAATATTAGTTGTATTTTTCTATCAAAAATCGTATAAAGTATAATTTAATCAAAATTGTTCAATTATTATTGTGCTATATATAAAATTAGTTATTAATTAAAATAAATATTTTTATTTGATTTAATTTTTAAAATATTATTCTATAATTTAATATAATACTCAATTAAAATAAAAAATTAAATAATTTAATTTAATTTTTGTCATGTAATATTGAGTAAAAATTAACTGCCACATAACTATATAAAGATTTATTTTATAGTTATTAATTAATGTTAATTTATAATTTAATAACATATTATATAAGATTAAATAAAAATAACCATTTACACTTAGTATAATAATATATAATTATAATATTTTTAAGTTAATGATGGATATGCCTCAAAAGATGGAACATCTTCTGAGAATTCAAACAATTGAAAGATTCACAAGTTAAGTTAAAAAAATGAATTGAATGTGATTATATTTTAGAGGTCAATAAATGACTTAAAATTTTATAAATTGAATTTCTTGAATGAAAAGAATAGACACTCTTTAACTGTTGACATATGAATAGAGTCTGATTTTAGTAATAGAGTTACTATGTTTTATTTCAATGTGATATACTTTTAACTTGCCTCAAGGTTTAGAAAACTATGAAGAAAGTTGTATGTAAATCATCATATCACATATTGAAATGGGTTGAGAAATGATAACTATTTTTTATTAAATATGTTATGTTATTCATTATCTTTCTCTTTCTCTCTCTCTAAACCTTCTTTCTATCTTTGTGCCTCTTCATCTCTTTCTTGCTTTCCCCTCCACATTTCCTTATTTGTCAAACTAATTATTTAGTTAATATTTTACTTTAGTATCAAATTAATCATTTACTTATTTATACTTATTATTTGGTTGTTTAGCAACATATACATCATATATCCTATAATTATAAAAAAAATAGTGTAAAAAAAAATCATTCACTTAGTATTCTTTATTTGGGTGACTAGTTATTTAGTCATTTATTTGCTCATGTATTTAATCATTTCAATTTATCTAAGAATGTGATTTTATTCAATGACTAGATTAGTCATTTATTTAGTTGTTTATACTTATTAATTGCAAAAAAATAATAGAATTTCATCATTTTTAGTCATGTGACTAAAATTTTTAGTGACTTGACTAAATTTTTTAGTCATGTAGTCATTTATTTACCTAAATTCTACTAGTGCATGAAAAGTAGATAATAGATAGATCGTAGATGTCAAAATGAGAGAAGAAGGCTTCCTTTTATAGAAACCTAGGGCACAAAATCCTAGAGAAGGCTGACATGGGAGCATTAAATCCCAATTAACCTTAACCCCTAGAAATGGTTTGCTATTTTAAAACTCGAAATAGCCGACTTGAAAGTGGGTAAATGAAACTTTCTGAAGCCTGATATCTTGAAACCTCCAAAAATTGAAAATTGGACCTAGGGTCAGGGACAAGGTCGACCCTACCCTAGGTCAGGGTCAAGGTCGATCTCGACCTTGACCCTTCAATTCATCCTTGACCCAGAAAGTCAAAGTCCTTAGTTTCATAGAGAAAGTTGTCTAGAATAGGTTGGAAATAGAGAGAGAAGCAAAACAGGGGGAAAATAGCTAGATCCATGCAAAGACCTATTCAAGGCGCTTAACATGATCCCAAACTACTTACTTGGAGGGCTAAATGCTCTTAACATGGAAGTGCTTCCATTTTAAGATGATACAAATGACAACTGCATTTTCTATATCGAGTCTTGTGTGAGTTAGCTATTGCAAACCTCTAATCACGGATTTGTACTTCTTATGCTCAATAGTAGGTGTCTCATATTTGATGGATAACTTGTGACTAGTATAATAGGAGTACCAATAGGTTTATAATTTTCAAAGACAAATCTCTTCAATAAGTCTTTCAAATACTTAGTATGTGATAGGAAAATACCATCACTATTCTGCACAATCTACAAACACAAAAAATATTTCATCTCACCAATCATGATCACCTCAAATTCCTTCTTCATTTCATTGGATTTTTTTTCACTTTCTTCATCATCACCTCCAAAGATTATATCATCCACAAATATCACAATAATCAACAAGTCATTCTCAATTTCTTTTAAATATAAGTTACTATCTGCAATACCTTTAGCAAATCCCAATTTTGCCAAATACTTGTCCAACCTCACATACCAAGCTCTAGGTGCTTTATTTAGTCCATACAAATATTTATTCAACTTGCATACCATATCTCCTTCTTATGTCAAAGGAAATCCTTCAAGCTACTCAATGTAAACTTCTTTTTCAAGTTCTCAATTTAGAAATGATGACTACACATCCATCTGATACACTTTGAACTTCTTGTTTGTTGCATAAGCCAAGAACATTCTGAATGCTTCAATTCCGGAAATAGGTGAAAATGTCTCTTCATAGTTGATTCCTTCTTTCTTTGAATATCCTTTGCATCCCAATATTGCTTTGTTTCTCACAACCTCACCTTGTTCATTCATCTTGTTTCTAAAAACCCACTTAGTTCTTATAACATTTTTGTCCTTTGGTCTAGGAACCAATTCTCATGTATTATTCTTCCTAATCCGATGTAGTTCTTCCTTCATTACTTAAACCCATTAATCATCTTTGCATGCTTCATCTACACTCCTTGGTTAAACTTGAGAAATTGTATACAACTCTTCATGTATTATGCTTCTTGTCAAAACACCTTTGTCTTTGCTTCCAATAATCTGATCAGCAAGGTGATTCTTTGCCAAATTTTTATTTGGTGTTGGTGTCATTGTCTCAACTCATACTTCTAGTCTAGGTTCAAATCTTGGTTCTTCTCTCTATTCTATAGCTTGGATGTCCTTTTGAAAATCATTGTTAGTTTCATAAAGCAACTCAACATTCTTTTGATTAGTCTTAGGATTAACTTCTTCATCAGAAATGTAATCAATTATTGTCTCTTGAATTAAACTTACTAAATGCATTAAACTAATTAATGTTATCATCTCTCTTGATATAAAATTTAATTCAAAAAATAATGAAATACTTTACTAATGGTGCATGTCCAAACCATGATTCATAAGGAGTCATGTTCGTACCTTTTCTGATCTATACTTTATTCATTGTATACATTGTTGTATTAACTACTTCTCTCCATAATGTCTTTGATACATCATTTTCAAACATCATAGCTCTTTTTTCTTTTTCTATAGAGTTGTTTCTATTTTAAACATCTATACCATTATGCTCAGGTGTTTTAGGGTTGAAAGTTATCTCTTAATACTATTTGCTTCACAAAAAGTACTAAAATCATTTGAAGTAAATTCTCCACCTTTATTAGATTTTGGACATTTAATCTTCAATCCATATTCATTCTCAAATTTATTCTTGAACAAATTAAACTTCTCAAATGCTTCAGACTTTTCTCTAAGGAATGCTATGCACATCATCCTAGTAAAGTCATCAGTAATAATCATAAAGTACCTTTCACCATAGAATCCTCTTGTCTTTATAAGACCACTAAAATATGTGTGAACAATATCTAACTTTTCTATTGTAGTAAACTTCTTACTAGGAAAATAAATTTTCTTCTACTTAGCCATAACACATTCCTTGCATACAACATTAGTAGGATTCATAATTTTACGTAAATCTCTCACTGCAAATGTACTAGTTGCTTTTACAACATTATCAAAGTTAATGTGACAAAACCTTTTATGTCATAACCAACTCTTGTCCACCTTAGCAACAAAAAATGTCATATCTATAGGATTCAACTTAAAAACATTACCTCTAGATCTTATGTCAGTACCAATCATCTTACCATTCTTATCCTTGATAATGCATGTCTTCTCTATGAATTACAACTGATATCCCTTATCAACTAGTTGTCCAACACTCAAATGATTATGTTTCAATCCATCAATAAAGCAAACATCATTAATGGTAGTTTTACTATCAAGAGTAATAGATCCTATTCCCTTAATGTGACAAACCACATTGTTACCAATTCTAGCAATTCCTCCATCACAATTGTTGAACTCAAAAAATATATTCATATCACTAGTCGTATGATGTGGATCCAATCAACCTTCTTCTCAAACTGTGACACTAAGGCTTTTTATTCTTTGACTTCTTTTTTTCCAGGATTTTCTTCTTTTATAGTAACAAATCCTAACTCATTATCACTTTCACTCTTTTCATCTAATTCATCATCATCATTTGCAAACAAATATTCTCTAGGCTTTCTAGACTTGAAATTCATTTTGTACTTCTTCACTCTTTTAATACATTTATAAGAATAATGCCCAAATTCATTACAAGTCCAACATTTAAAGATTTTCTTACCATCTAGTTCTCTTTTCACAAGAAAAGCATTTCCTTCTTCAATATTTGTGTCTTCTTCACATCTTGATCTATTACTGCTAGCATAATTTCTACTAGTACTTGCACTCCTTTATAAGGAAGGGCAAAGACTTGATGCGCTAAAGGTAGTCTCCACTCTAGGAAAATCTCCAAGAGTTTCAAACTTATTTATGCTACTCCTAATCTTCCAAAAAGAGTCTCTCTAGAAAACTTTTATGTACAAGGTATCAATTTCTCAATCATATGCATTGTCTGCTTGAATATTGGTAGTGTCAAATTATTCAATATCTTCTATATGATCTCATCCTTATCCTTAGTTCCTTCAGAAGCCTTGATTATTACAATAATTTATAATATTCTACCAATATAACTTATTACAAATTCATATTCCATAATTTTAGCTTCTTGAAATATACATATCTAATTTTTTAATCTGATTCTATTGGCATGCTCATCACCTTCAAAAGTAGATTCCAGAGCTTTCCCTATTTCATGAGATAATCCCAAAGATTTTACCTAGCTATACTCATTTTAAGGAAGAGCTGACAAAAGTGCTTCTCTGGCAAGCACATTGCACATGAACAGGTTTCTTTCAGGTTTAGTGCATTCTTCAAACTTTCTTTCTTTCACTATAATCTTATAATTCTTTGTAATAAACCAATATCCTAGACCCATGCATAGTAGATATGTCTTCATATTCTCTTCCAAGTTGTCATAGTTCACTCCATCAAACTTAGGACTTTCTTTTCTAAAGTGACTTGTTAAGCTTTTCATTCAAGGACCTAATGCTCTGCTACCAATTGTTAGAAATTAAAGTCTAGCAAGATAATTTGGGGGGGGGGGGGGTTTGCGAATCAATTATTTGATCAATACAACTCTTATCAACCTTATTAAATCTTAAACATTTGATCAATATCAACAACCATAAGAAGATACATATACACAATAACATCATATATGGTAACTAGGGAAACCCCCAGTGGGGAGGATACCCACAAAATGATGTACTAATATATAATTTCCTTGTAAGAGGATGGACTATGTTAGGAGTCAATGAAATAGATTTAGTATATATCAATCCCTATCATGACACTTCAAATCCCTATGAGGAGATTCCAACTCTGTGAGGAGTTGTAAAAGGCATATGGACCCACTATCCAAAAAAATTCAAAGGACACTCCACCAAACTCACTATCCAACTAGTCTATGTATTATTCCTTTCAGAATAATAGAAATGCAATTGATCTCAGCAACTCAAACTCTTGCTATGTCATGTTACCATGCCTCTTTCATACCAAAACACTTCTTAGATCTCAATACTAGATCCACAAACTCACATCACAATGATCCCTTTGATAACTTACTGGCATTTATCAATACACTTCACTTATTGCATAAACTTGATCAGTCCATACTTCATCACAAGGAAAATAACTTTCCTTTATGTTAAGTCCTCAAAATAATTCATTGAGTCAACCTTGAAGCTTTTCCAATTGCAATTACAATAGTACCTCATTAAGATAATACTATACATTACATCTTTTCATAATTATAAAAAAAATTCAGCTCAAAGTCTTTACAATTTCTCACATGTACAACCCCAAAGTTTGTGTACTCACTAACATCATCATCAAGTTGTCTACAATCACTATCTAACTATGCTTAACCAGATTCTATCCATGTCAGGAGATATAATCCAATTACAAGAAACCATTTCTGAGAAACTACTCTAAAGAAGGTTGGGGCATAACCACGAGAATACCTCTAAGATACTGAAAAGTGTCCTTAGTCAAAGGCTTAGTGAATATGCCTTCTATCTATTATATTCTTCTTTGCTAATGTACTCCAATATGATTTCCTTCTCTACTACCTTCTCTCTTAAAAAGTGATATTTTATTGTAATGTTCTTAGTCTTTGAATATAGAATTGTATTCTTTGACATATTGATTGTACTTTTATTATCACAATGAAGGATATTAGGTTATGGAAACATAATACCAATGTCTTTCAACATTTGTTTCTATTGGAATTACAAATGGGAAATGTATACTTCTTGGGGGGGGGGGGGGGGGGGTGTGAATCAGAAGTACTAAACTCTAACCAATAAAACTTTTAACTTTAAAACATTGCATGCATAAATATATTGAAATAACATGTAAAATAAATGTATTCACATAAACACTTGACACTAGATATGATTACCTAGAAACCCTCCAATGAGAAAGTAAAATTGGGGTGGGAATGACACCCACAATTCTTCACTACTACAACAATAAAGTTCACCTGTTAAGGTTACATTTTTTGACCATTCTCATGATCTGCCCTATTAAAGGCTTACAAAGGATTGTTAGATCCTACCCTGTAAAATGATTTTAACACCCTGTTAGAAGTGTGCCTGGCTAAAGGACTTTAGAACAATCACTTGGAATGTCACCCTATTAAATGATTTCTCTATGGCTATTAAATCAGCCTTGATACAAGGATTTCATCCTGCTAATATAGTTTATAGAAAGTATAGTAGAATGTTTGATCTGATACACTTACAATATGATATTGTTAATTTTAGATCCCAATTTAGTTCATCTCGACCCTCTCTGATCTGATATGAAAATGTTCTAACCTTGATCCTCTGTTCTGCTAACTAATTTTGCAATGTCGTCCTTCTTCTAAGTCACCTTGAACGTATGCTGACCAATTCACCCCTTTCACTACTATCATCACCTTCTCACATGCATTCTCTAATGCTCTCTCTCATATATACTCTAAATTATGGGGCTTCATTTCCCTTTAAAAGAATTTGGTGGCTTAGGGTTAGGTATGAATCTACGATTGAGATTCATCCAACTTTCTTGCTCAATTCCCTCCATTTTTCTCATTGGCTGCATGTTGATTGCATAAGGAATCCAAATAGATTTGATCTTATCTTCAAAGCTTCAAGATCTATCCACATGTCAGCTCAAAAATAGTTTACATAGTTGTTTGTGCCATCACAAACAACTAGGCCATTTCTATGTTACCCGACACTTGTTGATACTAATGCTCGGCACATACTATAATTTTTTTTGGCTTAGTACTTGAACTTGCTTAGCATTTTCTGTTCACTTGGCACTTGAACTTGCTTGGCATCGTCTATTTTCTTAGCACTTGATTTACTTGGCACATAATTGACTCAACGTTCATTGCAACTCGACATCTATATTATATTCGGTATGATCTTAGAAAATTTCTTAAGTGTGTTGGCACTTAATTATCAAAACCAATCTAAGATCAACGATCTCCCCCTTTGACATGAGTGGAAAAAACACTTAACTACACATGATGAATCTAATTTCCTTGAGTATAATGTACATCCTATTCAGCATATATACAAAACTTCAAAATTTGTTCAATTTTTTTGTAAAGGACTATATACCTCAAAATTTTCTAAGTAGATTTGCCTCTATTATCACTCTTTGTTTGTCTTCATTTGACACTCTTTATCTGATGTGTTCTGATATGCCTTGTTTCCTATTGTTTGCTCCCCCCTTCTTCTCTTTGTTTATTATGTAACTCCCCCTTGCATAGATATTTCTCCCCCTTTAACTATTTCTCCCCCTTTTTAATACTGATGTCAAAGGGTTTATACACTACGTGTGTATTAAATATCCAAAAAGTTCTTGTTTACTTCAATTAGAATCTTGAGAGAAACATCCCAGTTGTCTATTGCAACATCTAGGGACTTGATTTGGATGGTTGTCTCAGCTACAAGGTGAACTAAGCCATCAAGTGTTGAAAGATTAGAATCTTTCTTAAGTACTGTCTCAGCATAGGCTAGTTCTTTCTGTAGGATTTCCATGTGTGGGGTCAGGGAGGCTTGAATTTGAACTAATTTGGCTCTTTTATTAGCCTCTTCTACTGTCAATATAGCTAGTTCCTTTTGTGTGTGAAGTGTGGAATGAAAATGCTTCTCACTTTGGGCTGGTTCTGTGGTAACTACATACTAGCTACTTTCAGGTTTCTCTCCAAACTCAAAATTCTCTGGCTTGTTTCTTGTGTGAAGAGTGTGGGGTCACACAATTTAGTATACATTGAAAATATATTCTCAAGTACCTTCTTCACCTTTTCTATTTTTGTAGCTAATTCTACCTATGATAGTGCTATTCCACTTGATATATTCTCATTTACCTTTCCTTGAAATTTCTTCTCAAACCAGTCCATGAGTTTTACATTAGTCTCTTGGTCTTCATTGGTCACCTGTTCAACAATTTCTAACAATTGTTCCAATGTTGGCCTGGTTGCATTAGGTGTTTGCAAGCATAATGCATCTAGAAAGATGTATTTTATTTCATGTAGTGCTTGCCTTTGTTTATACTCTTTTCTGAGTATCTCTTGGTTCTTTTTCCTTTCTAATGCCTACATTTCATTTATCTGTTCAATGTTCATGGTTGCATAATTATACTTTGGTATGATAATTTCTTCATCTAATTTTGGGTCTCCATAGTGAATTACCCTTGCAACCTTTGTGGAGCTCAAGCCTAGTGCTGAAATTTGGAGATGCATTGCTTTAGTGCTTGGCTTTTGAAGGACTTTTGTAGGAGTTCCAGTAGTTGGTAGATTAACCAACATTTGAATTGCTTCCTGCTCCTTTTCCTTTGGAATGTCCTTCTCCTCTTGTGATCCTCCTTGATCAATCACTATTATCTGTGGTGCACCTTGTGTTTGTGTAGTAGGGACATATACTTTTGCCTGTCCTGTTTGTTCCTTTAGTGGCTCCTCCGCAGTTATAGAAAATTTAACTGTGGTATCAACCTTAGGTAATGTATCTTTTGGTGCTTGCTCTTGAGGTTGTCCACTAGTAGTTGCAGGGATGGTAGAGGATGTTTCTTGTGTAGCCACCTTGTCCCTAGTTAGGTCAACTACTGCTTTCTACAACTCATCTACACTGACCAATACTGGATTGTCACACAACTTTTCCTATAAAGTTTTTTGGTCAAGGATCTTCTTTAGATCCTCTACACTGAGTGGGTTGATGTTCTGAACTATGCTATCAGGAAAATCCTTCACTTTGATTGTCTCTATAGGTGTGTTGATGTCATGTGGAGGGCTTGGTGGTGGCAATTATGTGTCTTGCACACTCTGATCTATTTTTTGCTCCTCAGCAATTGCCATTTCATCTTCTTTTTGTGGTGCCTCCTCCACTGTGTTGCCTTCCTTTTCTTTCTCAAATTCTTCTTCTTTGTCATTCTCTTCCTCTTCTTCATTATTTCTTCCCTTAAAGGGATCTTCTTCTCCTTCCTTAATAGTGATTAGGCCATATATTAGCTTCATTTGAGTTCACTTCTTTACAACATCTTCAATCTTATTTTGAAGAATGTTTAAGGCCTTATATTTAGGTACAAATTTGCTACCATGTTTCTTATTTGCTTTTATTATTTTTCCTTTTGATAAATTTGGCATCACTTGTGCCAATGCAAACTCCCTTGTTTCCTTCTCCATGTGTAGGCAATAATGCTATTTATTCTCAACAATGGAGTATAAATCCTTAGGCATAGTGATATCAAATTCAAGTGGACTATTCTTGAATTTTGCTATCATGGCATACACTGACTCCTCAATCTTATTCTGATCTTCTCTATTTAATTTATTAAATTAAAAAAATTTCAAACCAGTCAAGTCTGCTTTATCCCTAATATTTTAACAAATGTTATCAACATTGGACTTGGGTGCACGACTTACCACTCTGAACTAGATTTTGTCATATGACTTGGTCCTTTCTTCATCAGATTTAGGTTGTGCAACATATTTCCTTCTTATCTTCTTCTGCATTGGACCTGGTTGTTCATTAGCCTTCTTCTTTTCTTTTGTTTTCTCTTTTTCCTTTTGGGTGGTGGCCCTTGTAGTTGTTCTTGTGGTTGGAGTAGTAGTCTTGGTAGGACTAGGTTTTGTAATCTTTTTGCCCTTGAGCTGAGCTGTAAGCTGTTTCTGAGCTTTTCTCTTCTTAGGCTTTGGTTTAGCTGGTGCTTTCTCAGCTTGTTCCTCCTCAACACCTCCTTCTTCATCTTCTCCCAATCCTTATGTTAGGGCAAGAGGTTCTTGGCCCTATTCTTGTTTTTCTTCTTCTTCATCATCATTATCTTCATTATGACCTTCTATTCCTTCACCAAACTTTGCTTTCAGCTTTTTGACCAATTTATGTTTCTTTTTGAGAGTTGAGGAAATTTTCAACTCCATTTCTACCTTGGATTTGACAACATCATAATTGCCAAAAATCTTTGTTGTCTTATCAATATCCTCGGATGATAGCTATTGATGCTTCATCCATATTAATCTCATACCCCAATGGCCTAAGCCATCTTACTTTGGGTACTACAACCTGGATAAATGTATAGTCAATATCTACTAAGAAGAAAATGTCATTGTAGTACTTCTCCACTTGGGAAACTAGGATTCTCAATCTTTGTTCCATGTTTTTCTTGAAATCCTCAAAATAACTAGTCATTATAGACTCAAAATTGTCTCCCATTTTCTCTATGTACTCATTTATTTGTACTGCCATAGACCCATTGGTCTTCCAACCTACCTTACCAAAATAAGGAAACTCATTCTATACATAAAAAATATACATATCAAAATTGAGCCAAATTTGCATTGAGCACCTTTTGATCTCCTTATTGCTCCTAAATTCTCCATTATTTGTTGCAAATATAGCTTGGCCAGATCATAAGTGTGATCTTTCTTTACAATCTTTTACCTTACATCAACTACAATGCATGGCACACTGTTTAGTTAACTTGACTAATAAAATTTGTGAGATATGACCCTCACAAAAAATTCTAGGAGTGGATCTTTGATGGTGTCAATAGTCATTCCCCTCTTATTCCATTTTGCCCCTGTATTCTTTTCTATTGCTTCTTTAGAATCGCTTCTTAGGGTTTTTGACCATTCTAGGGTTGGAAATCTTTTAACCCTATGCACAATACTTTTTGACAACTTGATGGGTCCTCCCTCTAGCCATAAACATCCATCATGGATTCTACTCAAAATTATTCTTATCCATTCAATCTTAAAGACGGTGGGGAAATGTAGGGCACGTGTTAATCCCTTGCTTTCAACGATTTGGAATTCTTCCTTCAATACTCCATTCTCACACAGTTTTTCATATGCCTATCAAATTTCCATATCTCCTACCCCTCCAACCTTGCAATTGTAACATTTTCTTACATCTTGAACCATAACGACCTTGGGTGGAAAGATTGACAATGCCCCTACTGGGTCATTCTTGTATGCAACTTCAGGAATTAGCCTAAAATTTGGTTGCTTGACTTCATTGCTAACTAACTAAACTTCAAAGGGTTCCTTGTCCTTAGGATTCCTAGATCTTGAGGCTATTTTTCAAAACTAGGGTTTCAAAAGATATTAAACTGCTAAACTGTGTAACTCAGCATGTGAGGAATACCTTTCAAATCGATGAAACAATGCTTGATCTTTGTTGAAATCCATGCAAATGCTTCAAACTCTAGTCAGCAATTGCTTCTATTCTCTTCTCACTCTTGCTATGTGTTTGTAATGATGAAAAATGGGTGAAAACTTGCCTTATACCTTTTCAAGACATCACATTTAATGCATGGTGCATGCACAGCTGTAAACTTGACTTCTATGCAATTCTTTTTTACTCGGTTTCCACTGATTTTTCATCACTTGGCATGCACTAGAGTTACCCTTACTCCACTTCAATAAGAAATTTCTTTTACTCAGTAGTTACTACTGACTCAGCTTCAACTAGCTCTAGTTGATGACTAGACACACACTAGAATTCTACTTGGCAGTTGAAGTGAACTTCTCACACTTGGAAAAAAACTTAAAGTTTTTGCTTGGCCTTTCCTTGTTAACTTGCATCCTTATTCATGCTAATTTACTCTTTTCAATACTAACTTATCTTGGAACTGAAGTATGATGAAATATTTATATATCAATCCCTCATACCTCTTTTTGCTTAGTTTGATGAAATGTGATCACTTGACCTTTCAAGTGAAGTGGTCCCTTCATTTGATGTGATGCATCCACCTTTCTTCTTCCATGTATTATTCATCTCTCCTCTAATGTGCTCAACATCTACCTTGTCTTTTCCCTTGTTGAACTCTGAGTTAGGTGCCTTTGTCCTTGTTGGGTAGTGCTCGCTGATATGACCAGTCTTCAAACAACTAAAGCATGTAGTTTGACTCAACCATCTATTATAACTACCACTAAAATGTGTTCTTATGTAATTCTTAGGGATGTGTCCTTACCCTTGATAGTAATGACAACTATGCCTTATAGTGTACTCCCAATTGTAGAAATTTTCATGGTTTCTTCCCTTGTTTGATGACCATGTGGACTTTGATCTATATTCAAAGGCTTTGTGTCTAAAATTCTAACAATTGTAGTAGCATCCTTCAAATCTTGGTGCATGCATGGTCCTTGTTCTACATTCATGTGCCTGATGACCTTGTTTGTTGTACTTGTAACAATGTGTCATGTTCTTTGGCTTAGCATTCTAACTAGAATTCTTGCTCCTATAAACATTAGTTGAATGCCATTTCTTTCCACAATGATGACAAGTAGGTTGAGAGTTCTTACTTTTATTGTCTCTTTCTTCAATAGTTTTGGATGATTCTTCTTCTTCAGTGCTTATGTAGCCCAATCTTGATGTGTCTTTACTAGATCTAGGGGATTTCAGTAGTTTCTCAAAGTACTTGATGGCTTCATTTGGCTTGTTGAAACTTTCTGCAAAATCCTTCTCTCTTTTTAGGTCATTTTGTAGCTATTCATTCTACAATTTCAATGTAGTTATCTCAATATCCTTGACATTCAACTCATGATGGGCATTCATCATTTGGCTTAAGGTATCTAATTGCATGTTTGAGATCCTAGATAGTTCTGCTGATTTTTCTTCCAATCTTTTTGCCGAGATTCTTTTGTCTTCTTTAATCATGGCCTTGTCTTCTATAGCTTTCTTCTTTTGTTTGGTCACCTCACATACCAGTTTAGCTTGTGATTCTTGCTCCAACTTGAGATTTCTGATCTCCTCAGCTTGTGCTCTATTCTTGTCCATCAGATCTGCAATTGCTACATCAAATTCATAAGAGTTAGTATCTACAAATAACTTTGTGGTGTCAATATCCTTGTATTGTGTGTCATTTTCAACTATGGCAATCTCTTTCCTTCTCTTTAGCGAGCTTCTCAAGGCATCTCTGGCTTCATTCACTCATTGCAATAAGAGATGTATCTCAATCTCTTGATTTTCAATGGTCTTTCCCAACTTGTAAACCTCCATCTCAAGATCTTTTCTCCAAGCTGTAAGGCTTCTCCTGATGAGAACTAGGCTCTGATACCAATTCTTAGAATTACAAATGGGAAATGTATACTTCTGAGAGGGGGGGTGAATCAAAAGTACTAAACTCTAACCAATAAAACTTTTAACTTTAAAACATTGCATGCATAAACATATTGAAATAACATGTAAAGTAAATACATTCACATAAACACTTAACACTAGATATGATTACCCAGAAACCCTCCAATGAGAAGGTAAAACTAGGGTGGGGATGACACCCACAATTCTTCACTACTACAACAATAAAGTTCACCTGTTAAGGTTACATTTTTTGACCATTCTCATGATCTACCCTATGAAAGGCCTGCCCTGTTAAAGGCTTACAAAGGATTGTTAGATCCTACCCTATAAAAGGATTTTAACACTTTATTAGAAGTGTGCCTAGCCAAAGGACTTTAGAACACTCACTTGGAATGCTACCTTGTTAAATGATTTCTCTATGACTGTTAAGTCAACCTTTATACAAGGATTTCATCCTGCTGATACAGTTGTTAGGAAGCATAGTAGAATGTTTGATCTGATACATTTACAATCTAATATTGTTGATTTTAGATCCTAATTTAGTTCATCTTGATCCTCTCTGATCTGATATGAAAATGTTGTAACCTTGATCCTCTATTCTGCTAACTGATTCTGCAATGTTGTCCTTCTTCTAAGTCACCTTCAATGTATGCTGATCAATTCACCCCTTTCACTACTATCATCACCTTCTCACATGCATTCTCTAATGCTCTCTCTCTTACATACTCTAAATTATGGGGCTTCATCTCCCTTTAAAATATTTTGGTGGCTTAGGGTTAGGTATGAATCTATGATTGAGATTCATCCAAATTTCCTGCTCAATTCCCTCCATTTTTCTCATTGGTTGCATGTGTATTGCATAGGGAATCCAAAGAGATTAGATCTTATCTTCAAAGCTTTGAGATCTATCCACATGTTGGCTCAAAAATGGTTTATGTAATTGTTTGTGCCATCACAAACAACTAGGTCATTTCTGTATTACTTGACACTTGTTGATACTGATGCTCGACACATACTATAATTATGTCTGGCTCAGTACTTGAACTTGCTTAGCATTGTTTGTTCACTCGACACTTGAACTTACTCGGCATCGTGTATTTTCTAGGCACTTCATTTACTCGACACATGAGTGACTTGGTACTCATTGCAACTCAGCATCTATATTATACTCAGCATGATCTTAGAAAATTTCTTAAGTGTGTTGACACTCAATTGTCAAAATCAATCTGAGATCAAAGTTTCATCCAAATAATTTGATTATAGCTATTTTCTACTGCAACAAAATCTCCTTCTATTGTATATTGTGATATGCAATCTTGTTTTTTGCTAAGCCATGAAACTAACATTCCTCCCAAGAAGAATGATCCATTAATTGTACTATTTATGTCACACATATTTCCTACCCAATCTACATCAGTGTATAGACATGAGGTAAAGTCACGTGATCTATCATATCATAATTCATAATCTAATGTTTCCTTCAAATATTTGAATATTCTCTTTATTGCTACTTAGTGTGTCTCTTTAAGATCCAGTTGGAATCTTACCACAATTCCAACTACAATATGAGTCAAACTTTGCAATCATCATATCATAGATTTGTATCTTATTTGTATTATAGTAAGAGATTCATCCTTACTTGATAAGTTATATCTTATAACCATAGGTGTTCCTGTTGGCTTATAGTTCTTCAAACTAAATCTTGTTAACAATATTTCAAATATTTAGTTTGTGACATGAAATGTTATCCTTATTTCGAGTTATTTGCAATCCCAAGAAATATTTCATCTCACCAATCATACCATTTTCAAATCCATTCTTCATATCCTCTCAAAATTTCTCACTAGTTTCATCATTAACTCCAAAGATAATACTATCAAGAAATACTACAATAATCAGTACTCCTACATTTGTCCTTGATTACATGTTATTGTCTATATTACCTTTCTTAAATCCTAAATCTTGTAGATGTTTTTCCAGTCTTGCATCCCAAGCTCTGGGTGCTTTCTTCAATCCATACAAAGGTTTCCTCATACTACAAACCATATCTTTATCTTAGTTAGTGGAAAACAATCAAGTTTCTCAATGTAAACTTATTCTTCAAGTTCTTCTTTAGAAAAAGTTGACTTAACATCCATCTAATATACCTTGAATTTCTTGTTAAATGTACAAGCCAAAAATATTTTTTCTACTTCAAGTCTAGCAATAGGGGAAAAAGTTTCCCAAAATCAATTCATTCTTTTTGTGATTAACCTTTGCTAACTAACCTTTCTTTGTTTCTTACTACTTCTCCTTGTTCATTCATCTTATTTCTAAATACCCACTTAGTACCAATGATGTTATTGTCTCTAGGTATAGGGACTAATTCCCATGTCTTGTTATCTTTTATTTTCTCAAGTTCCTCTTTCATAACCTTTATCCAAAATTCATCTTTACATGCTTCATTTGCAATCTTAGGTTCAACTTGTAATATCAAACATAATTCTTCACTTATCTTGTTCATTGTCATCACTCCCTTTTTTGTGTTTCCAATGATCTAATTCATAGAGTGATTCCTTGCAACATACTTTGGTGTTCCTTGTTCTAATCTAACCCATGTTTCTCTTGGTTATCTTCTTGGTTCTTCTCTAGATTCTTATGTTTACAAATCATTATCGGTTTCATAAAATAGTTCTTGCACTGCACTTTGATTAGTAGGCCTCTGATTAATATTTGTATTATCATAAGAATCATAATCAATTATCTTTTCCTAAATTTTGAACCTTTCATCAACCTTCACATTATTGATTTCAACAATAGTTCTCAACCTTTGTTAAAATGTTTGTTTGCCTTATTTTTCAATGAATATCCAAGAAATATACCTTCATCACTTTTGAGATCAAACTGTCAATATCATTTTCTCTTTTGATATAAGATTTACTTCCAAAGATTCTAAAGTATTTCATAGTAGGTGTATGTCCAAACTAAAGTTCATAGGGTGTCTTATCGGTAACTTGTCTAATTTGTACTCTGTCCATAGTATATACTGTGGTTTTCACTACTTCTCTCCAATAAATATGTGATACATTACCTTCAAACATCATATCTCTAGTTGTCTTATTGATTGATTTTTTTCTCTTTTCTACTATTCCATTTTGTTGTGGTGTCTTAGGAGTCGAAAGTTATTTTTTAATTCCATTACCCTCACAAAAGATTTTGAATTCATTTGAAATGGATTCTCTTACTCTATATGATCTTACACACTTTATCAAAATTGATTCATTCTCTACTCTACTTTTGAAAAAATTGAATTTCTTAAAGGTTTCATATTTCTCTCTAAGAAATAATACCCACATCATCCTTGTAAAATTATCAATAAAAATAATAGAATATCTTTCACCATAGAATGCTCAAGTTCTTGTAGGACCACATAAGTCAGGGTGCACAATCTCAAACTTAACTATTATAGTAAATACCTTGCTTGGAAAAGAAATTCTCTTCTATTTTTCCATCATACATTCCTTGCAAATCCTGTTAGATGGTTTCATAATCTTAGGCAGATCTCTTACTACATTTTTGTACTAATCTTCATAGTGTTATCAAAGCTAATGTGAGAAAACCATCTTATGCCATAACCAATTGTCATCCACTCTAGTAATGAAACATATCATCTCAGTGGGATTTACTTAAAAATTATTACCATTAATCCTTGTAAATGTTCCAATTAGTTTGTCATCTTTGTCTTTGATTATACAAGTATTCCTTGTGAATTACAACTGGTATCCCTTGTTAACAAGTTATCAAACACTCAAAAGATTGTGTTTCAATCCATCAACAAAATATACATAATTGGTGCTAGTTTTCCCATTAATGGTAATGGATCATTTTCCTTTAATAGGAAAAGGTGCGTTGTTTCCAACTTTAACTATTGTTCCATCATAACTGTTCAACTCAAAAAAATTGTTGACATCCATTGTTATATAATGAGAGCATCCACTATCTATAATCCAACTTGACTTTTTATTTTTTGCATGTGATACTAAAGCTTTCTCTTATTTTACATATTTTTTCAAAACTTTCTTCTTTTATAGAAAAAATTCCAATCTCATCATCTGTATCATCATATCCTAGGAAATCTAGCATCTTATAATGAAATTCATCATCTTCACCAACAAAGAAATAATCTTTTGTGATTCTTGACTTATAAGGTTTCTTAGGTTTTGTTTTCCTTTCTCTGTTAGAAGATTGAGATGAAAAATGACCAAGTTCTTTGCAAGTCCAACAAACAAAAGCTTTCCTACCTTTAGGTTCCCTTTTTTCAAGTAATGTGAGTCCTTCATCAATCTTCATGTCTTTTTCTTTCCTTGTTGCCCATTTTCTAGCATAATCTCCACTTGTGTTCACACTCTTGGTAAATGTAGGTACACATTTATGTACAATAAAAGTAGTCTATGTATTGGTTACTCATTATTTATGTTTGAACGTTTGTTCAAATGCTTACAACTTCCTAAGTAGTGTCTCTTTGATAAAGTTAGGTGTGATAGGAATGATCTCTTGAATAGTCTATACTTTGTTCTCATAAGAAGGTGGAGAAGATTTAAAAATATTCCACACAACATCATATTCACTGTTAATTTTATCACAACTCTTAATTCCTACAACAATCTTAGATATCCTAGCAAAATATCCCCTTACCGATTCATCTTCTAGCATCTTAGCACTATACAACATATCTTTTAAATTAAGAAGTTTACATTTCTTTGTAAATTTATCACCTTCAAAAATAAATTTTAATTTAATCCAAATTTCATGTGCAAGTTGTAAGCTTTTTACCTCAATATATTCTGACTTTATAAGAGCTGGTAGCAATGCTTCTCTAGCATACATGTTGTACATGAATAGATATTTTTCCTCTTGTGTAAATGAATCTAGCTTCATTTCATCTATAACTTCATTTCTTTCCCTTATGATCATCCAATAGTCAACTCCCATACATAGAAATTGAGTCTTCGTTTTCTCCTTCCAACTACCATAGTTCTCTCCATCAAATTTTAGACTTTCTTTCCTGAATGTAGTCACAGATCTCCTTAAGTTATTAAACTTCTAGATTAAGGACTTGATGCTATGATATCAATTGTTATAAAGTAAATCCCACCAATACAATTGGGGTGGGTTATCAATTGTGCACTTTAAACAGCTTAAATAAAATGTATAAAATCTAAAACATATAATCAATAGATGCAACAAACATGTATGGTAAAATTGTGGTTTTAACTAACTCCCTTTTAAGATCAAATTTGTATTCATGTAGATTCCCTTAGTAGGTACCTAAAAATATTAATATGCGGTTGTAGACTAATGAAAGGTATAGTGGCTATCTACTCAAGGGATGAAGATAGAAAGCAAGTGTGGATGAATGGAGCTCTGAAAAGAAACCTACAACAAAGAAAATAATTCCAGAGATAGGATTTGCCACTTCCTAGCTACTAGAACTACACAAGCATCAAATAAAACAAACAATTTATTAGAATAAAACAAACAATTTATTAGAATAAAATAAAACATCTCACCAAATTAGTAACACTAAAATCAAACATTAATCAACTTTTCTAAACCATGCTCAAATCTAAAATATTTTATCAAACTAAACTAATGAAATTTAAATCTCACAACCATTAAAGTAAATTAGATCTACCTCATTAGAATAAAATCAAACAAATTAAAACCAGATAACTTATTAAAATAATTACAACTATCTTATTAAAATAAAATCAAACTAATTAAAACTACACTACTATTGAAATATATTAGAACCATTTTAGTAAAATAAAATTAGACTAATTAAAACCACAACATTATTAAAATAAACTAGAGATATCTTAATAAAATTAAATAAAACTAAAATAAAATGCATAAAATAATATCATTGAGCTTCCCATGGAGTGGTCCCTTGCTCCTAGTTTGCACGGTAGATTAAATGAAAGCTTTTTTATAGAGGCATGGTCATACAAATGGAAATTTATTTATCAAAGAAGTAGCATATACATCCATATCTTCCCTTTATGATATTGCCTTTATATAATGGAAAGGCATATAAAAAATTCTAAACAATATTCTATTCATGGATATTATTTTATTGCATTAGTTCTCCAATACTTTTCTCCACCAATAATATATTTTTGTAGCTCTATTTTGTAGCATTTTCTCCTATTTTTCCAGCCATATTTTGTATCATTTCATTCTATTCTATGGCCTCTTCCATTGGAATTATTTGTGGCTCATGGGTTGAAATAAAGCTAACCGTTAATATAGGAGCTTGTGGTTCTTTACAAATAGCTATATTTTTTGGCATACTCACCAGTTTCAACTTTTTACTCTAAATCACACTTCACACTTATCTATAGGTTTGTGTTGGCTATACCTTAACTAGTTGGGATTAAGAAAAAGAAAATAACATGATGATATCAATACATAACACAATATTTATCTTCACAACATGTGAGTCGATTCTCACAAAGCTTGCACCCTTATGAAGTGCATTCGGTTACGAGCTTATCCCTATTAGAAGATTACAAAGACACTATTAGGTGTCACCCGGTTAAGGGATTTTGATAAGACCTATTAAAGTCTTTCCCTCTTAGGAGAAGCCTAGTTAAAGGACTTTAGAACATAAGTTAATGTGTCACATATTAGGGGATTTGTATAAAGAACCTATTAGGGTCCACCATCAACGAGATTTTACTGTTCCAAAGGTTAATAAACAATAGGGAATGATCTAACAGATACAACACTTATCTTGAATTAGATCCTTCTTAATATCTATTGACCCATCTGGAACTATGATCTGCCTTCTCTTGGCTTTACAATGTCAGACCTTAATCATTTTGTGTGCTTGGTCCTCCATGCTCTTGCACATGATATCCTAGAACTATCTGTAGGGCCCATTTGCCGTTGCACCAAAAGCCATGACTTTTAGTGAACATGGAACACCACATAATTAACCACCTGTGGGTAGGGGAGCGCGTCGCATCACCCAACAATCTCCCCCTCGACGTGCATACCAGGTGCTTACGCGGGTCAGGAAGGCACCGGGGAGATTTGAACCCATGACCAAGCCAAAACCAGGCTCTGATACCAATTGTAGGGCCCATTTTCCGTTGCACCAAAAGCCATGACTTTTAGTGAACATGGAACACCACATAATTAACCACCTGTGGGTAGGGGAGCGCGTCGCATCACCCAACACTATCCTTAGTATGATAAATCTCTAAAGGTGACTTCTCTCTTGTCACTCTCCTTCACTTCTTGAGATTCCACCTATCTTAACTCTTCTAGATCCTTCACTAATTACTCAACAATCTAATCTTTCCTCTTTTAACATTACCTCCTTTTATACTTTCTTCTAGTTTCACTTAGAAACTCTAATCTGCAAATTCAAATTTTGAATTATCATCCCTACTACTAGCTCATCTCCCTATTGCACTAGTGTGTCACTCTTGTCAAATGTACCATGTTTTCACAAGAGTCCTCAATGTCATGTGTCCTCAATGGTTTTCTCTAGTGAGAAAGAATTCAAATTTGAATTCTTTCAATTGTTCCTTGATAAATTCCCCCATCACCTTTAAATGCAACATTGAGTGCACTCCTACCCACTACATGACTAGGAAGTCACAAGTATCTTGCTCCATACACAACTTACTAACTTTGCATGACCAACTTACTAGTCTATCACTTTCCTTTCTTGCTTGGGAACCTTCTACTTGTAGAAAATTTACTTCGCATACTTTGTCTAAGTGGATTACCTCTATCATCACCACTGAAGGGCCCACACCTATTATCTTCTTTGATCACCCTTGTAAACTAGAGTTGCACATCAATGTGCTTTATCAAACATTTCTCTCTACTATTATTGGTTCCTTCATATGTATTAACATCAATGACAACACCTTTGATAACCAAGTCTACTAGTCAATCCTTAAGACACTTATGCCAACAATCTCCCCCTTTGGTGTTGATGGAAAAACTTAGTCATTTTAGTACTCTTTATTTTGGTGCCCTAATTTACTTCTTTCAATATCTCCCCCTGAGATAGTGCATCTACATACTTTGACCATTTTGTGGCTCCTCACATCTCCTTCTCTTCACACACTTGTTCTTTTTAGCTTCAACTTCATCTTTTATTTTGATGCTCCCCCTTTGTTCTTATGCTCCTTGCTTCTCTCAACTTCTCCCCCTTTGACATCGATTCCAAAGGTGACCATCTTTCTTCTCTTTTGGTCTCTTATATACTCCTCCTAATGAGTAGCCCCGTGTTCTCATCAATCCACCTTTAGACTTCTTCATTTCTTGATCATGGATCGATGCCTACTTGTTTGGGCTTCGTTCAGGCTAGATAGGGGTAAGACCCTTAACCTTTCTCTTGAATACTCGAAAATATCCTTCTGAAGAGGCTTTGTAAAGATATCAACCAATTTCTCCTTGGTTGCTACATAGTCTAACCTCACCTATTTTTCTTTCACTTGTTCCCTCAAAAAATGGTACTTGATGAATATGTTTTTTCTCTTTAAGTGCATATTCAAGTTTTTAGATATATTGATTACACTAGTATTATCGCAATTTATAACTACTAGCTCCTACATTTTCTCTTGAATTCCTTCAAGGTGTTGTTTGATTTTAAAAATGTGAGTACAATTCATCACTAGAACAATGTATTCTTCTTTAGTTGTTGACTATGATATGTATTTTTACTTTGCTAGTCTGTGCAACCAATTTTTCTCCAAGAAAAAATGCACCACCAGTTGTGCTCTTTCTATCATCTATGTTCCTCGCTTAATCATCATCAGTGAAGACACTAAGCTCAAAGTTACCTTTTTAAGGATACCATAGGTCATACTCTTTTGTACCCTTTAGATACCTAAATATCCTCTTTACAACTACCATATGTGATTCTTTTTGGTTGGCAAAAAATCTAGCCACTAGTCTGACTGCTTGTGTTATGTCCAATCTGTTGTGCACAACATAGTGAAGTTTATCTATAATGGATTGGTAAAGTGTTTCATTTACTTCAAGGCTTTCATCCTCCTTTGAGAGCTTGCAACTAGTCACCTTTGGAGTTTCTACCATCTCTTCGTCCTCCATACCAAATGTTTTCAGTATTTCCTTCACATATTTTGTCTACCCTATGAAGATCCCTCCTTTTAACTAGGGCACTTGAAGTCCAATTAAGAACTTGATTTCTTCAAGCATGGACATTTCAAACTCCTTCTTAATGAATTCAAAAAAATTAACACTTAGCTCATCATCTCCCCCAAAGATGATATCATCCACAAAATCTTTGTAATCAACAAATTTATTTTTTGTTTCTTGGTTTATGTACACATTTTAGTTTTCACTAGTTCTTATGAACCCAATCTCTATCAAGTATGAGTGCAGTCTCTCATTCCATGCTCTAGGTGCATGTTTCATTCCATGCAAGGCTTCTCTATACCTACATACTTGGTTCTTTCCTTGTTCATTCTTAAACCTCTATGGTTGCTTGCTATATACTTCCTCTTCCAGAACTCTATTTAGGAATGTAGAGTTCATGTCCATCTGATACACTTTGAAGCGCTTGTGAGCTGAAAATACTATGAATATATTGAATCCTTCCAATTTGGCCACTGGTGCAAATTTTTCTACATAATCTATGCCTTCCTCTTGTGCATAGCCTTTGTAAACAAGTATGCCCTTATTTCTAAGTACCTCTCCAGCTTCATTCATCTTGTTTTAGAACACCCATTTTGTACCAATGACATTCTTTTCATCTAGTTAGAAAACCAAGTTCCATGTATAATTCTTCATTATTTGATCAATTTCCTCCTCCATGGCCTTTCTCTAGTCTTCATCATTTAGAGCCTTTCATGTAGCTCTGGGCTCCATGTGTGAGAGAAGATAGGTTGTCTCTTTCACCTTTCTCCTAGTTATCACTCCAACATCTTTGGACCACCACTAATCTATTTTATTGAGTGGTTCATCCTTACATACTTTTCTAGCATTATTTCCCCTTAAGGTGCTTTTTCTCTTTTTTCTTCATGTTGAGCTTATTCTGCTTGTTTTGGTACAACTTATTGTACAAGTTCCACCTCTACCAATACTCTCTCCACTATATCACTTAGTTGGATGTATTCAATTTGTTTGTAATCTTCTAATTATTTCTTGCTATCTTCCTCATTCTTCTTTGAGAATTCATCTACCCTTACATGGACAAATTCCACTATCTTGTTTGTTCAAAGATTTAGACACTAGTATGATCTTCTCTTGGTAAAGTATCCCATAAAGATATCCTCATCACCTTTAGGCACAAAATTTCCTTGGTATTCAACTCTCGTGATGTAGCATTTTCTTCTAAATACCTTGGAGTAACTGATGGATGGTGTGTTACAAAACCATAGTCCATAAGGAGTCTTCTTTGTCCCCTCCTTCACTTGTACCCTATTCAATGTGTACACAAATGTGCTTAGAAAATCATTGTAATATATCTGTGCAAAATTATATTGGATCCTCAATGTTCTAGCATAGTCTATGATGGTTCTATTTCTACTCTCTACGACATTGCTCTGGTAAGGTATCCTAGGAGTTAACATTTGTCTTCTAATTCCATGCTCCTTGCAATAGCTTTCAAATAATTGTAAGTTGAACTCACCTCCCTAGTCTGATCTCAAGCACTTTAATGCTCTATTGGTCTTCCTTTCCACTTTTTCTTTGTAGACTTTGAACATGTGGAAGGCTTCTAACTTTTCTTTCAAGTAAACAGTTTGTGTCATTCTAGAAAAATCATCAATAAAAAACATAAAGTATCTGTCACCATATACACTCTTCATCCTCATGGGACCACACAACTCAATATGAGCTATATCTAGTACATGTTCAAAATTAAGTGATCTGCTAGAGAAATTGAACTTTCCAACTTTCCTAGTTGATAATCTTTACACATGACATTGTTAGGTTTAGTAATATGGGGTAAACCCCTTACTAAATTCTTCCTTCCTAATTTGACAATGCTTTCAAAATTGACATGAAATATCCTCCTATGCCATAAGAAACTATTATCATTTCTATCTACCATGCAAGTACTGCCATAAATATTGAGGTAGAAAAGATTACTTCTTCTTTGTTCTTTTATAGCTAGCAACTTGTCCATCTTGTCAAATATTCTACAAGACCCTTTGTTAAACTCAAACTTTAAACCTTTGTCCATTAGCTTAGCCATACTTAATAGGTTATACTTTAATCCTTCAACTAGATATACATCTCCACAAATAGTGGATTCATTTATGGCTACAATACTCATACCTATTACTATCCATGGTGAGTTGTTGTTTAATGTCACCGTTCCTCCATCATAGGCCTTAACCTCATAATACTTGCTCCTACCACTAGATATGTGATGCAAGCAACCACTATATATTATCTAGTTCTTTTGGACATTGGTACTAGTTATCAAGGCTCTCTCCATCCTTTCTTCTATAATAGAAACAATGGATACTTCATCCTAATCGTTGGCATTATCATTGGTTGACTCTTCATCAGTCACACCTTCTTTAACAATCTAACGTTGCCTCTTCTCATTTTCTTTGGGTTTTGACCACTTCTTGTTGGTTCCCTTCTAGTTGTAATTATCCTTCCTCACATGTTCTAGGCATCTGGCAACAATGTCCCATCTTCTTGTGGTTAAAACATTTGAAAGGAATCTTACATTTGCACTTCCCTTTGCCTATGGCCATTTTTTTTGCAAACAAAGCCTCCAACTCTTCTTGGTTGGATACTTCAACATACCTTCTTTTTAGTTCTCTCCTGTATCTGGATGTGCTTTCCTTGCCTTTTTCTCTTAGTGTTGCAACTGGTGCAATAGAGGCTTTGAATGTAGTTTCAACCTTGGGTGGTTGACCGTTGTCAAAGTTAATAAGCTCAAATGCAATGAGATTGCCTATCAAAGCATCGAGTGATACCTCCATCTAGTCTATTATTCTTAGCTCTTGAATGAATAACACCCTTATGGTATATTTGGGTAGTATGGTTCTTAATACCTTGCTTACACACTCTTCTTCTTGTATTACTCCTCTACATGCTTTGATGGCTAGCATGATGACATCCTTCACCTACTTACCAAAGGCTTCAATCTCTTTGCCTTCTTATATCCTTGTCTCATCAAAATTTCCTCTAAATATTTCATCTTTATCCCTTAAGACATACTTGTCACCACCATGGACAACTTTTAGCTTCTTCCACATCTCACACATTGTCTTTTGTTCCTCCACATCTTTGTAATCATAATAGGACAGGATGCTCGCTAGAGCATCCATTGTAGTTGTGTGTGTCTTCTTCTCCTTCAATTGGTTTGCACTGAGTTGACCAATTGGTTTAACATATTTGAACTCTACATGGGTCTAGCAAGCATCTTTAAGAATCTTTAGATGTAGACGCATCTTCCTACACCATGATCTATAGTTTAACTTGGAAAACTTTGGTGCATCTCTTTTAAACATCTTGATCTTTTTCTCAAGTTGTTAAACTCTCTTCTTCTGAGGACCTAGGCTATGATACCAATTATTGGTCCTACCACATGTTAGTATACTGAGAGGGGGTGAGGGTGAATCAATGTACTCAAAGTTTACACTTTTTACTCTAAATCACACTCCACACTTATCTACAAGTTTGTGTTCGTTGTAACTTAATTGATCAAGATTAAGAAAAATAAAGAACATGAAGATAGAAACATATAACCCAATATTTGTCTCATGGAAACTAGCTAGGGTAAAAACTATGGTATGTGATTGAATTTCACAAAGCTTGCACCCTTATGAAGTGTGCCCAGTTAAGAGCTTATCCCTATTAGAATATTAAAAAAACATTATTAGGTTCCACTCAATTAAGGGATTTTGAAAAGTCCTATTAAAGTATTTCCCTATTAGGAGAAGACTGGTTAAAGGACTTTATAACAAAAGTTAATGTGTCACCTTGTTAGGGGATTTGTATAGATAACCTATTAGGGTCCACCCTCAAAGAGATTTTACTATTGTAAAGGTTAAAAAACAATAGGGAAGGATCAAATAGATAACTACTAAACCTAGCTTGAAATAGATCCTTCTTCATCTCTATTGACCCATCTAGAACTATGCTCTATCTTCTCTTGGCTATGCAACCTCATACCTTTATCACTTGTGTGCTTGACCCTCCTTTCTCTTGCACATGATATCCTTGTGTTGTTTTGGCTTGTTAGATTCTCCTAAGCATGATAACTCTCTAAAGGTGACTTCTTTCTTGTCACTCTCCTTCACTCCTTGAGATTTCACTCAGCTTAACTATTTTAGATCTTTAGATAATCACTTGGCAATCTAACCTTTCCTCTTTCAACTCTACCTCATTTTATACTTTCTTCTAGCTTCACTTGGAAGCCCTAATTTTCAAATTCAAATTTTAGATTCTCACCACTAGTACTAACTTTTCTTCCTATTGTAGCAGTGTGCTACTCTTGCTATATCTAGCATGCTTGTACAAGAGTCATGAGTGTCATGTGTCCTTGATGGCTTGCTCTATCTAAAAAGAACTCAAATTTTAATTCTTTCAACTATTCCTCTATCAATTTCCCCTTCATCTTTAAATGCATCATTGAGTGCACTCCTACCCTCTACATGACTAGGAAGTCATGGGTATCTTGCTCCATGAACATCTTGTTGACTTACCATGACCAACTTACTAGTTTATCACTTTTCCTTCTCACTTGGTAATCTTCTACTTATGCAAACTTCACTTAACATACTTTGTCTAAGTGAATTACCTCTATCATCACCATTGCAGGGCCCACACTTCTTCTCTTCTCTAATCACCCTTGTGAACTAGAGTTGCACATCAATGTGCTTTTCTAGTCATTCCTCTCTACTAGTCTTGGTTCCTTTGTATGCATTGACATCAATGACAACACCTTTGATAAGTAAGTATACCATTTTATCTACTGATAAATCCCTAAGACACTTATGCCAATAGACTTTTGATGCAATACAAGGAAAGTGAACCTCCAAAGGAGATGACCAAGCCCCTAATAAATACAAAAATAATAATATAACAAGATATAATTGCAAATAACACACTTATCAACAAGTTATCTTCATATATAGCACTAAATATTAATTGATAAGATAACTCGCATACAAAATGATAAGCAACATGTTAGGATGTAAGGCATTCTTGGGTAGGGCCAATTACATTCCATATTGCAAACCAAAATCACTATTCTTGAGCTTCCTCCAAGTATCACCTTGACCACTACTTCCCTCTACTGATGACCCCCCTCTAAGACTCAAGGATACTCTATATATAGCCATGAGGACACACAAACCATATTGATTCCATAATCTCCAATAATAGGAAACATGAATTATAATATAGGACCGATCATCAAATAATCAATGACTAAATAAATAATATACGAGATAATATTATGGGGCCTCATGCATAGATCCATACATTAACCAACTACCTAGATCCAAGAGCACATAATCTAACTCTTAAATACAGAACCTCATCAAATTAAATACCAAACATCATATGAAGAACAACATAAGAAATCAAGACCTTAGAAGATGAAGGATAACTTCCACTAGCTGTAACATTGAATTCTACAAACTTAGGAAAATTATCCATGATATGTCCACAATATGAAGCCAAGCTTGTGGAATTTGGAGAAGACAAACAAGTGTTCACCAAATCAAATTGTCATACACTAAAATGTAAAATAGAAAACAACAAATATATTTTTTGTTAATGCAAGATTGCCAAAAACTCAAGGTTTTCCCTACATCAAACACCTAAGGTCAAAAAAATATGTTCCATAAGGACTTATGAACATCTAAAATATTTTAGAACATAAATCACATGCTCATTCTTAATCTACAAATCTTCTTCATAAATAAACATAGAAGTCTACCCATACTCCCTGTTGCAACCAACTATGCCATCATATATCTCAAATATACTATTCTTACTACAACTATCAGGATCAAATGAATAAGAAATTTTGCATGCCTTCATCTAATTAGAAGATGTCTTTCTTTTACTTTTGCTCTTAATCACAAGAGATGAGACAAACAACTATCTTCCATCAGTAAGAACCTTAACCATAGATTAAGTTACATTCAAACTAAAAGTATTGAAAACACTCAAGTTCTTTGATCGACAATTTCCTCATCCTTGAAATGAATTAAACCAAATTTCTTACCATCTTTATCAATTGTAATGGTATTTTTTATGCAATCATGTATAGCTCCTCTATCAGATTGTCAAGGTCTTCCAAGTAAAACATGAAGCAGTCATGTCTACTAAATCACATAAAACTTCATCCTTAAAAGGTTCAATGGTGAAATTAACCAAGCATCATTCTCTAACCCACACCCAATGATCATCTTGAAACCAACTTATACCATAAGGAGTAGGAGGTTTCAATCTCTAGGAATGAAGTTTCTTAACCATCTCTTCATAAACAAGATTATCAATACTACCTCCATCCATAATAAAATTACAATATTTACCTCCAGAATTATAAATAGTTCATAATAGATTCCTTATTTGTATTGGTTATCCAACATGATTCTTCTCATCAAAGGAGATTCTCCAACTCTCAATGAAGCCAAATCAACAAGAAAAGCTTACTATTTATGTTCTTCCTATACAACCAAGTTTTTTTGGTCAACTTTCACATTAAAACATTCAAAAGCTCAGTAGTGTCCATCCTTAACACATTTTTAAAAAGTACTTCTAAAAAAAAACTTCTTATTGGAAACAACTTGATTACCCTTATCAACCTTAGTCATGTGTTTACCTTGCTTTCTTCCTAATTTTTCTTCAGACTTAAATGCATATTGATAAGCATCTTCAAATAAACTAAGTTTCAACATACTCAATTCATGCTAAATATCAAATTTCAATCCATTAACATACCTTGCAACCTTTTCCTTAGAAGATTCTTGATGTTTGGATCTAATTTGTATTTTGTAAATTCTTTGGTATAATTCTTCACAGACATATATTTTTGCTTCAAGATCTACAATATCTAAAATAATTCAAGTTAATAGTCTTTGGGAATGAATTTATCCTTCAATCTACAAACCATGGGGTTTCCATCTACTAATCTTAGGTTCATCATTATCTTCTATAACCTTCTATAATTCTTTCCACCACAAGTTACCATGGCCTTTCAACTTAGTTTTCATTAACCTAACTCTTTGTAGATCTACAATATTTTCAAGCTCAAAATAATCCTTGAGTTCATTAAGCCAATCTATCATTTTCTTGGGATCTAAAAAACCATAATAATTTGAAACTTCCAATCTATGACTCTTACCAACTTGTTCCATAACCTACAACAATATTTCTCCTTCTACAAGGATCTCTACTTTAGGTACTTCAAGATCTTCAACAACTTCAACATATTCTTCTTCAGTTTTAGGATTCCTTCTCAAGCCATTCAAGACATTTTAGATCTCATTCCTCATCTCAACCTTGAATTCTTCAAACATATTCTCCAACCTCCTAGAATTCATTCTTCTAGGTTGCATATTGAATTACAACAAAGGTGCAACTACCTTAAACTTTGACTATATGTCCATCCAGGATCAATAGGTCCGTAATAGGATTTCAATCAAAACTTGGACTAGTCCTCTACAAATGTGAGCCAGAAGTTCAATTTTCTACCTTGCAACCAAGGATTTAAAGTCTTTACAAGCTATCCAAGCTTAACCAAGATTAGATCAACAACTATAAGATCTAACAACTCTCTTATAAGTCACCAAAAAGATCAATCTTCACTCAAAAGATCAACCAAATCAAAAACCATGTTTGATACCATCTAATGCATTACAAGGTAGGTGAACCTCCAAAGGAGATGACCAATGTTCTAATTACAAGTGGGAAATGAGTAAACTTCTTGGGGGGGGGGGGGAGTGTTGGTGAATCAAGAGTTTAAACTTGGACCCATAAAACTTTCACCTTTCATACATCACATGCATACTAAATTGAAAACATACAAAGCATATGCATCAATCATTTAAACATGTAATCAAACACACACACTTAACACCAAATATAATTACCCAAAAACCCTCCAAATGAGAAGGTAAAACTGGAGTGCAGATGATACCCACAAATCTTCACTAGTGCAGCAATAAAGTGTATACAATTAAGGTTACAATGGTTTGACCATGAATCATGATCTGCCCTATGAAAGGCTTAAAAAGACTGTTAAGACCCACCTTGTTAGAGGATTTCAATACCCTATTAGAAGTGTGTCTTGTTAGAGGACTTCAACTTACAATTAAGAAGGCACCCTGAATTAAAGGATATCATATAGCCTGTTAAGACTACTATGTTAAGAGATTTAACTGAAATCACCTGTCAAAATGTCTTAGCATAGATCCTACAGTAGGAACTTGCTTGCTTGATAGCAGATCACCTCTATCCAATCTCTGGTTGATCCTTCACGATTTGATGTTTCAATGTTGTATCCTCTATCCTCTATTCTTCACTTAACTGATTCTACAATTCACTCTTACTACTAAGTCACCTTGAATGCTCTACAAACTATCTTGTTCGCTCCTTCAATTCAATCATTCACCCCTTTGCAATTCTCTCAACATTGTTAAAAATTTAGGACTTCATCATCCTCAAGAAGACTTGGGTGGCTTAGGGTTAGGTATGAATCTATGGCTGAGATTCATCCATTTTGCTACTTAAATCTTTCCATTTTCTAATTAGCTGCATGTAATTACATAGGGAATCTGCATGTAGATTTGTCCTTATCTCTAAAAGATTGAAATCTATCCTTAGGTTAGATTAAAAATGGTTTACATAGTTGTTTTTGCCATAACAAACAAATATACCCAATCTGTATCACTCGACATATATAGTTTATGATGCTCGACATACACTATTTTGACTCGACACTTGAATTGCTTAACATCTACTGTTTACTCAAAACTTGAATCACTTGGCATGGTCTATCTACTCAACTCTTGAGTGACTCAGCACATGAGTGACTCGAAACTCATTACAACTTAGCATGCTCTGATATTTACATGTTGTACTCGGCATGCATTACTAGTTCAACATGAACTAAGTAAATGTCTTAAGTGTGTTGACACTCACTTGTCAAAACTAATCTGAGATCAACAATCAAGCCCCAAAAGAATAAAACATAATGAAATATAACAATATACAATTGCAAATAACACTCTTATAAATGAGAGATCTTCATATATAGCACTGGATACTAAATGATAAGATGACTCACATACAAAATGATAAGCAACATGTTAGGTTGTAATACCTTCTTGGTTAGGGCCAATTACATTCCAGATTGCAAACCAAACTCATTATTCTCAAGCTTCCTCTAAGTATATACTTGATTACTACTTCCCTTTACTAATGATTCCCTTATAAGACTCAAGGACACTGCATATATAGCCACCATGACACACAAGTTGGCTTGAGTTTAAATTCTTCAATAATAGGAAATGTGCATTAAATATAGGATTGTCTATCAAATAATTAATGACTGACTACATAATACACAAGATAAAATTGTGCGGCCTTAGACGTAGGTCCACACATTAACCAATTTCTTAGATTCAGGAGCATGTAAGCTAACTCTTATTTACAGAGACTCATTGAATTAAGTATCAAGTATCATATGAGGAACAATAGAGAAAATAAACACCTAAGAAGATGAAGCATAACTTATGCTAGTTGAAACATTGAATTTTGTGCACTTAGACAATGATCCATGATATCTCCACAATATGAAGCCAATCTTGTGGAATATGGAGAAGACAAACAAGTGTTTTCCAAATCAAACTATTAGACAGGTAACTATAAAACAAAAAATAAAAAATATCTTGTTGGGTGATGCAAGATTACTAATAACCCAATGATTTCTCCATCCCAAAAAATTATGGATCATGTATAAACACAAAACCCTTTCTTTGATTCACATGACAATCTTTTTGCTTTATTGTTTTTTTGTTAATGAAATACTAATATTGCCTTTCTTTTTCAATATTTTTTATTTTCTCTTTCATTATTTTTATTTTTCTTTTCATTTTCATAGCATCATGGTTCAAATAGTTATACATACGAGATTCCATGAAAAATTGCTACAATATTTGGGACCATTTCCTAATGCCAATTTGTGACGACAATGGCATTTTATTGTGAAATTGGGTTCTTATTTTGAAAGAACCCCCAACATCATTGATATTTCAATGGTGCCATCAGTATTTCAACAACATCAAGAATTTAAGGGGGGGGGGGGGGGGGGAAATGACATAAACCATTCCCAATTCCACTATGCAAAACTCATTCCCAAATATTGTTAAAGAAACCAAACCATATGAATCGATGATTGGGTGTAGAATTGAGAATTGACTAATCAGGGCAACTGAAGGCATGAAAATTTCATGAATTAAATTTCCTTGTCAATCTTGGCTAGGATGCAACCGATGAATCATAGGTAAGTTTCTTTTTGTGAAAAAATAATGTTTTTGTTTAGTCAGGTTAGAATGGAAGGGAAAGTAAAAATCATTAAATTTTGATTGATTGTATTATAACTTATGCCCCCACCTAGTTTTTTAATTCATTCATTCATTTTGGATTTAGGGGTGAATATATAATTTGTCTCTTTTAGTGCCCTTTTGATCGATGGTTGCGTGTCAAGAGGGAAAATCATTGAGATGAATATAAGGTAAAGTTTCTTTTAAGTTAATGAATAACCATATCAACAACATAATTTCTCACCAAGTTATCCTCATGGGGGAGATTCATATCATGAGAATAATATTAACTTTAATGTATTGGTTCATCCCAAATAGGTAGATCATTAAGAAAAAGGATTATTATATTGCCTCAGTATGTCCTCATGATAAGGAGGGTCATTACGACAAAAAGTGACATTAATCTATATTAAATATTCATGATCAACAGACTGGCACAACAAATCCAAAATATATCAAACTATGTACAAAAGAAAAGGCTCTGAGCAGATTGCAATGATTACCAATTAAGGAATATAATAAAATAAAATATGCAATCATAGTCAAAGTTTTCCCAAAGGAGATCATCCAAAATTCAACACAACATAAATCACAAAATTAGAGAGTAGGAAACACAATGAAAATGCTAAATTGGCATTTTCATTATCATAAAATCATAATATTTACATCAAGTAGGCCTCAAAAACATAACTTATAAACTTTTATCATACATTTCTAGTTACAATCACAAATCCAAATCTAAATTGGATGCTCTTATTTCTAAATTAAAACTCCTCTATTGGCCCTTGCCTAACTATGAACTAAATCCACAATATATACATGATCACAAGCCATGAGTCAGTCAAACTAATCACATTCTCCAAGAAAGAAGAAAATGTAACACAACATATAGGCCAAGACATAATTCCACAAGAACTCTTCAAAATTAAGTTGAAATGCCAAGAAGGTCTGTCTAAAATGTAGGAACATTGAACAATATGCCAGTAAGCTTTGTTGATCATGGACTATCTTCACAAGATTATTAAAAAAAAATGATTATAGAATAGTATTAATAAGAAGTATTGGACCCAAACTTAAGAAATCTATATAAAAAAGAATGGATTTAACTATGAACCTATACATTGAATCCACAGAATCCCAAGAACAAGTCCTCATCTATAAAATTTATAGTGAGAATAATTCAAGGATCACTTTCACAAACACCTAAATAGAGAAAATAAGAACTTATAGAATAAATATATATTTTTGGTTGATCCAAGATTTCCAATCACCCAAGGATGCTCTTGCCTCAAACACCCCACGTGAGTAAAAGATGTTCCATAAGAGTAACTTATGAATATCTTGAAAGATTCCTGACATAAATCCCATGCTCATTTCTATTCCACAAATCTTCCTTGTCCTAAACTTCCATTAATTACAAATTGGATAATACTATCAAACTTCCTATTTTATCCTAATTCCTTCCATTATCTAATAACAATTAATTTTTATTTAAACCATTACATAATTTATTTAGCATGTTTATATTGCTATCCCTTGTCTGATCAACTACCATAATCTTTGTCTACATCATAAGTTTACCTTTGTTAGCACTCAATGTCTACTTAGTCTTTGAATTGTTTATAATATCCCTTTGCGTCTTGTAAATCTCTAATTTACCTCTTTTACTAGGCTTCCTCTCATCGATTGCAATCTTTGCATTCTAATCATAGTGTTCCACAATACCTAGCTTTCTTATCCTCTCTTATTTTTCCTCATAATGAACTAGATTAAATGTTTTTCCATCCTTCTCTATTATTACCAAATATCTTCCACAACCATAGATAGCCCTTATAACTTATTTCCAAGGTTTACCTAACAAAACATAGTGAGAATCTATTGTTAAAACATCACAAAGGACCTTATCCTAGAGACACTAAATGAATGTTCACATAACACTATTTATTTACTTCTATTGTATTCTCATCATGGAACCAACTTATCCTAAAAGGACTAGGATGTTTAAGTATATTTAGACCAAGCCTAGCAACTATTTCCTATTAGACTAGATTATCAGTACTTCTGATATCCATAAGGACCTTGCAACGTTTACCTCCTAATTTACACACAGTTTTAAATAAAATACTTGTTTGGATTGGTTATCCTTTCTCCTTACCTTTCCCTAAAAAATTTATTTGAAGCATAAGAGACTCTCTCATCTCTAGTTGTAACCTCCTCAAGTTCATTAATTGCATGATCTTTTTGTGCCACTAGGATCTATTTACCTATGCCTTTACCTAATCCTTCAAAACATTGGAATGGTTGATTTCCAAAACCTCCATACCTGAAACAAGTAACTTTGAATTCTTTGTCATTATTTTCTTTCCTAAATATTCTCTAATTAAGCAATTCTTCAACAACTTGATTTTCTTAACTCATGCTAACAACTTGCTTCTCCCTTCCTCTACAATTTTTTTGTTGTCTCATCGTTACCTTGTCTCCTACCTCTAATGCATACTGAGAAGCATCCTTAATTTTATTCATCCACAACATACTCAATTATCATAAATTATTAAGTCTTACCATTAATATATGTATCCAATTTTTCCTTAGTTGCCTTTGAGTATCAAGATCTTATTTTCATCTTATAAAATTACCTAGTATATTTCTTTACACTCACGTCCCTCTAAATCAAACCTTGTAACTTCTTGAATAATTTTGATTCATAGTCCTCTAGTATGAATTTGGCTTTCAATCAGGCAACCGTAAGTCTCTATCTAGTTTTCTTCATTTCACCATTCTCTTCCCTATCCCTTTGCAAATATTTATATTATAAAGAGGTATAACTCATCAACTTAGTCTATGCTAACCTAACTCTTTTTGGAACTTTGATGTTGTCAAGCTCAAAGTAGTCTTATAGTTCTCGATTCTAATATATAAAATTATCAAGATGCAATGAACCAAAACAATTTGAAACCTCAATTCCATGAATTTTACTAGCTTGTTCAAAAGCCCTCAATAATCTTTCCTCGCCATTAGGTGCATCATTTCCTTTGATACCCATAATTTCCAAGTCTAAAACAACTTCCTCATGATCCTCTTCAATATCACTATTTTACTTAATACAACATCATTATGAATCTTTATCCACATCTCATTTTGTTCTAGTCTTCTATGGTTCATTAAACTATATGGAATCCTTCCAATTCATTCAATGTAATCACCTTACATTTGACAATATAACTAAATGTAGGTGTCAATCACCTCTCACTCAATAATATATTAAACATACATGTAATATTTCACCAACTTGATGATGTGTTCACTTACAGAATGCCTAACAACTCAAACCAGGTCACCAACCAACCAAAAAATACTTTGGTGATCCCTTTGTGTACGTCATTTATAATTGTGAGTCAAATATGTATCATTCCACCTCACAATTAACACATCTACGGATTTACAAGCTCAAGAAATCTAATCAACTAACATAAGATTATGAATCTTTCCTTGAAGCATGAAGAAGTTACAAAACACCGTTAAAAAGTAACTAATTATGTAAAGAACCTCTATTAAAATGAAACCTAACTAGACAAAGAAGATTATACTCTACATGAGTGGCCTCATATGGCACTACTCAAATTAGGAGGCACATAAAGGGAAACAACTGAACTCAAAGATATAGATGGCTTAAAACAACAAATCTTGATGAGCTGATCAATCAAACATGGAAGGTTGGAATAAAATGAAAAGTGTATGTATGGTAAATGTTCCATCTTACCCAAATGCATAGGTACCCATCCATTTCAACCACCCAGTATATATTAACAAATATTAATTACATAGCTCACTCCATCAAACCTAAGGAAGCATAAGAACCAATAGGAGACCCCCCTAATACTAATAAGGGTGAGGTGACAAGAAACTAGAAAAGTGGGCCAATAAGAACTACATATCAAGGAACTACAATAAAGATGCAAATATAAATACATAATAGTTTAGTAAGGTGATAAATCTTAGACACACCATGAGGCCAATGTCAGAGAAGGGAAACTAACTTGAAAAAGACAAATGATAAACAAAGGAAAAACATCAACCCCCCATGGAAATTAATCATCTAGTAGTGCATGTACAACAAGGCACAAGATATGGTAGATCCCAAGAATATAGTAATTTGTATTAGTGTCCTCAAATGACACTACTAGAATTAGAAGCAAAACTAGGCAAAATAACTGAAACAAAATATAGAAGGAATATGGCACTTTATCCCATTGTGTCTACATAAATGCATACAATATATGTCTCCAATGATTTGAAGAGGCATAAGGTCAATACAATAGATGGTCAAACCCAAAAAAAAATCATCTGAAGCAATGAAAAATGATCCTCAAACCTTAAATAATGAAAATATCCACCAAAGTGCAAATATGAAAAAAATTAAATAGGATGTATCTCGATTGGAATCTTAAAAAACTATTGGAAAAACTACAATTAGAACAATTATTGTGTTATCAATGATGTCAAACCTTACTGGTAAGATAGTTTCTACCTGAGTAGAGTGTCATATCAAGATTATTGATGATGAGGTTTTGAGAAGAAGTGATAACAAGGATACCTAGTGGAAAGGTTGAGTTATGTTGAATTACAATGGGCATTTGATCAGTTAGACTTTGATAAGATAATTTGTTGTTTAATCATAGCACTAAGTGAAGAAGATAATTTTGTCAAAGCCTAGAAGAGATGCTCAATGAAGAACAAATACATAGGCTTAACTGAGCTTCAAAGAAAAAAATTAAGGAACTTATAGTTGAAGTTGAACTATGTCAGTGTTGACCAAGAGAACAATGGAAACTAAGTAAATTTAGTGTCGACTGAGCACCAACAAAAGATAAAGTATCAAAAAAGTTGGATCAAGGGATAGTAAAAGGACCAAGAAAATTTACTATAAGCCAAGCAAGACAATTTAGTGATGATAGATTTATCTAGTGATGACCAAGGTTGAAGAATACTATTTTGACTGAGTGTCAGCATTTGTTATTTTGTGAAGGAATTGAGATTCTTGGTCAACATAGTTGAATTCTTGCATTATGTAAAGTGTATTGAAGATAAGGATTGATAATCTGGAACATTTAATGCAAGAGAAATCATGTTTGAACATTTCTATGCATGGATTCAAAGAGAAGTTTGGGAACATTTCTAGAGGGTGAAGGAGGAAATAAAAAGATAGAAGGATTTGATAAATTAGACCTAACCCTAAGATGAAAGGTGGTGTTAAGCAAAAAAAGATCAAGCTACCTATTTAAGGAGGCATAAGAGCTAACCTAATAAGAGGTTCGAGCAGTTGTTGATTGGGGAATTTGAGCATAAGGTTGAATAGTGAATAGTGATGGCTTGAAGGGCCACCAAGAAAATTAGTAATGAAGATGATAATGGAGGCCAATCATTGAATCAACCATTGAATCAAATTGTGATCTATATTTAAAAAGTGAGATGTATTTATTAAAATCAATCTTCTATTACTTTCTAACCATTATATCAGTTTGAAATCCTTTAATCAAGGTGACATTCTACTTGAATGTTCTTAATTCCTCTAACAAGGACACTCCTAATAGGGTGATTAAATCCTTTAATAGGGTCACACCTAACAGTGTGTATTATAACCTTTAATAGGGTTGACTCGTCACAGGTCTCACTCATAGATGAGTGGAAATTAGCAGCATGTTACTAGTGGGTTTTTCACAAATTGGGTTTCTACATCAAATTTGAGTATTATACTTGTGTAGATGTTATTTGAGTTGATTTACTATTAATATTTTATATTCTACGAATCAATTACTATTAGGACAGTGGACTATAATTTTATGTTACTAATATATTGCTATAGAGAAGGACTGGATGAAAAGATAGATCTAAGTTATTTTAAGTGTTTAAATGTTTAATTAGTATCTATAGACCTGAGGATAACTGATTCACCCTGCACCACCCCACCCCCACCCCCACAAAAAAAATAAAAAAACTAAATTATTCTAACAATTGGTATCAGAGTTGCGGTGCTTCTATAGAAAAGTTTCAAGGTACTTAAAGCTAAAGATCAAGATGTACAAGAAGGAGATACCTAAGTTGAACAAAGATAACTTCCCAACATGGTAAAGTCTGATGAAGCTTCACATCATTGGTATTGGAGATTTAGCAACATTCTATTTGGAGAATGAATATGTAAGTGTACCATCACCTTTGACATCCCAATGGGGAAAGGAAAAACAAAAGTACAATAATGTAATGTTGGAGATTGCATCTGCAATAATCTACTCTGAGTTTGATGACATAAAGGATTGCAACACTACAAAGAAGATGTGAGAAATTTTGGCAAGTATCCATGGAGGAGATAATAATGTACTAAGATCCAAATCAAACATCTTGAGAGGAAATTTTGATGACATGAGAATGGTAGAAGGTGAGAACATTGCTCAATATGTTGGAAGAGTTAAAGAAGTGGTGAATGCAACTAAAATGATCTACTAGAGATATTAGTGATGAGACTGCGATGAGAAAGGTATTGAGAACCTTACTGTAATCACCTATTAATGGTCACTTAGGCTATTTTCTCCCTTCTGAGCATTTTGGCTAAATTATTTAATTATTTTCCTGGAACAAATCTCTAAAAATTAGTTTATTTGATTTTAACCTATATTTTGACTATAATATCCTAAGTCCATATTTGATTAAATGAACATGTCCAAATGTAATTACATAAAAGACCCAATTCTTCCAACCCACTCTAATGTGCACACATAAAGTCTTTTTTCCTAATTACAAATTAAAAGAAAAGACTTTGTTCGCATGAAAAGTCAATTCATTCCTATTAGAGGAGATGGATGTGCACATGGATCATGCCAAAAGTCAACCCCCACCCTATTAGGAATAAGGTGTCTCAACCTTGTATAATTCCTATTCTTATTATTATTTGTTTTGTAAAATGTATTTTTGCAAATAATATGTAAATGTGAATGTACATGTCTAGTTGGCATGTTGATCACTTACATGTGTCGGCATCTTGAAGTGTGTGAAGGAGATCATGGCTGAAATGGTTATGACGGATTCCTATGACGCGTAAGAGCTATTTAAGGAATAAGCTATGATAGGTGTAAGAGCATCTTATGACATGAGGCCTATTTGGGCGCCCAAGAATGAGTGGTTGGTGTGTGTAAGAGAATATGCCAAAAATAGGTTGGTATGACAGATTCCCTTACACTTCTCTTGTGACCGCTATTTTTGGCAGATTCTATGACAAGTTGTCATTGCCTATTCAAGGGATGGATGCCCTTTTCTTGGTATTGTATGTACATGTGGCATTGTGCATGTTTCTTGGTGGTTGAGCCATGAAAAACACCCAACTCCTTTGTGGGCATTTTTTTGGGTCTTAAGATGTTCATAAAATGAGTATTGCATGTAGTAATGCAATAGTGTGATAGATGAAAGTTTACAGGTACTAAGGTGCTACTGGAGTCTTCTATTGTTGATGTTGAATTTGCATTGCAAGTGTATTGTAATATTGTGTTGAAGATAATACATTGTGCAAGTTTTGGAGGGGTGGGGTTGTTTTACCGAAAGGTTTTTCCCCACCGAAAAATCTTTGTGTTATGTGTTTCTTTCTCTGTCTATTTTCTATATGCATGGTTGGCTGCTATATTGTTGTTTACATGATATTGAATCTGTAAGTGTAGAAATTTTAAAAGTATTTGCACCATACTTTCCTTATGAGATTAGTGTAGGAAGCTGTTTCCGCACCTGAGTTTCCTTACAAGTGGTATCAGAGCTTGATCAACTTTTGATCCTAGTTGTTGGGTAGGGTTTTTTGAGCTAATCTCAAGTTGAGTGGGAGTCTTGTGCAGAGTATCCTAAATCTTATTTGCAGATTGAGATGGTGAGTTCATCATATGGAAGAATGGAGGTGGAGAAATTTAATGGCACTAATTTCGAGTTGTAGAAAATCAAGATGGAAGACATGTTGGAAGATCGTGACCTATGGGAAGCGACTACAAGCACTATAAGACCAAAAACTATAACTCAAGCAGATTGGGATATCAAAGACTGTAAAGCTAAGGGTCTCATAAGACTCTGTTTAACCAATGCAGTCCTTCTAAATGTTCTAGATGAGAAAACTGCATATAGTTTGTGGGAAAGACTTGGGGCCGTGTATCAGGCCAAATCTCTGGTGAACAAGTTGTTCCTGAGGAAGAAGTTGTATTCTCTATGAATGGAGGAAGGTGGATCCTTAACGAATCATTTAAATGCATTTAATCTGCTGGCTGCACAGTTGACATCAGCTGGTGTCAAGTTAGAGTAGGAGGATCGTTGCTACACACTTTTGTGTTCTTTATCGGATTCATGGGACCATCTTGTGATGGCTCTCAGAAGCACATTAGTCACCTTCAAAATGGATGATGTGGTGTCTTTGCTGCTATCAGAGGAGATGCGAAGAAAGGCTTCCGTTTTGAAAAAAGAAGCCCTTGCTGTTCATGGGAGATCCACGGAAAGAGGAAAGAAAAATGACAATAAGTCTGACAATAAGGGTAGATCCAAATCCTGTGGGAAGTCAAAGACTTCCAATAAGTCCAAGGCAAAATGTTGGAACTATGATAAGACTGGGCATTTTCGTAAAGACTGTAAAGAGCCTAAGAAGAAGAAGAAAGCCTCAGATTCTGGTTCTAAAAAATCTCAAGAAGATGGCAATGCATTCATCGTAGCTTTGGCAGCCCATGCATCTGATGATGTGTGGTTGGTTGACTCGGGTGCATCTTTTCACATGACCTCTCATCGAAACTGGTTCTCAAGATATGAAGAGTTCGATGGTGGAAAGGTGTACTTGGGTGATGATTCTCACCTGAAGATAGTTGGACGCGGAAGGGTCACTATCAAATTTCCTAATGGACGAGTAAAGGGAATCAATGGAGTTATGCACATTCTAGGTCTAGTACAAAACCTATTATTTGTAAGTATGTTGAACGATGTAGGTGTGCAAGTTGTTTTTTTCGAAAGAAGGATGTAAGATGATTAGAGGATCGATGGTGCTTGCTAAGGGTACTAGGAGAGGTACTCTGTCTCAGCTAGATGCATGTATTCCTCTATGTAACAGTTCTTCATCCTCACCATCTGAACGAGCAGTGAAGAATTCTGTGGTTATTAGTTCTGATGGCAATGCAAACACTTTGGAAAGAAAGCTTCCTGCAGAAAAGACAATGTTGTGGCATATGAGATTTGGCCACATTGGTGAGAAGGCTCTTAGAACCCTGAAAAACAAAAATCTCGTTGAGGGGTTAAATGATTACAATCTCGAGTTTGACTTCTGTGAACACTGTGTATATGGTAAACAAAATTGTGTTCAGTTTTACTCTAGTTCTCACAAATCTTTTGATGTTTTGGATCTTATTCATTCTGATGTATTTGGTCCTGTAAAAGTTCCTTCGATCTCCAAGTCTGTATTTTTTGTATCTTTCATAGATGATTACAGTAGAAGGACATGGATTTATTTCCTTAAAATTAAGACACAAGTCTTTAGTCGATTCAAGGAATTTAAAGCCCTTGTAGAGAATCAGACTAGTAAGAAGATTAAGTGTGTGAGAACTGACGATGGTGGTGAGTTTTGCTCAGCAGAGTTTGAACAGTTCTGTAAAGAAAAAGGTATCGAGAGGCATAATACAACTCCCTATACCCTGAAGCAAAATGGAGTTACAGAGAGAATGAATAGGACACTGATGGAGAAGGCTAGGAGTATGCTTAGTGGAGCTGGTTTAGAACAAAGGTTTTGGGCCGAAGCTGTGGCCACTACTTGCTATCTAGTTAATAGATCTCCTACATCAGCCCTTGTTGGTAAGACACCCATGGAGGTGTGGTCTAGTAAGAAGCCTTCAATTAGACATCTTCATGTTTTTGGTTGTGAAGCTTATGCATATGTTCCAAAGGAGAAAAGATCTAAGTTGGAAAATAAAGCTGTTAAATGTATTTTCATTGGGTACAGTGCTAGTGTGAAAGGATACAAGCTTTGGGATCCTGTGACTAGTAAGGTGTTGTATAGAAGAAATGTTATTTTTAGAGAGTTAACATCTTCTCCTATTGTGCTACAACCAGATGAAAAAGAAAAGGAAAAATATGTTGTTCAGTTGCCTCCTACCCTTGAGAAGACTGAACAGAGAGACCATGTTGGGTCTAATGATGAGGAGAGCTCTAGCAGCTCTAATAGTTCAGAAGAAGAGGAAGAACAACCTCAACCTCAGCCCTTGAGGAGATCCACGAGAGAAAGAAAGCAACTAGAAAGGTTTGGTTATTCTATGTTAGATTCAAGTTGTGCTTTTGCTTTGATTACTAACACTGATGAGCCTAGATCTGTGAAAGAGGCTTTGGGCATGGAAGATGCAAGTTCCTGGATTGAGGCTATGGATGATGAGATGGCTTCATTAGAGAAAAACAAAACTTGGGACCTTGTACCTTTGCCTAAAGGGAGAAAATCTGTTGGCTGTAAATGGGTGTTCAAGAAGAAATTCTGTGTAGATGGCAGTGTTGAAAGGTACAAAGCTAGATTGGTTGCAAAGGGGTATTCACAGGTAGAGGGAATAGATTATGGTGAAATATTCTCTCTTGTTGTAAAGTTGACATCCATTAGATTTTTGTTATCTCTTGCTACATCATATGATTTAGAGATAGAACAGATGGATGTGAAGACAGCTTTCCTTCATGATGATTTGGAGGAAGAGATTTATATTTCACAGCCTGAGCACTACATTGTTAAAGGTAAAGAATCCTTTGTTTGTAGATTGAAGAAATCTCTATATGGTTTGAAGCAATCTCCTAGGATGTGGTACCTTAAGTTTGATTCCTTTGTGTTGTCAATTGGATTTGTAAGATTGAAATCAAATCATTGTGTTTATTTCAGAGTTGAAAATAATCGCCTTCTTATTGTTGCATTATATGTTGATGATATGTTGTTGTTTGGGAAGGGTAAGGGTATGATTTTTTATTTTAAATCTCAGTTGTCAGCACAGTTTGAGATGAAAGATCTTGGGGTAGCTAGGTACATCTTGGGTATGGAAATTAGTAGAGACAGGTCTAACAGAAAACTTTAGTTGAGTCAGAGTAAGTATGTGAAGTCTGTGTTGGACAAGTTCAGCATGGCAGATTGTAGACCACTGTGTGTTCCTATTTCAGTGGGAACAAAGTTATCTGTAGATGATTTTCCAAAATCTCCTAGTGAGGTGGAGGACATGAGTAGAGTACCTTATGCTACTGCAGTTGGTAGTCTTATGTATGCTATGGTCTGTACTAGACTAGACATAGCCCAAGTAGTGGGAGTCCTGAGTTGATTTATGGCTAATCCTGGATGGATACATTGGGATGCAGTTAAGCGAGTATTCAAATATTTGAGGGGTACACCAGATTACTCCATATGTTATCATGGTAACTCTTCTGGATCTCCGCATTCAGTTTGTATTCATGAGTTTGTGGGTTCAGATTGGGTAGGTGATATTGATCGCAAGAGATCCACCAGTGGTTATGTGTTCACTATGTTTGGTGGTGCCATCAGTTGGATGAGTAAGCGACAACCTGTGGTTGCTTTGTCCACTACAGAAGCTGAGTACATGGCTGCTACTCATGCTTGTAAGGAAGCCATTTGGCTTAAGAGATTGTATTCTGATGTTGGTGTTGATGCAAAACAGATTACTATTTGGTGTGACAGTCAGAGTGCTATTTTTCTTACAAAGAATCCAACTTTCCATGCCAGAACGAAGCACATTGATGTGCAGTTTCACTTTGTGAGAGATATGGTGGAAGATGGAAAGGTAAATTTGGAGAAGGTAGATACTGTGAAGAATGTTGCAAATGCATTAACGAAACCAGTGGGCATTGAGAAGTTTAGATGGTGTTCAGAGTCTATGGGCCTTTTGGCCTATAGCAGTTAGTTCATGTTGCTCTTACAAGGTGTTCGACAAGTGGGAGAATGTTAGGAATAAGGTGTCTCAACCTTGTATAATTCCTATTCTTATTATTATTATTTTTGTAAAATGTATTTTTGCAAATAATATGTAAATGTGAGTGTACATGTCTAGTTGGCATGTTGATCACTTACATGTGTCAGCATCTTGAAGTGTGTGAAGGATATCATGGCTAAAATGGTTATGACAGATTCCTATGACACATAAGAGCTATTTAAGGAATAAGCTATGATAGGTGTAAGAGCATCTTATGACATGAGGCCTATTTGGGCACCAAAGAATGAGTGGTTGGTGTGTGTAAGAGAATATGCCAAAAATAGGTTGGTATGAAGGATTCCCTTACACTTCTCTTGTGACCGCTATTTTTGGCAGATTCTATGACAAGCTTTCATTGCCTATTCAAGGGATGGATGCCCTTTTCTTGGTATTGGATGTACATGTGGCATTGTGCATGTTTCTTGGTGGTTGAGCCATGAAAAATGCCCAACTCCTTTGTGGGCATTTTGTTGGGTCTTAAGATGTTCATAAAATGAGTATTGCATGTAGTAATGCAATAGTGTGATAGATGAAAGTTTGCAGGTACTGAGGTGCTGCTGGAGTCTTCTATTGTTGATGTTGAATTTGCATTGCAAGTGTATTGTAATCTTGTGTTGAAGATAATACATTGTGCAAGTTCTGGAGGGGTGGGGTTGTTTTACTGAAAGGTTTTTCCCCATCGGCAAATCTTTGTGTTATGTGTTTCTTTCTCTGTCTATTTTCTGTATGCATGGTTGGCTGCTATATTGTTGTTTACATGATATTGAATGTTTAAGTGTAGAAGATTTTAAAAGGATTTGCACCATACTTTCCTTATGAGATTAGTGTAGGAAGTTGTTTCCGCACCTGAGTTTCCTTACACACCCTTGATCATTCATCTCTTGATCTTGATCTCAACTTTTTGTACACTCTTAAAAGGGAGAGCTCTCTCCTCATCTAAGGATCTTGATTTTGAGCTATTGTTATGTTGTAGGTTTTCTTGGAGCATTTTCTAGAGAACTTCTATTCTCTCTTATCTCATTCTTTGCATATTCATACTAGTTTAGTTCACTTGCATTAGCTTAGTTTCCTTTGTAATAGCATAGCTCACTTAGATTAATTAAATGGTTTGTAACACTCTCATATTCTTAGCTTAGTTGCATCTTTGCATTTCATGCTGGAATAGTTCCATTTGCATAGCATATTTGAGAGTTCTTTGGTGTTAGAACTCGTGCTCTTATCTAAGGAATCTCCCATTTCATGGTTTACTAACAAGGGTTAAATCGCTAAGGCTCAGCTGAGAACTATCTTTATACTTGTATTGTATGTCTTTGTACTCCATGACTATGGAGCTCTAAGCCATAATTCAAGCTTTCCAACTCATGGAATACCTTAAATAGAAGGGTTTAGAGAAGTGCACTTTCTTAGTGTATTTTTTTGCACCCACCATGGGTAGAATGCTTCTATTTTGCCTCTCTAGATACATTTAGTCACACATTTTAACTCAATGTTCTATACTTTAAAAAAAAAAATTAGATAAAATTATTGTGCGAGACTTTAGCAATATCATACAATAGTTTCTTCTATTACCATGTGATACTTTACTAATTAAAGTATCACACCACCATTTACATACTATAACATTATAGTAGTTAACTCTATCACATGAGTGTTATGGAGAGTATCGCACAAAGGAAAAATATTGCCTTTGTATACTGAGAAGTATTGTATGATACTCTATCAGCAAAAGAAAAAATTTCCGTGTCTGGAATTGATTGATGTTTGGTTTATTTGATCAATTCTTGAGTCTTTAGAAAAAAAAATTCAGATTTTTCAGGTCTATTCACTGTCTAACAAAGGTCTTCTGTATAGCTTTTATCTCATTTTTGGACTAACCCTTTGATGGACTAATGCATTTTTTTTGTAGGGTTGCCTAAAATTTCTTGCAAATTGTTATAAAAGAATGGATGCCAAAGATCTTATTCTAAAAGGCTACTAACTCTTGTTTGTAGGGCTGCCTAACAAGAAAAAAAAACAACCAAGTGTTCTTATATTTCCTTCATTTTACATGTGGTTGTTATACTAGTTGTTTATTTTCTATAGGTACATAAAACTTGTGAATAGGATCTTTTGGTGGTAGGAAAGTATGCTCTTCACCCTTGAAGTGAATCATAAATCTTGACCCACCCTTAGATCTCGAAAGTGAGTGGCATAATCCACTTTTTAATGCTTTTAATTAACTTGTTTGGTGTGTTTGGGGGAAGCTATTAGAATAGTAGAGTATGTTCTTCACCCTTGAGGTGAATCAAAAATCTTGACCTCCAAGAGTGGATCCATTTTGTTGCTATCTCCTAGAGAGATATTACCTTTAGATGGCCTGTTATTGGTGGAAAGATACCAATAGGAATGACCCAAAGTGGGAATGAGCAAAACCCAGCTAACTTGACCCACTGTGATCACAAACCCCTTGACAAAGGATAAAGCCTTGGGGGTGTATAACTTGTCCTTTCTTAGTATAAGTACTTGTGGGATCGTGACCATGAGGAAATTACTAAGCAAGAATTCTTAAGGTACTCTCGTGGCCCTGAAGTCTGTTACCTACCACAAGGTAGGGTGTCCTATTCATAGGTGCAAGAGGAGTGTTGTGAATGTGACCCTTTCTAAATACCATAGGAATAGAAGTTGCCTTATTTATCTACTCAACATCTTGGTGCAAGGACCGATCCTAGTGGACTACCCGGATCACCCCAAGATTTTACACTCACCATTTGTGTCCCTTTGGTTGTGTCAGTGGCACCTCCATGATAAAGCCAACATATATTGTGGGAAACCACTTTGTGTGAGGGGAAGGGGCATCAAGTAGGGGCCAAGGTGTTGAGTAATGAACCACAACCTTAGGTAGTTCTTCTTGGAATATGTTTTCGAATGTGACAAGATTTGTGTAAACATTCTCAAACATCAAACATGGTGTTAACATTCATAGGATTTTTCTTTTGATATCCCAATTGCTTGTGTTGGCAAGGTTGTTTTGTCCCTTGTTCAAGTGTTTGAGACATGTTCATTTCCACTACTATTTTCAAACCATGGTTTTACTACTAAAAATTAAAGTTCTATTTTGTCATCATTGTGTTCTAGTCTAAAACATCCAAAAAATCAAGCTAAAAAATAGGTATTTTAGGTATTAAGTTGCATTTTACATAGTTCACTGGCCCTTTATCGCACAACCTCTTAAGAAATATCACGTGATACTTCACACTTGAGAAAGTATCACCTGCTAGTACAAAACTCTATCACACCCTTATTATAGGATCTATCACACAGCTTTGTGTAAATTGTTACATGTTGAAAAAGTATCATCTAACTATAGAAAGGATTATCATACAATAAATTTTGTTGATCTTATATCACCTGGATTTTTGAGAAATATTACCCAACCTCTCTTTCTTGCATAATTGAGTTAGAATTGCATCATAACTAATTTGGGGGTTTTGTCTCTTCATCCTACCTAAGTCTGGTTCAAAATCTTCATATTTGGTGTTGTTCTAAGTTGAAAGGATGGATCTAATTTGTTGAATGTGAGCCAAAATGCCACTAATTATCACTTGTCAAATTTTGGCTTCCTTATTACTCTAGCTACTTTCTATCAAGCTTCATGCTCAACTTCTTGGCTCGAGCCATTATTGTTTTAAGTTCTTGAGCACTCTTGACAAGCCACTCATTTATTTTATCTTTGAAGAGTGATCATTTTGACCATATAAACTCTAGATCTAAAAATATTTTATCTCAACTAATTAGACAAAGGCATACCCTTACATGTCAATTGTGACTAGGCTTCAAGTCAGTTAAGGAAGTCGTCCCTCATTCACTTTTAAATAATTAACAACTCCAACTAGGCATCCTCGTGAGAAAACCTATCAGGAAGAGCATGTCCCTAATAAAAAAGAAGAGGCTAACACTTGGCACAATCCACTCTATAGATTTGAGAAGCCATTTGATAATCCTTTTAATACCCCTAGGGTTGTAGAGAGCCATGCATCCTGAAGAGAGGAATCACCACCTAGAGAAACTATTTGCACAAAAAGTAGAACAATCAAATGTAGAAAGAGAAATGATACAAGAGGCCATACACATGGCTACTAGAGAGGTTTTTTATCATCAAGTTGAGACTAACACTCATGCACATAACTTTGAGAATAGACATGCACATGGTTACTACAACAATCCTTTAGAGAGAAACCTTGCTGGTGGCAATGATGCAAACAACACACCACCTAGATCTCCAAGAATACACATAGAAGGATGTCCATCACCACCTAGACCCTCACAATCACACCATGAAAGTGAGGTAAATTATGAAATCACTAGTGAGGATCTAATTCAATTCCAACAAGATGAGGTTGCCCAAAGGCTGATGCTAAAAGCCTTAGAAAAAAATGGTGAGCAATATTTCCAATATACAACCTCTAGGGGATGGAAACTCCCCCATGAATATGATGTCCAAAAAATCATCCAAAGGAGAGAACCCATTGAGGATGAAATCTTGAGGAAAGAGACGTAATAGCTTAATAATCAACTTGCTCAACTACAAGTAGCCAAAGAGCAACCTAAGACTTCTTTTGTTGAAACTATATGTGCTCTTTCATTTGATAGGAGTCTCTAAATGGTCCCATTTCCTAGGGATATAGAGGTTTGAAAATATGATAAATACGATGGAAATAGTGATCCCCATGATCATGTATGACACTTCTATGCTCTTAGCATGGATTTTATGCACGAAGATACCTATCTCATGATGTTGTTTTGTAGGAGTTTAAGGGGCCTAACTATGGAATTGTTTACTAAATTCCCCCCCCCCCCCCCCCCTAAAGTCATTTGATGAGCTTGTACAATGATTCATTCAACAATATTCAACATCTTATCACTATTCTAGACTTTTGCAATATCAAACAAAAATAAGGTGAGCCCTTTGCTACATACCTCCAACGTTGGAGATCCTTACAGTCAAGGTACCCTCAAAAGATTCCTAAAATTGAGAAAATTGACATCTTCATCAACACTATTGGAAATGATTGAAATGATCATAAGAAAAATTGTTGGAATAATATATGGAACTGGTAAAGAATGTCCTCAATCATTGTTTTGTCATTGATGTCAAACTTGCTACTTGCAGGGATGAAAATTGCTTTAGTGATCCAAATACTATCAATTAGTTGATTGTCAAGGTGGAAGCAATCAATAAGATGTAACTAGAACACCTAGAGAAAGGTTGAAGTTATGATGTTGTAATGAAGTATAAGGATCAGTCAAGCCATTAATGAAACAGTGTATTGGATGACATAATAAAAGATACAAAGAATGAGCACACTGAAACATATCAAAGATCTAAGGTTTTAGCTAAGTCTTGTGTAAAGCTCAAACCAAGTTCAAGTGCCGAGCAAGTTCAAGTGCCGAGCAGGTATAGGTGCCGAGTAACACAGAGGAGCCGAGCATCAGTAACTCAATAATGCCAAGTAACACAGAGGTGTCGAGCACCAGTAACTAAATAATGTTGAGTTGCTGCATTAATTAAAAAATTGAAGATTCATCAGATCAAAGCCAACAAAGTTGTTATCTAGAAATTTGTGAATTAAAAGGAGGATAAGAATGATGAGTTGGTGGCACAGAACACCATGTAGAACATTTTTAAGGAACAGTTGGCAAAGAAAACAAGATATGTGGTAGATACATTGTATCCTACCTAATTCATTTTTGAAACCCTAAAATTAGAGAGGGAGAATTGAGTGGCAAAGGAAAATCAAACTTGTATATAAGAAGACATAAGTTAATAGAAAATAGTGTGGAAGAGAGTGAAAAAGAAGGGATAGTGAGAGAGAGAGCCCTAGTCAAGCATTAAAGCATGAAATGTTGAGGAACTTTGTTTGGATAGACGACCACAAGGATGATTGCATTAGCAAAATGAATAGGTAAAATCAAGGAGATGAAGCTTGAGAGAGAGACAAGCAAGTCAGAACTAAAGTGATTGAAGCCAAGCATAACGATTGAAATGAAAGAGTGATCTAAAATCTGCAAAGTATGTTGTAAGTTATGTCAGATCAAAAGACCATTATCGTTACTTTCTAGCAATTGTAATAGTAAGATAAATCCTATGGACTTAGGTTGGTTTAACAGCCATTAGATAAATCCTTTAACATGGTGACATTCCAAGTGGATGTTCTAAAGACCTTTAACCAGGCCCATTCCTAATAGTTTGGTTAAATCCTCTAACAAGGTCACATTTAACAGTGTGTTGTAAGCCTTTAACAGGGCAGGCTTTTAACAGGGCATCACTTCAGAAGAGTGAGAATCAAGTAGCATGTTACTGGTGGTTTTTCCCAAATTGGGTTTCCACGTAAATCCTTGTGTTATGTGTTGATCTTGAATGTTTTATCTTTGCATGTTGATTTACAGTAATTTGCTTATATGACTGTTTTAAGTTTGAACAGATGAAAAGGGTATAAAAGTATTAGAAAGGTATTAATAGGGAATTTTGGACCTTGAATAACTGATTCACCCCCCCTCTCAGTTATTCTAAAGAATTCTAACAAACACACTTGTACTTGAGCTATATTATGATCTTAGAAAGCAATTATTTACATCCTTTAATGGCATGGTTGAAAGCTCTTACCACATTGAGGATGATGTTGTTAAGAAGGGTGACATCGTGCTCGACAAAGACAAGAATGGGAATGGAAATGGCAAGGATAAAGGAAAACCTTGGAACACAAATAAATACATAGTCAATGGTAGAGTCATAGATGCTCCTAAGACAAAAGAGCCAACCTTCCATTTGTCTAATGCTATTTATGTTTCCAAACAATAAGAGACTTCAAAGTCTCAACCCTTTGAAAAGACTAAGAAGTATTCTAAGCCAAAACATGTCTACACACCGATGGTTGAGTCATATGAGGTAGTCCTAAAGACCTTTCTTGCTAACAATCTTATCACACTACCTAATAATTTATGACCCTATGACCCACCCATACAGCCTACTTGGTGGAGAAATGATCACTTTTGCAACTATCATAGGATTAAGGGACACAACATTGGTAATTGTTACAAACTTAAGGATGTCATCCAAGACCTCATTGATGGAGACAAGGTTGTTATAGATGGTCAAGAATTTTGGTCACAAAGCCTTTAAAACAATAATTACCTAAGTACAGAAAAGGGGAGTCATCTCATGCTAACAAGAAGAATCATGATGCCAAGATCAATTATACTTACACTAGCACCAAAAATGTCATCAACACGTTGGAACCCATTGAAAGAATCTACATGATGGGTCCTAAATTTGACAAGGACCAAACTATGATGCCGATGACGAAAAGCCTAAAGTAGTTTTGAGAACACACAACTCTCAACAAAACTATATAGACACTAGGCCTAGGGTGACTCTTAAGGTAGAAAAATCCTCCTCTTCGCATGGTGAGAGGCTAATTGATGTCACTAGGGGGAAATCTAAGGTTGTTCTCAAAGTAGAAAATGATCCCAAAAACATCTCTTCCTCCAAACATGTGGCTGAACTAGCCATATCTATTTATGACCTTGTCACTCAATTGCAACAAACCCCTACTTAGGTTTTTATTTTTGAGTTTCCAGAATTATCTCCTTTGCACAAGGGGATACTTGAAAAGGCTTTACAAATAGCTAACATTCCCACAAATATTGACATCAAGAGGTTCCAAGCTATGATCAATCACATCTCCTTGCCTCAATATCTCACTTTTTTCAAAGAATATGACAACTCTCTTAGTCATCCACACAATCTAGCCCTCCATATTGAAGTCCAAATCATTTGCACTCAAGTTCATCGAGGTCTAATAGACAATGGTGCTAGGCTAAACATTATCTCTTTCAATATATGTTAACAAATTGGAATGTCTAAATTTGTCATTGATCTTAGATGTTAAATCACTATCAAGGCATAAAATGAAGTTGAATGGCCTTATAAAGGCCTAATTGTGCTATCTATCTATGTGGGTCATTAGAGAAGAATGTGGTCTTTCAAGTCCTATATATCTCACTTGCATACAACTTGTTGCTATCAAATCATTCAATGGAAACATTGACAGGTTAACTTATCAAATCATTCAAAAACACACACAGAATTTGTAGAAAGGAAAAGGGCTTAACAATTTACTTCATAAAGCATAATCACACTGTTGTCACTAGCATTATTTCTTCAAAATGTTGAATTACAGACCCTGTAACAAAGCTTAGGACTCAAAAGATGTCTCAAAACTCTGTTATAAAATTAGAACTCTCTCCAAATGAGTTAAAAAAACTCATTAATTACAATGCCCAACTCCTTGGGTCGTATGCAGAATGGTAGCCCCAAAAAGAGGACTTAATAACTCACATAATGAAGTCTCATCACTGCTAAGACTTTACTAACCCATAATGAACCCAATGAGTCACTGATAACTACCCTAAAAACACTCTAACAACCAATAAATCTCCTCCAACTACCAAGGCAAAGTCAAATTCGACCCCAAAGCCTATATTCTCTCCTAGAAGGATTCCTAGTGTTTGCAAAAATAACTCTCCTTAAAGAACCATTAAACATACGGTCAAACCATATACTTCCTCTTTGCATAATAAAATAGAAATTAAAATTTAATGATTCATAAGACATCATTAAATATTAATTCTTTACATTATAAAGTCTATGCAAAGTAAAGTAAAAAAATAAAACCTCCTCTTCAATTGCATTTAGGAAAAACATTATATGCAAATAAGAATAAATGTTTCCTAAGGCAAGGAAACATGAAACTTGACCCCACATTTAAAACACAAATGTTTTTTTTTGTTTTTAACATAAAACCCCATATAATGCTCTACCTGTGGACTTCAAACAAACTTTCAAAATGAAAAAGGGCAGATAAAGGGCATAAAATGTTAAAAGAACCCTAAAAGCTTTCATTTTTCACATTTTACGTGAAGGGAGAATCGAGGGTTTCAATTCTTCTGTGTGCTACCATTAACAAGCTGGTAAGGATTTTAAATTGAATTTCCAACTTTCCCTAGATGTGAGCATACATGAAAATCAAATTCTTTTCCTTGTGTTATGAATCTTCAACACGTGTTTTCGGGTTGCCTGTTCCTTGAATAAACTTGGGCACTCATAAAATTTCATTGTGGAGTCTGAATGCCTTTTCATTTCAATATTTCTATACTGAATAAAAAATATTGAGCCGCCATGAGGGAGATAGTGAAGCTGTTGCTATGAGCATTTGATAAACCTTTTATTTTTGCATTCAATCGGATTCATTTTCAAAACCCGAAATGGGTTTTATTGTAGTTGTAACAGCACTTAATTTTTTTTCCACTAGTTTTTTGGTAACCATGAAAACATGGGCTGAAGCTTTTCAACGAAGCTACTATTGGTGAGTTTGATAATCTACTAGAAACTTTAAAATGGAACCACCATTAACTATTATTGGCTCGTGAATGGTTAAGCTCGTAGGTTCAAGATGAATCCATCAAGGTGTCGAAGTCATTGCTTTCCAACTTGAACACTTGCGGCTGTAGGGGTTTCTTCTGACTGGTTTTTTACTGTGTGTGCACCATACATGCTGCTGTATATAAAATCTTTTGGATCATGGGTACCAAGTCTCAATCTAATGTTACATAACCTAGTTGTGTGGCTTCCATGTCCTTTTGGTCCAATAATAAGAAATGTGCATGATACTGAACTTCTCTTATTAGCCAGTGCCAAAGTTGCATTATACCATGCACCCCTCATAATTGGTACTCCTTAGGTCTCTTGAATTCTTTCATTACTAATGGCTTTCTTTAAGGCCTACTATATTTATGGTAGACTAAAAATCATCAAAAGAACTTACAATAGAACCTTCTGTGATGCCAAGCAATACAAATGACACAATTTTTCTTGTCAATTTGGTTTGCCCGACTGACCTAGCTGAAGATGGAACCCTTTGTATTTTGTTGAATATAACACTTGTTAGTACTCCTTTGCTTTCAATACTAGAGTAACACAGGTAAAATGGACTATTTGCATAATCCCATGAGAAGTTCTCATGCTGATATCCATGGGTTGAAGCTTTTGTTCCAAACCTGTATAATCTGATGTCTAAACAACAAGCACAATTTCTTTTCCTTTTCATTACATGGGTGTCAATTTTTAAATAACATTTGCTTGATTGAAGCTAGAACTTCATTCTGGGTTTGTTGGTCAGATGCATACATCTTCAAAGTCGCCACTGTATCTATTATTTTAGTTCTTTATTAGTCCTCCATTAGCTGCAATCACTGCATGACATCCTTTTCTTGTAAGATCTTCATTCTTCCAGCATACCTTTCATGACATCAGTGTAACTCCTATTGCTAGCCCCTAACTACAGTTTGGTCACTATGATGAGAAGCTTATTATTAACAAACTTTCCATTTAGCAATTGAAAGTTATATATTGCTTTATTTAGTATAAATGGCAAGTGAATTAATCATTGAATGATAATTGTAATTCTATAATTCATGTAGAACTGATTGCTTCAATTCCAAGTTCTTCAAATCTGCACAAGTTGAAGTGGCATTTTGTTTAAGAAGAAACCATAGATTGGTAGGAACCCGAATCAGTGCATCTGTTATCATTAGATAATTCTCAATTTCTCATGCTTACAAAAATACAATGATATTGTGTTTATCATTGTGTTTGAATTTATTCCATAATCCAAAATGCTTTTACTACTAATGCATTTTTTACTACCAACAGTCCATCTTATTGGTTTGAAACAACTTCCCCTTTTCAAGTCATAATTGCAGATGTTAAAATTGAAGTTGAGATATATTTTGTTGTTGATTTACAACTCCAATTTCTTAAAAGCTTCATTTTAACTTCAATATTTATCTCGTAGAAAGCTTTTAGTAATACCTCCTCTCATACATCTACATCTTGAGGCTTTGTGATAACTTTTTCCTGTAGCATACTTCCATTTCAATAAAAATTCCTTAACTCTTAGCATAGCTTGAAGTATTTTCCCTTGATGATCTCTTATGCTTTCTTGCAATAGATACACTCTTGTAATCTGTGATATTAGCCATTATTTATTGCTGTAATTTTGTAGCATCTTACTCAGTGAGGTTCGAGCACGGGCTCGTGACGCTCACAAAATAACCTTTCTTTCTTTCTTTTGGTTTGTTTTCTCTCATAATGAAATGCACCAACAGATAGAGTATGTAGTCATAGAGATAAGTAATCATTGCTTAGATCCTTCTGGATCTAACATCAGTCGCTTTCATGTTTTTTGTAGGTGCTGGAGATCATAGAGTTCAGAGCTGGATTCTGCTACACCAGGGAAAGAGTGCATAACCAGTCAAAGCAACAGGCAATGACTGGTTATCTCTATTCTTTATTTCTTTCATTCATATATATCTATTTATGTATTTTCTTATGAAAGAAATTTAGTACATTGAGCTATACTCATGGCTTGTGTGAGATTTTTTCTGTTCAGCATATCATTTCATTTCATTGTTTGAAAACATCAATGTATATTTGAAAGTAAATAAATACAAAGACATTTCTATTGTTTGAATGAAATGAATGGCACTTCTATACTTTTATTGCATGTATGCTTAAAATTGTACACATGTGCAAAATTTTAGTAACAGTTACATTGAGTGTTTGACTAAGCTATGATTCAAAATGTGGCTCAGGCCTTACATGATCATCAACACATGCTTTGGATATCTGATGATGGAGTTCCAGATCTAGGAGGCATTGTAGATGAATTGCAATAGCTTGTTCTTATTTATCTAGGAGCATATAGGATAGTCTCAGTCGAACTGAAGATTCATCATCTTGCAGTGAATGCTTTTTTGAAGAGCAACCAAGTGAATGAAATGGAAGGAGGAGCATTGTTGGGTTTTGAGTTAGATGGAGAGGAGGAGGATATAAGAAGAACCATCATACTTACATATCTTCTTTTTCAACCCCCCAAATATAAAATATCCCTTCCTCTACGAAAACCCTTTTTGTTTTCCTCTTCCCTAGATTAAAAATGGTGAACAACATCATACACATGGGCTTTGGCATTGCAAGGAGCGTTATATCATTGCTTATGTATGCAATGCCAGCTATTATGTTCAAGAGGGTTATAAAGAAAAGAATAATGGAGAATTTCTCAGGAATTCCTTACTTGATAGCTCTATTTAACTGCCTTCTCTATAAATATTATGGATCTCCTCTTATAAGCAATGGGTGGGATAACATTATAGTTATGATTATCAATGTTATTGCCCTTCTTCTTGAGTGTTTTTTTATCTCCATCCATCTCATCTTTGCACCATTGAAAACCAAGAGAACAATGGTGAGTTTGAGTGCCAATTAAGGAAACTACAAGGGAGCATACGACAGGCACATAAAAAGCAGTCCACGTATGTAGAAGCCTATACAAGTAAAAGCCCCAGCAAAGGATTAAAAGTGCAGTCAAAGTGGAAGCCATTTAAAGGAAGAGCCATCCCAACAAGCATAAAGGGAACCCATGCCAAAGAACAAAGAGGAAGTCGCAGCCAATTAAGGCCAGAACCCATGCAGCACAAAATAGAGCAAACACTCCACACATGAGTAATGAAAGCTCACACCAAGAGGAAAGCAAAAGCCACCATATAAAAGGAAGATGCTACTCTAGCCATCCAATGGAGTAGGAAACATCCACCAGAAGGCACATTAAAGAAGGTTCCACGTCAGACAAGAAGAGAGCCAGTCAAAAATGGTAGGTGCCTTGCAAACAAGAAACCAGTGACAAGCTAATTTCATCAGAGTTTAAAAAAGAAGAGCCAATGCAAATGGAGCAGCATATAAAGAAATGCCAACACCTTTGAAATACCACACTAGGGAATGACGAAATTCCATGACTTCAATACAGGGGAGATGCCACATGAGGAAAGAAGCAAGGAATGCTAAGAGTATGCAAAGGAGGTTATGCCATTGAAGAATGGATGCGCACCGTTTTGGCTCAATTCCTCCCCTTTTCTGAGCATAGGCATCCCTATCCACTATAAACAAGTTTTTAATATCTCCTCACTACTGTTCCTCATCTTCCCTGCTACCATTGCAAAGAAACCTTGTAGATGCAAGCACAAGTTGTATAAAGTAGTCATAGGAGAAGTTTTTTTTAAAACTCTTAATCCTACATCGCTTGTGTAAGGGACTCATTACTCTTTAAATATAAGAATACATGTAAGGCTTAACATCTTAAATACGAGCTCTTTTGAAAGCCATAGCCTTGGAGGAAGGGACCCACACGCCATGGACATTGACAGTTGGAGGTATGATGAATGTACTTTTGAATGAACGTGCAATTAAAGAGGATGACAAGGATGATGTTAGCATTTTAGGTCATCGAAAAGTTGAAGAATCTGACAAATTTCCATGTCGCTTACAAAAAAATCTCAAGTTTTTCAGTAGCGACATAGTGACCTACTAGAAAACCTAAAAATTTAGCATGACAATGGTGGGTCTCATGTGGCGATGATGTGGTGGCATCAGCAAATAATTGATGGACAAGTGGCAGCTTGAGAATAGAGTAGAGGAAGGCACCCAACAACAAGCTATGACATGGCAATGATCGGACCAACTATAAGGTGCCACATGGCATGGAATTAAGGCAAGTTGTGATGTGGCAAGCAAATCTAGTAGACATACTAGATCGTGCCATGTGGTAGATCAAACGGATGTCGCTATGTCACTAAGGTGAAGTTGCACGCTAGTTAGTATAGCGACATAGCGAATATGATGTGGCATCCAGGTGGCATGCTAACATGGCAGTGACATGGCGGCAAGGTGAACCAATCAAAAGATGACACATGGCGATGGTGGTCAAATAAAGTTTGACCCAGATTGAACCTGTGAGGGAAATTTCAAAAGTTTTAAAAAATAATTTTTTAAAGATTTTTCCTCTAAAGTACGTATAGAGTTAGATTTTTAAATAAAGTCTAAACTTTCATATAGTTTGAACTATGGTAAAAGGATAAATTTTTGCACAATTTTGTGAAAGCCATGGAGTGGAAGCTCGATCTTCAAAGAGGCATAATAGGGGCAATTTTTATCCAAAATGGGTGCTCCAATATACCATCGGAACCAAAACAATCTAAATTTTCCATTTCTGAGGTTGGTTTTTGTACAAGTGCTCACTGATTTAGTTTATAGGCCAATTTGTGATTCTCGAGGCATTCTCAGTAGAATGGGAAAAATTCATCAAGGAGCATCAAATTTGGTCATGAGGCAAATGTAAAGGCTTGTTGAAGTCTGAATGTGGAGAAAATCGACTCCAATTAGTTTTCTTGCATTTTAGAGGCCATTTTAATTGATTTTCACTTTTTACCTTGAGTTCATTTTAACATCAAAAATCAGTTTTGTTCTTTCATCATCAAGTTTCTGAGATTCTTTATTGCTTTTAAGAGCCAAAATGATGGAATTTTGATTTGCAATTACAGATAGAAGGTAAAGAGAAGGTTTTTAAACTTCTTGGGAAAGAATTTTGAGTGGACACATGTCAGTGGCATAACAAATCTAGGAATTCACTTCTTGCTATATCTTTCTCTCTTTCATTCATTGTAGGGATTGGAAAATATTGGAAAGTTTCTTTGGAATGAAGACATTTAGTAGAATTGGCCCTGGAATTGATCAAGTTTGAATGGAAGATCTGGGATGTGCTGGTTCCAGACCATGAAGCTTTTGCTTTGGCTGTGACACCCCCTTCCCATCCCATTAGTTTCTCATTCCCGCCATTTTCTCTCTTGTATGACAACATTTTTTCATTGTATAGTCTAGTTTATTAGGTTCTTTATGAGTTAATTTCATGCATTTTTATGTATTATTTCAAGGAAATCAATATAAGGAACAACAAATGTTGAGTTTCAGTTTAAATCTTGTCTCCTTTCTTAGTTAGTTGTGATGTTTTATGATCTTTGAACAAAGAGCCTAGATCATAGTTCCAATCCCTTAAGGTTGTATGTTGCTTCATTGTTGCTTGTAATTCAAGGAATTATGTAAATGCTTCAGGGAAATCAACAAGGTTATAGGTTTATTGAGGAGGATATTAGGTAAGAATGAGATTTAGATAGAACATTGATGTCCAATTTACAAGGTAAGTGGATAGATCTAGAGTCTTGGCATAAGATATGTGTTCTAGATATCCAAAATGCATTAGGGAGATTCGTGAATTAGCTAATGGATGAGGCACTAATCTGTTGTAGGATCATAAGTTTTTTTTTCATACCTAGTTTTCATCCACTTTCCCCACCCACATAAAATCAAATCAAATTCAAATCATCTTTACATTTTATGTTGAAGAGCTAGAACAGTCTAACCCTCACTCAGCTTGTGCATTTCATAGAGTTGTAATTTGCTACTGCACTTCTTTGTTACTACATAGGTCATTAGGAGAAATAAGGGTTTTTATTTGCTTTGTGAGATTTAGGAATAATTTTTGCACTGGTACCATATAAAATTGAATCTGAGGTCCACCAGCCTAGATTTTGTAGAGCCTGAAGTGAAGAAGGGTCTAGCCTTATAGTTGGCCCGGTGTCTGAAATAGTATGTTGAATATGGAAGTTAGTTGCCCCTAGATGTATCATATTCTCATTGAGGTAATTTAAAACCTATAACATTTTAAAACACCAATAGTAACAAAAAGGCTCTTGTGCAACCCCTAAGTCACACTAAGGAGCAAAAAAGCAAGGATATTATTGGTCTAGGCTTTGGAGTAGCTAATGACTTACCAAAGCTCGATAGAAAGGTCCCTATGACTAGTGAATTAGAAGATGATGATCAACCTTCTACTACCCCCATTACACAAGAAGAAGACTTCATGCTCTCTACTTTCCTTCTTTGGGGAGAACAACTAATGATTACCAAAAATGATGTTGATGCCTCTACATCTAGACAACATGAATCTAATGAATTTGATAATGAAGATCCCAATAGAGGTAGAATAAGAGAAAATATCGCTCATCTGCTAGCCTAAAATCCAAGTACCAATTCTGGTGACTATGAATGGGAATCTCTTTCAGACTCCTCTTGTGAATTAGGAGTGGATGTCATACATAACTATGTCACCCAACTCAACATAGTTAACGAGTCTATTGTAGAGTCTGATGAGTTTGGCTCACAATTTTTCTTTAGTGGATCGCATTGATCTCTCTAGGCCTCCTCTTGATTTAGATTCATTTGGAGCTTTCCCTATAGGCTTAACTTCTCTCGTCATCAAAGATGATTCCATTTGTGTCAACAATCTTGAACCTTCCACCTCCCTTTCACTCATACACCCTAATCACATAGATTGATCTGTCCAACATCAAAGACTAGAGCTACCATCCTTCCAAAATGAATGTGAGACCGAGTGTTGTCTCAGCACTATTAAACCAGTGGTGTCTTCCATCAGTGAAACAAAAAATAATATGATATAAATGGATATCAAGTACCTCAGTCACAAAATAAAGAAAAAATGAAAAATAAGTGTTCAAATGGTAAAAACCACTTGATGGCAGTATTTGAACCCAAAAATAGTAAAAATAAATACGTATCCAAGGGTAAAAACCTCTTCGAGGCACCTGATGAGGTGCTTGGTAGTCTCCCAAGCTATTTTCAACACAAGTCATCAATTTTGATAGAATTAACACAACCAATTAATCTAGGCACAAAGGCATCCACAATAATCCACAATAACACCTTAGTCCTTTACAAGCAACTGGAAACTATCCCAAAAATAATTGATTGAAGACTCCAAGGTTAAGTCAAATAGGTCATACCATTCACCTCAGCTTCACACAAGAACACTAGAAAGCAATAACAAACAATAAATCCAAACTCATCATAGAGCATACCAGACACATTACCATGGTTGATTTTAAAGGATCGAGTTCAATTAATCATCATGACATCACAAACATAGAACTCTGGAACCTTTGGTAACATCCTAAGATTGGTCAAAGACAAGTCAAACCCTAAAACCCAAATCATAAAATACGCATCACATACAAAACACACAATGTAGCTTTCTTAATACATTACGTTTTGAAAACACAAAGATTTAATTTTACCATAGGTTTCAAGTTTCCATTTTTTCAGTTACCAGATTCACTAAAGTTCTCGATTTCAAATAGAGTCCAATTTATGCCTTTACAAAGTATAATAATTATTGGGGTTTTCAAATCATAAAATTACCCTAGTGATAAAAATTGTTTTCATTATTATTATTTTTAAATTAGACAATTGAGCAAACCAAGTAACCATTCATAATTTACGGTCAAAAATATATTTTAATAATAATTTAATTAAAACCATTAATTGAATATTATTAAAATTTAAATTGATAGTCATAACATTATTAATAGATAATAATAATTTGTTCATCAATAAAATATTTTATATCAATTTATTAATAAAATAATTATTAATCTAATAATAATAATGAATAAAGTTATTATTATTAAATAACATTTAATATTTAATACTTAATAAATTTTAATAATTTTAAAACATTTAATAATTCTAAAACATATAATAAATTTAATTAATATATTAATTAAATTCTTTTTTTAAAAATAACATTTTAAATAATCTAGAAAAAAACTTACCACTAAAACTTGTAAAGCCCATGCGACTACACAATGCAACCACGAGCTATCATTTACTCCCAAATGGATGGTTTCTCTGGGTACAATCAAATCAAGATAGCTCCAAAAGACCAAGAGAAAACAACTTTTACTTGTGCATGGGGAACCTTTTGCTAGAATGTAATGTCATTTGGGCTTTAAAATGTTGGTGCTACTTATCAAAGAGCTATGACCACTATCTTTCATGACATGATGCACAAAGACATGGAAGATTATGTTGATGACACTCTAGAAAAATCTAAATAAAGAAGCATTCACTTTTTAGACCTAAGTTTGATACTAGACCATATGGAACAATTCCAACTTAGGCTCAATCCAAAGAAATGTGCTTTTAGTGTCACATCAGGCAAATTGCTAGGGTACATCATCTCAACTAAGGGCATAGAGGTAGACCCCAAAAAAGTACAAGCTATCATGGACATGCCACCTCCTAGAAACATTAGTTAGCTAAGAAGTCTACAAGGACACCTTTAGTCAATTCAAAGGTTTATCTCTCAACTTGCTGATAGTTCATAGCCTTTCAATAAGAATCTACATAAGGGTGTTGTTAGTATTTGGAATGAGGAATATTTACACAAATAATATCTATCAAAGCCTCCTATTCTCATGCCTCTGATTCAAGGGAAACCTTTGATATTATGTATCTCAACTACATCAAACTCATTAGGAGCTTCATTGGCCAAGAAAGAGCCATTTATTATATCAACTACACCTTGGTGGCCTATGAGGTTAACTATAACAATATTGAAAAGGATTTCTTGGCAATAGTGTTTGTGTCCCAAAAAATTAGACATTATATGCTTGCACATACCACACAGCTCATTGCAAAGTTAGATTGTTTAAAATATATCTTAAGTAAAGTTGCACTTACATGTCAACTTTCCAAATGGATGATGATTCTTTAAGAATTTGGCATTCATTATGTTGAACATAAAGTTGTTAAAGGACAAGAAATTACCGATCAACTAGTTGAATTCCCAATTACAAATAATACTCCAATGCATATTGACTTTCTAGATGCCTCTATTACATATGTCACTAAAAGGACATGGAAGATGTTCTTTAATGGCTCACACACTCAAAATGATGTTGTTATTGGGATTTTGTTTGTCACACCTCATGGCTACACAATCCCAAAGTCTTACAAATTATTGTTTCCAAGCACTAATAATATAGTTGAGTATGAAGCTTTGACTAATGGGATTAAAATGTTTCTTAAATAGAGAATCACAGAATTGCATATCTATGGAGACTCTCAACTTGTCATTAATCAAGTCAATAATGACTACCAAACTAATGATGACAAATTAGAACCTTATAAGAAGTTGATTGACACCCTAAGGACTTATTTCACATTTGTGACATTCCAACAAATTCTTAGGACATAAAACAAGGTTGTAGATGCTATGGCCACTTTAGCATCTATTTTACAATTATAAGAACATGAGTCTCACTTTGAGTTCTTGGAAGAAGAAATATGACACCTTGCCTATGACTCCCTTGAAAATCATGTAATATGTACTATTATGGGCCACAACTCTTCCCACTATTCTACCATCTTTTCCTTCTTGTGTAACCAAATTATTCTTGAAAACCTCACACACAATAAAAAAAAATGCCAACTCATTTTCAATGCCTGACATTACACCCTTGTCTCTTGTGACTTATGTAGGAAGGGTCTAGATAGAACACTTCTTAGGTGCCTAGAGATAGAAGAGTTTGAAAAGGCATTAGTCAAAGTTCATAATGACATTTGTGGGGCACACTCTAATGGCCTTAGACTTGTTTGAAAACTAGTTAGGGTGGGTACTATTGGATAACTATGTAGGCTAATGCTATCCAGTGTGCCAAATCATGTAAAAGTGTTAGTTACATGGTTACTTGATTCATGTTCTTAGGTGTGAGCTTATTCCTTCTGTCACATATTGACATTTTTTAGTAATGGGTCTTTGACTTGGTTGATAAAATTTACCTAAGCTCGTCTAGTGGACATAAGTTTATCATCAAAGTGATTAAAAACTTCATGAAATAGGTTGAAGTTGTTCCATTATCTACTACTACAAGCAAACACATTTCCATTTTCATAATCAATCATATCCTCTATCACTATGGTATTCCATCCTCTATCGTCACTAATAGTGGAGGACAGTTCAAGAACAAGGACCTTAAACAATTATGCAAGAGATTAAAGATTAAGAAACATTGGTCCTCTATCTACTACCTTCAAATGAATGGCCAAGTTAAGGCCTCAAACAAAACACTATTGAAAATACTGCATAGAATAGTTCACAAATTAGGAAGGGATTGGCATTTGCAAATCAATCCAATGCTATGGGCTTACAGAACTACTATACACACTCTTGTAGAGGCTACATCTTTCTCATTGGTTTATGGTACTGAAGTTGTCCACCCTCTAGAAGTCAAGATTCCCTCTTTGTGAGTCTCTTTACATGGTATAATTACTAATGAGGACCATAGAGCTATGAGGATACATGAGGTAGAAACCATAGATGAATGTCATAGGGCCTCTTTTGATCACATGAGGGCCTATCAAAAGAGGATGTCCACTAGCTATAATAATAAAAAGTCAATCCTCATGAGTTGTAAGTGTGTGAACTTGTTCTTTGTGAAAATCCTAAAAACCAACATAACAAAGAACAAAAGGGAAAATTTGAGCCTAACTAGTTGGATCTTTACATCGTCAAAAAAATGTTTGTATCTGGTGCCTATCAACTTTCTACACTGGAGGGAGAATAGCTCCCTGAGCTTATCAATATCCTACAACTGAAGAAGTTCTATGCTTAAGGCTCTCATGGCTCAACTATTTGTACATACCTTATGATCCTGGAAAAAATAAATTATATATGATGCTGAAAAAATCCTAAAAAGTATAAAATGTCCTAAAAAATGATCATCTTAGTGAAAACCTAACAATAGGTGCTTTAATGTATCACCAAAAAAATCAAAAAGTTCAAAAATACAAAAAGCCTTGAAAAAATCTTCCAAGTGGTGAAAACCTAGAAACAAACGCTACATAAGACCATTGCACCTAAGTCAATCAGTCTCACTTTATGCTTATTCATTTCACAATATCTTTCCTAGCTTGGAATCAACTCTTGGAGGCACAACTGCTTAGCTTATTAGAGTCTTTTTTTGTGTTAGGGTTTCTTTGACAACTTGTCTAAAATAATGTTTCTTAACACTTCCCCCCTTGACATCGAGTGTTTCTCAACACTTTTCAAATATCTTACCTACATTTTAGGATGCTACAATATTTCTCAATAGCATATTCAAGTCCTAAATAAATGGTTGTGTGACTGACACACATGCACTTAACATTAAACTTGCTAATATGTGATGAACTTTATCTTCTTTTTGTGTTGTCTATGATGATTTCTTTACTACTCATGTTCCCTCCCTAATAGTCTTTCAAAGATGTCATGGACTAGAAGACTAGGGGCATGGGGCATGTTTTACTTATTTTCTTCTTGTGGGTATAATTTGTTAGTCTAAGGTGTTGAGAGCCTTTGTGCTTGTCCAACTTGACACTTTGGGCCCATAATGTATCATCCTTGTCTATTTTTGCAAGACCACACTCAGGGGTTATCCTGAAATTTATGCCTTGATACAAGTGTAATCTTGCTATACTAAACTTAGGGAATCTAACTGCATTAGTCATCTTGACTTACATGTCTTTGATGATTAGGTTGGATTCCCACATACCTATCTGATATAGATCATATTCATATCCTCATGGTTATACTAGTGAGCATTGTATGATCTTCCAATGTTCCTAAATAATGCACAATGATGAAATTATAGTCTAAAATTTATGTGTCCCTCATAAGTAAACCCTTTTGCATACTATTTTGCATTGTAGGATCATTCTAGAATAGTCTTGCATTTTGCATATGGAGAGCACTCTCTCTTAATCTTTCATGGACACATCAACTAGCTACATTTATTTCTTCTCATCCTTCCCCTAGATCATATATTTTGTTACTTGTTGATCACATTCACTATCTTTCTTCTTCTACACTTATCATCACAAGGGGTTAATCTAATCATCAAATCTTATCTATCTAAGTATCACATTTTCAAAACATGAATCTACATCATAGACATGATAGCTAAAACATTTATCAGAGAGATACATCCATAAAAGTATGATTATGAACACATATATGTAGTATCACATCAAAACATAAACACAAGTGCTAAAACATCCATACAAATCCATCACATAAGCATGGCATGAAACAAGTGCACAATGAAACCAATAGAATCTAATATTTCATATATATAAATCAATCAAGAGTGCATGTACATGCGAGATCCAAAATTTGGAAAACTATCTCAAAATGCATATATACATCAAAATGTGCCACAAGGACATCAACCTAGACCTATGAATGACTCCCTCCCTCATGAGTAGGTTGTGTCTAAGGGGGAGCTGCCAGTGTCATTGTTGGTGGCTGGTTCGATCTACCAGCTCACTCTGAGTATAGAGGCACTCACTAACCCACAAGATTTGCAACAATATAGACTCCATGATAATACATTGCTCACACTCCCTATCGCTCCACCTTACATCGAGTCTCTACCAGATCATCTTGAAAATCTCACTCTCGCCTATTGGCCTTGGCCCTTGTATCCACCAACTATTGGTCTCTAACCACAATGGTCATCCTCAACTCTTGTATCTCTGCTTCCAATGCCCAAATCCAAGGATCCCTCAAATACTCCCCATGTCCTCTCATGGGCTACTCCTGCCTAAGCTCTACTCTCTCCACCCTTTAGTGCCTAACCAACCTCTCCTCCTCCTCCTCTCTCATGGCCTGGCTCTACAACCATTTCTACCTCCCTGAGGCTCCTGTAAAGCTTATCACCACCTCCATCTACCTGACTCCTCTATCACCTCCTCCTCCTTTATCTCCACCTTGTCCTCCTGCTTGAGGTAGTTCATCTGGTCTAGTAAAATAGGGAAATTGGTGTCTCTACATCTCATGGAAATAGGTTGGCTCCACTACTACATCTGTGTCATCAAGATGATAGTTCCATACCTCCCATTGTAGAGTTGTAGTATCCCTCAAGACAACCTAATAATCTAACCTAGGCAATCACCATTGATCCTCCTCACCCTAAAGTGGGCATATGTGGTAGTCTCTATAGATATACCATATCGATGTCCAAACTATCTCCACACTCAACTAATGACAAACTGCTCCACAATCTTCGAGTGCCTACCCACTGTAGACACCTAAATCTGATTACATCACGTAAGTAATCCTATTAAGTCATCTCCTAAGGCATCATTAATTAAGCATTTAATATTTAATTAATCTATTGTCACCCCCTAGTTAATTAATTCAATTAATCAATTATAGCCCAATTGATAAAATTAAATGACAAATTCAAAGTCCAATTATCAATTAAATCCCTATTCTCCTATTAAATTGAAAAAATGCATAAAACTATTAAATTTAATCCTAAAAATCCCCTTTTATATAATAAATAATTTCAAGTCAATTCTCAACCCCTAACTATACCCAAATCCTTGCCATCAGCTAAATCCAACCCATTGACCCATGCTAACCCTACTTAACCAACTAATTAACCTACCTCATTAGTGCTAGCCCACTTGTATCCCTCTAACATGACACTTGCATGTTAATTCCCTCCTAGGCTAAGCCTAGTCCCTTCCCTAAGTATGTGCACAACTTTAACCAAGGGTTAAGAAAGTCCTAAACCAAAACAAAGTCAAAGTTCTATCCTATCCCTCTTGCATTCCTATCCAAGAGCCTTAAAAACTCTTGCATGACTTGAAGGCTCCTTAAATGCCTCCCACACACATTTTTCACTCTCATCTTCGCTCATCCTCCCTTATCCTCCCTCATAACTCCCTTTTAACACCCATCTTGACCCTCTTCCCCTATCCAATCTGCTTGTGACACTTGTCACAAGGCTATGGATTTGAAGAAGCACAATCCATGTGCTCTCCTCTCCTTGCATCCTAGCCCTTCCTCAACCTTTCTTCATCCTCACATCCTGGTCGTCCATCTCATCACCCCTTAGCCTATAATTGAAACCCTCTCTCTTCAAAAAAATATATTGACTTCTATTCTAAAGTTATCATGCTATTTTGAGAGCCTAAAAACTACTAAAATGCCATTATAATAGAAAAATCCATCCACATTTCCACTTTGAGCCTCTCATTTATTGAAGCTTAAGAAATATCGTTGAGCACACATCTCCATCCAAGGACACATCTAAATGATCAAGGAGGCTTGTTGGGTGATCTTCCTTTTGGTTTGCACCCTCTCTTACCCTCTTTCATCCAACCTTATATGTGAGCATGTTTTTGGTTTGTGAATTTTTTTCAATTTAGTTAAATGTTCTTTGCATGCTAACTTCTTGTTCTACACCCATGAGTGGCCTCCTATAGAACACATACTCCATCTCCCACACATTAGATCATCTCACACAATTTTGATAAGGCCTCCATACAAATGATGACATCTTGTCAAATAATCTCCTATAGTAGGCCACATCTCTACTATGCGACTGTGGAATAAATCTAGTATATATGTAGATATAGGGATTTCTCTACTCTTTAGGCTATACTTATGGTCACACCACTATTGTATGCTCCCATGCCCAAAGCTAGACTAAAATTGCACCACAGGCCCATGTCCTCCCATCCTGATATGCAATCTCATGAAGCTCATAATACAGGCTTGCAAGGATAACTGGTCCCCAAGCCATTCTCTGAGGCTGCCCAATTAGATCTAAAACTAATCTCCCCCAACCCAAAAGTAATCCCTTCTAGCTCCTATCTATGACCAAGGCATAGGGTACTAGCAAACATACAAGGAAAACTACTAGGTACTGATGCCCATTCTCATTTATCATTCACTCCTAGCTAAGATGTCAATCTAGGATGGTAACATCCTGAAATAAATGTTGTACAACTAATCTCCCCTCTATTGGGGTCTGAATGTAATAAACCTATGATAGGCAAGTGCTCATGTTAGTACATCTCATATGGAAATAAAAAACTAAAAGCACAAATCTGAAGACATATCTATCATACTCACCAAATCGTCATGGCATGGTACATGAAGGATGCAATACACATCCTCAAGAGTAATGGTGGCCTCACTAGTAGACAAATGAAAGGTGTTATGCTCACTGTGTCACCTCTCTGCCAACACTATCAATAGGCCATGGTTCACCCAGATATGGGGAAAATATAGCAACCAACCAAAGCCATGGTCTCCAGTACTGCGATCTCATCATCATCAAAATTTCATATGACTCGTCACCCCACCACCTTGGGGACTTTGATAAGAAATGCAAGAAAAAAATCTACACAACCAAAATAAGAAGCAAAAGCATGTTAATACCCATCATGATGGCTCAAATAAAGCTACAAACAACTAATCATGAAAGAAAACAATTTTTTTTTTGGCAATATGGCTAGTTCAATGTTTGAAGTGTTGTCATCTATGGCAACATGTACTTAGTATTTCATTTATGCAATGGCAGTTAGAAAATTGCCTAAGTGTTAGATAGATTGTAGTAGTATAGAGATAGATACGACATGTACAGATGATTAAGTTCAAGTTAGGATATGCACAGTTGAGAATCGATAGTTGATAGCATCATGATGATGTATGTCAGTGCACAAACCTGTACAGACAGTATGACACAAGTGCGCAAGTGAAACCAGTTAGAGTGTAATGTGATTAGCTAAAGAAGCAATCAAAGGATGACACACCTATTGTGAAAAGAAAGTTAGAGATATTGGTAAAAGTCAAACAAGAACCTACACTACCTTCAAGGAAAAGGGTCGAGCAATCTACCAATGGACCTGATAAAAGAAAAAAGACATTGTAAATTAGTGATTCTGAGGAATCTAATGATGAAATTGAAAAGAATATAGTTGAGCAAGTAGTACAAGAAGAAAGGACATCAACAAGAAAGAAATCATGGAAACTAAAGGTAGAGAATCTAAACATGAAGATTATTAATGATGACAATTTTGTACAATTGAATAAATATAATAGTTTGTATAATAATATGGATAGGAGACAACTAGAGAATGCTATTGTAAGGAATATGATCTTAAGAAATAAGAGATTTGATAGCATACAAGGTAAGATCCCATAATATCTTTACAACATGTTACTAAACAGAAAGAAGAGAGTGGTAAAAGAAGACACCAAGCTAAGAGAGAGCATGATTAACAAATTGTGTGAAGCGAACATAAAGGAAGATTTGGACAGAATTTTGAAAGGCATTGAACACCTGCTAAGGAATAAAAGAAGAGCTATTCTTCTAATGGGAGGAAATTATGAGGAAGTTAGGAAAGAAAAAAAGGAATCTATAGTAAAATGCATGACTTATGTAGCTCAAGTTAGTGTGCAACCACAATTCGTAAGTCTATTTTATGTGGAAGCCAATACACCATCTGATGGTGAAGAAGTTCATGGAGGATAGCAAATCATGTCACCTCCCTGCATAGTTATTAGTACTAAATCCAGGCAAGTGGACAATATGCATATAACTGTTGATGCTAAAGAGAACCCTTCTACATCTTTTGAAACTAACATTGCTAACAATATTACTACCTACTCAAGCTCAAATGAAGAAGATAATGTAGAAGCAAAGAAAATTGCTAAAAATATCAAGTTAGTGGAAGAGGAAAGGAAGAAACAAGAAAAGAGGAAGGAAGATAAAAGAAGAAGAAGCAAGAAAAAGAAGAGAAAAATAAAGTAGAAGCACATTTTGAATTGAAGCTAAAATAGAAGATTGTGATGTAAGAGACAACATTCTTGCCCAATCTTAAACATGTGGGAAAAAAATCTGGGAAGGTAGAGTTTTAGCATGAAGATGACATACCTAATGTTGCACCAATAGTTACATATATTGCAGTATCTACAACTAGCCCATCATCAGTAGTCAAACTATTGCCAGTATTATATGATGATGATGATGATAAAAAAGGATTGATGAGCTCTTTGAGAAAACTTCTTGAGAAGAAAAAATCAATTAAGTCTTTGGAAAGAACACTGATAGCAATTTTGGATAGGATGCAAAAGACAGTTCACACAACTATTACAAATCCAAATTTGTAGGCTAAGGTGAAAGAATTGGTGAAATCTTTTGATGAAGAATTCATAATGTTGTCTGAAATAACTTCATTACAAGTGAAAACAAAGCATGATGCATCACTATTTGATACAGCATGTATAAATGTGAGAAATGATCTAAAGACATTGGATATGTGCATCAAATAATTGAGGAACATTGGATATGTGCATCAAATAATTGAGGAAGAGAATTGATGAAGGTAAGAAGTTATATAGAAAATGTGCATTGTCATAAAATTACCTGTCAGATTTTGATAATAAGATTAGAGGTCAAATTAGTGAGCTTCAAACACTCACTACCAAATTGCAAAAACCTAAGGAAAACATTGAAAATATTGGAGCAAAAAAGGAGAAGATACACAATGCTATGAGAAGTATTAAGTTTGATAAGGAGAAGGTATTAAGGAGATTATTTGTCCTCAAAGAATTCTTATCACCTAAAGTTGTCATTTTGCAAATGCAATTGGAGGAATGTCTTACAACTAAGGCATCCTATGAAAAGTTTGCCTATACTGACTTGAGTGTGGTAGAGGTGTCATCATATACACTTTTCAAACTCATTAGTATATCTGAAATAGTCAAAGAAAATTGGAAGGAATTTGACAAGTTGAAAAATGACTTTGCAAATTTTTTTAATCTAGAATGACAAGTTGATTAGCAAGAGGAAACACAATTTTGTATACAGTTTTGACACCTTTTCCATTGATGTCAAAGGGGGAGTAATATAAGTAAAGAAAATTGTATATGTTTGTAAAGAGAGGTATATATATGTAAGAGGGAGTTTACCTATATACCATTGTAAGGAGTGATAAGGAATGTAATGATCCATCAAAACATGAATAAAATATTTTCTATTTTAAAGGAAATTTTGTGTAGTTACTTTTTGTATTCGTTTTTGCATGACATCATTTTGGGACTTAGCCAATTTTCTCAAATGTTGCCATCAATGCCAAAGGGGGAGATTGTTGGCAATATGGCTAGTTAGATGTTTGAAGTATTGTCATTTATGACAACATGTATTTAGTATTTCATTTATGCAATCGTAGTTAGAAATTATCTAAGTGTTAGATAAATTGTAGTAGTACAAAGACAAATACGACATGTACAGGTGATTGAGTTTGAGACATGCATAGTTGAGGATCAATAGTTGATAGTATCATGATGACATATACCAATGCGCAGACCTGTACTAATGGTATAGTGCAAGTTACAGTCAAAATACCAGTTCGGGTATTTGACAGAACAAAACATAACATATCAGAGAATTGGATTGTACGGCCTAAGGAATTGTTTTGGTGACAAAATAATTATTAAGTCATGATGGGATAACATCCTAGATGTTTACCCTAAGTCAATTTTATATTTGGTCAAGCATGTGAAAGCATTAAGCTCATCTAAGTAGAGATTTATTAATTTGTGAGATATAAGTAAAGGTCATATCTTGTGTAGATAATGTGAAGTACAAATTTGATGGGAACTATTGTGAAGAAAGCTTATATGATATGTGAGCCTTATGTGATGCAAAATCTAACGTATGATTCACGAGATACAAAAGTAAGACAATATTGTATGTATACCTACTCTTGTGAAGAAACTATATTGTATAATTGCATGTTAGCACAATGGGCTCTTCTTTCATACATTGTATTTGTTCTACCAACTACTAACAAGGTTAAAGCAACTCCTAATAGGGTTGATGATTTTAACAGGGCCTAGTCCTCTAACAAGGACTCAAGAAACTATATGTATTTCATAGACACCTAATAGGGTCAATATACTTAATAGGATTCTTTTGTTTAATGGATCATCTTGTGGATATCATCCCCACCAGGGTTTCCCTAGTTAACAAATAATCGTGTTATGAGTTCTCTTTGTGCATGGGTATATTTATTGTTCAACATTGTTGGTTTGCTTTCATATGCAAGTTATAAAGTAATTAACAATATTTAGTAATGGGAAAAAGTTTGTAGAATATTGATTCACCCCCCCCCCCCCTCGGTATTATCTATTTCTAACAAAAGAAACATGATCGAATTATACTCCTAAACATGTGAAAATGCATAGAAAATAGTTGTGCAACACTTTTGACAATAGTGGTGTGATACTTTCTGTTGAAAATATATCATACGATACTTCTCATAATATACATGTGATACTTTGTATTGTGCGATACTTCGCATGGTGTCATACAATTAAGGTGCCCCTCATATGTTACTTCTCACTACATATGCATGATACAATATCATCGACATAAGTATTGTGCAATATAATCTATAACTAGCATGTGATACTTTTAAAGTATCACAGAATATTTCACAAAAGAGTATTAAAAAATACATAAAAACATGTCAAAATGTGCAATAAATGACCAAAGAGGTCAAAAATTTTGATAACTTACTGGGGCCTCATACTTTGGAGGATGGTTATGCTCAAATTGGTGTCGATGAGTTAGAATACTTGCCAAAGCCATTAATATCTCTCTTGGATCACTCAAAGCTCTTAAATTCACAAAAGACAAAATGAGCTGAAATTGACCCTTGGACCCCTTATATAGTGCTTTGACCCATTTTTTTCAAACTCCTCAATATTCTGCAAAAATTGCACCCCTGACTATTTTGATGTCTTGGATCCATTTTCAGGATCAAATTCAAAATCTAAGTTCATCTCGATTGTCAAAATCACATTTTAAAATTTTGCTTCTTCTATGCAATTAGTTGACATTTTGAGGTATAATCTTCAAATCTTTAATGGGGAATCATCATTTCTTCATGTCTTAATCATATCCATACTTCTTACTTACTACAATTCATTTCATTTCACTTCTATATCATCTTTCTACTTGATTTGACCTAATTTTAGTACCTTATCCTTCTTGGTCAACTCTAGTCAAATTGGGGCACTCTATCACTTCCCCGTAGTCACTCTTGGGTTATAATTGCTTATATATCATCATGGACCTTGTTTTATCTTGATTTTATCATATCTTGCTCATTTTTGCATCCCCTTTACCTCATTTTGATTTTGATCTAGAGGGGGCAGGAATATTCTACCATTGCTTGCTTGCTATAGCTATCTATTTCTTAGGAGCATATGCTTGACCTTTCCATTTTCTCTTGATCTATTTGCTTTTCTCTTCTTGAGTCCTAATATCATCTCTTTCTCCTAGTGTTTAGTATTTTCACTACTAGGTTGTGCATTCAGGACTTGCTATCTCACTTTGCATTTTCATTCTTTGAAATCATATCTCTCTATCTCCTACTGCCTACTTGGCTTCTTCATTATTTGACATAATGTGTTCCCAAATATATCACACATTAGTTAAAGAGAGGAAAATGTAATCACCTAAAAATATTCACTTATACTATAAGCCCCCTTCTCAACATTTTGGCTAAATTATTTAATTATTTGCCTATACCAAATCTCTAAAAATTAGTTTATTTGATTTTAACCTATAGTTTGAATACAATATCCTAAGTCCATATTTGATTATAAGAACATGTCCCCTTTCAATTAAATAAAAGACCCCATTCTTCCAACCTACTCTAATTTGCACACATAAAGTCTCTTTCCTATTTACAAATTAAAAGAAAAGACTTTGTCTCACATGAAAAGTCAACTCATTCCTATTGGAGGAGATGAATGTGCACATAGATCATTCCAAAATTCAACCCCCACCCTTGACCATTCATCTCTTGATCTTGATCTCAACCATCTATACACCCTTAAAAGGGAGAACTCTCTCCTCATCTAAGGATCTTGATTTTGAGCTATTGTTACGTTGCGGTTTAGTTCACTTGCATTAGTTTAGTTTCATTTTCAATAGCATGTCTCACTTATATTAATTAAATGGTTTGTAACACTCTCATATTCTTATCTTAGTTGCATCTTTACATTTTATGCTAGCATAGATCCATTTGCATTTCATATTTGAGAGTTCTTTGACACTAGCACTCTTTCTCTTGTCTAAAGAATCTATTGTTTCCTAGTTTAATAGCAAGGGTTGCATCTCTAAGGTTCAGTTGAGAGATACCTTTATGCTTGTATTGTATTCCTTTGCACTCCATGACTAGGGAGCTCCAAGCCACAATTCAAGCTTTCCAACTCATGGAATACGTTGGATAGAAGGGTTTAGAGGAGTGCACTTTCTTAGTGTAAACTTACCTCCTATTTATGCTATTATAGTGTCTACAATACAAGAACTAAGATGCACTCTTGGTAATGATTTAACCTTGGATAGTCTGGTTGGTAGGCTTACTACTTTTCAATTGTCAATTTTTGATCATTTAAATGCCCCTGCTATTAAATCTACTTTCAAGTCACAACTAGTTTTGCATAAGTCTAAGAAGTAGAAAGGAAAGTATGACAAAATTGAGATTGAATCTTTTGATGATTATCTTGAGGATATTAAAGCATTAACAACTATGAGATTACCAAGAGGTAAAGGAAAATACAAAGCTAAACTTCTTGTAATCTATTTTTCATGCAATAAATTTGGTCATATTTTTGCAAGATGTCCTAACAAGGATGACAAGAATGAGAGGAAAGAAAGAAAGGTCAAAGGAAGGAGAGATAGAAAATACATACAAAGGATATATAAACTAAAAAGGAAAAGGTATGAAGTCTTGTACATTGTTGAAGAAGAAATTGGTCATGATTTAGAAAATAATGATGAAGAAGTTGTTTATGTTTTTATGAAGATTATTGTGACAAAGATGAGAAAATTGTACTTATTTCATATGTGAGCAAAGGTGATAGATGGATAATTGATAGTGGTTGCTCACATCACATGACTAGTGATAAAGGTAAGTTTGAAAACCTAGAACATTATAAAGGTGGTAGTGATAAATTTGGTAATGATGCACTAAGTCTTGTGAAAGGTAAAGGATCAATTAAATTGACTAATAAGATCAAATGTGATAATACTTATTGGGTTGAAGAGCTTAACTAAAATTTGTTGAGTGTGGTAGAGTTGAATAGTTCAGGTTACAAAGTTGAATTTGAAAACAAAAGGGCTAAGATCTACAATAGTTCTGGTGAATGGATTGGAAGTAGAGACCAAGCCAAAGGTAACTTGTTCTATCTAGACCTATATGATGATATATTCTTCTTTGCACAATGTGATGATATATGGTTATGGCATAAGAGGTTGTGCCATGTAAATATTGATAATTTGGTAAGCATTAGTAAGAAGAAAAGAGTAAGAAGGCTACCAAAGCTGAACAAATCCAATAATGTGATGTGCAAACAATGTCAATTGGAAAAAATCACAAATTCTAGTTTCAAGAGCAAGACTTATACTTCTAATGTTGTTTTAGAGTTGATTCATACTAACCTTTGTGGACCTATTGGTGCATAAAGCTACTATGGTGATAAATATTTCATTCTATTTGTTGATGACAACTCTAGAATGATGATTATGATGTTTCTTATAGATAAATCTGATGCTTTTCAAATGTTTAAGTGGTATTTGGCAAGAGTTGAAAATGAGACAGGTAAAATCTTAAAGTGTTTGAGATCAAATAAAGGGAGTGAATTCATATCTAAGGAATTCAACACATTCTGCAATGATAGAGGAATCAAGAGACATAAGTCTGCACCAAGGACCACTCCACAAAATGGTATAACAGAAAGGAGGAATAGCTCAATCATGGACTGTGTTAGGACATTGATGATGGAGAAAAATATTGCACCTAAGTACAGGAGATAAGCTATAAGTACAATAGTTTACACCTTGAACATAGGACAAGTTAAGAAAGGTACAAATAAAATACCCTTTGAGTTATGGTATGGTCATGCACATAATGTAAAATATTTCAAAGTTTTAGAAGAAAATGTTATATAATTAAGGATAATAGAAATGGAAAACTTGATGCAAAGAGTGATGCAGGCATATTCCTAGAATACTCCACCAAGAGCAAAGCATACAAGTATTTGAATTCTAACACTAACAAAGTTGTGGGAAGTGCAAATGTAAAAGTTGATGAGTATGCACAAAAGAATGAAGTTGAATGCAAAAAGGAACCTAAAGATTACAAATTTTTTAGATAGATTGATGAAGGTGAGCCCAACACTTTACCTAAACTTGAGAAGAAATCTTACAAGCAATAACAACAAATGAATGATGAGTTACAATAGTAGTGTGTCAAGCATCAGACAGTTATGTCGAGCACTAGGATGAGCTTGCCAAGAAATAATAAGTGACTTCTAAACAAATAGCCAAACAAGCTAAGGTAAATGAAGTGCTACCTGAAGTGATTGTAGAAGATGAACCTAAAGAAGAAGAAAGAAGAAAAGAACATATACTATTGAGAAGACACCATACATCAAATCAAATCATTGAAGACAAAGATTCAAGAGTAATGAGAAGGAAAATATTGAGAAGTGATACATGTTTGCTATGTGATTTTGAGCCCAAATTAGTGAAGGATGCTTTGGATAATGAGCATTGGATTCAAGCTATAAATGAAGAAATTAAGCAGACAATGAAGAAAAAAAATTGATCATTGGTACCTAGACCAAAGGACAAGAATATTATTGGAACAAAGTGGGTATTCATAAACAAGATAAATGAGAAAGGTAAAGTCATGAGAAACAAAACAAGATTAGTCTATAAATGATATGCATAAAAAGAATATATTGACTATGGGGAGACATTTTCCCCTATTGCAAGATTGGTAGGACTGAGAACTCCTCTTACATATGTTTCCTAGAAAGGATTTAAAGTATATCAAATGGATGTCAAGTCTGCATTTCTAAATGGAATTCTGGAAGAAGATGTTTATATTGAATAACCTAAAGGATTTGTTGACCTAGATAAAAGTGATACAGTATGTAAGTTGCACAAAGCCTTATATGGATTGAAACAAGCCCCTAGAACATGGTATGAAAGATTACATACATATTTCAGAAATGTTGGTTTTGAAAGGACTAATGATAATGGAAATCTATATTTTAAGATTGAAACTTATAAAGGAATATTGCTAGCTCATATATTTGTTGATGATATCATATTTGGAGGAAAGGATGTATTATGTAAGTCATATATAGATCAAATGAGGCAAGATTTTGAGATGTTAATGTTTGGAGAGAACAATTTTTTTGTTGTCTTACAAGTGTATCAAATGAAGAAAGTTATCTATACCACACAATAAAAATATATTAAGGAGATTTTAAGACTTTTGGTATGGAAGACTCAAGACCAATTGGAACATTCATGACAACTGGACATAAACTTTCAAAGAATGATGATTTAGCTGATGTGAACCAAACCTTTTATGGATCAATGATTGACAAGTTTCAATATGTTGTTTATAGCTCACCAAATATTGCACTAGTTGTTGAGATTATTGCAAGATTTTCTACAAATCCTAAAGAGAATCATATGATGGCAGTAAAAAGAATACTGAGATGTCTAGAAGGAATAGAAAATTATGGAGTCTATTACAAGAAGAAAGAAAAGTTTGAGTTGAAATTCTATATTGATGTAGATTGGATTGGTAATGTTGATGATAGAAAAGAGTACAGGCAATGGAGCTTTCTTTTTAGGAAAAGAGAATAGTTTCATGGACAAGCAAGAAGCAGAACTACATTTCCCAATCTACAATAGAAGTTGAATATGTAGCTATAACAATTAATTATTCTAACATAGTGTGGATCAAGCTATTTTTGAAAGGAATGAAGGAAGAAATCAATGAACCTCTTGTTATATTCTATGATAACACAAGTTCTATAAACATATCTAAAAATTTGTGATGCAGACTAAGACCATGCATATTGTTATCAAGTATCATTACTCGAAAGAGTTAGTACAAGACAAAGAAGTGAGATTGGAGTATGTGAATACAAAGGAACAAATAGATGATAAATTCACTAAAGCCTTACCTAAGGATGCAAATGAATATCTAAGAGGTAAATTGGGAATGATTACCCTAACTAAGGTTACTTAAGTTGAGATGGAGTTGTGCATCAAAAATTTTAATCTAAATGTCTTACAAGTTGATGCAGAAGGTCACACTCTAGGACCTTCTTAAATTAGTGAAAAGAGAGAAGTACAAGATGTTGAATTAGTCATAAGAAAGATGATAAAGGAAATTCTAGATCAAAGAACTGAGTAAGACATATCTACATGTTGAAGGTGTGTGAGATAGTGTTAACTATAGATGTTAAAGTATCTCGATAATACTTGAGTATGGACATGTCCTTTTCATTATTATCAAAGAGGGAGAGTTTATACAATTACCATCAACAATGAAACATAGGGAGATTATGCAATTATCATATGAAGAAACAAAGAGGGAGAGATTATAGATGAAGAAAGTCATACATGAAAGAGGGCGAAGTATGAAACAATTACCTATGTAGTAATCAAAGAGAAAGAGGTATTGCCATCAAGAGATGGTGAAGAAGCTCATGAGTTCATGATCTAATATAACAGAGGCAATTGTTAGAAGTGCTACTAGAGGTGTTGTATATTAGAGTTGCATGGATGAGAATCAAAGTGAAACAAAAAAAGGGAGATTTTTTGATACTAAGATGAGAATCAGAATTAAACTAATCTAGTATTAATGAAGATTTGTTATTGAACATAGAGGGGGTTTCATGAAGCAAATTAAGTGAATAGTTGACTAATTTTTTGGATTGCGTGGTAATTAGAGGTGTCAACTATTTGAAGCATGAATGCTAATGATATTCCTATGAGGGAGTATTATAGATATGTTATAATGATGATATGCTACATTCATGATTGATTTTGTCATTGATGTCAACGTAGCAATTTTCTATGGTATCTGATAGAAGAAAATAGAAAAGATAAAGTTAGTACAGACAACTAGTTGAGTATTCTCACTATCTAAGGTTATGGGAGATACTTTTGAGTATCTAGTATATGCAGTTAACATTAGATGAAGAAATGATAAGTTTGGAAGAAGTTATGTAATTTTTGGTGATGTTTGTCCTGAGATAGAATTTACAGAGGCATGTTCTGGTAATCTTGTTATATCTCTTAGCAGAGTTGTTATCTTGAGAATTGAGGTTGAGGATGTGAAGAAGATATTATTGGTGATGACATGGCTAAGTTCACTTGTCATAATATTACATGTATAGAGTTTACAAAGGCATGTTTTGGTAAACTTGTTACATCTCTTAGCAAAAGTTGTTATCTTGAGAATCAAGGTCGAGGATGTGAAGAAGACATGTTGGTGATGATGTGGCTAAGTTCATGATATGATATAATAGAGAGAATTGTTCAAAGTGCTACTAGAGGTGTTGTATATTAGAGCTGCATGGATGAGAATCAAAGTGAAACAAAAAAGGGGGATTTTTTCATATTGAGATGAGAATTAGAGTGAAACTAACTTGGTATTAGTGAAGATTTGTTACTGAACATAGAGGGGGTTTCTTGAAGCAAATTAAGTGAACACTTCACTAATTTTTTGGATTGCATGGTAACTATAGATGTCACCTATTGGAAGCATGAATGCTAATGATATTCCTATATGGGATTATTATAGATATGTTACTATGATTATATCTCACACTCATGACTGAGTTTGTCATTAATGTCAAAATAGCAATTTTCTATGGTATCTAACAGAAGAACATCGAAAAGATCAAGTTGGTATGGATGGATAGTTGAGTATTCTCACTATCCAAGGTTATGGGAGATACTTCTAAGTATCTAGTATATGCATAACATTGGATGAAGAAATCATAAGTCTAGAAGAAGTTATGTAAGTTTTGGTGATGTTTGTCCTAAGATAGAGTTTACAAAAGTATGTTCTAGTAAACTTGTTATATCTCTTAGCAAAGTTGTTGTTTTGATAATTGAGGTTGAGGATGTGAAGAAGACATGTTGGTGATGATGTGGCTAAGTTCACTCATCATAATATTACATGTACAAAAAGATATTCAAGTTGTAAGGCAGAAAATTAATGTTATCAATAAGTGTAACATATTCTTAATGTGGTCCTATAATGATTAATTGAGAAGGTCTAACAACCAACTTAGGGAATTGTTTTACAGACTTGGTATAAAGGAAAGATATTTTCCTTTATCATGAAAGTTATATGAATGATATTTTGTAAGCGGCATAAGAACAAAATGCAAAGTTGAGCAGAGCAAAGCATAAGTGAAGGAAACTTCATTACCAAGGTTTTGCTAAGTGATCCAAGGTTTGATATTTGGATTTGAGGTTCGTAACCTAGTCTACAAGGTTTAATAGTGTTTGGTTTAGTTAACAGAACAAAGGAAAGAACTACATAACAATAAATTGCATGTTTGAGCAGTGAGCTCTTCTTGTAGTTGAAATTGCATATTTGGGCAGTGGGCTCTTCTTGTATACATTGTACTACAAGTCTTAATAGGGTTGCCACAACTCCTAAGAGGGTTGGAATCTCCTAACAAGGATTCAAAGTCTCCTAGCAAGGACTCATATGTACTAAATGTTGTAACAAACTCCTAATAATTTCTATCCTCTAACAAGGAACTTATATATCAATATATCATCTTGTGGGCATCATTCCCATCAAGGTTTTCCCTCTAATCAAGGATTTACCTAGTTAAAATATTTGGTGTAATTGTCTATGTGCATCTTATTATGGTTTATTTTTACTTTGGTTGAATGGTTAAGTTTTTTTAAAGAAGATAAATGTTTTAATTGTTGGATAACTAATTCACCCCCCCACCCCTCTCAGTTAGCTTGGTGGACTTTTGTTTCTAATAATTGGTATTAGAGCATCAGGTCCTTGAAGATAAAGTTTAACAACTTTGAGAGATCCATGGCAAGCATATTCAAGAAATATAGTCCTACATCTAACCAAAAAAAAATTGACACCCGAATGATGGAAATTCTTGGTGAGTTATCAGATTTGTGTAAAGAGTAGAGTATTGAGTATTCAAATCCAGAATCCTTCTACTATATACATAAGAATATAAGCTTAAACAAAGATAGATCTAGATTAGAAGAAGATATAAAGATAAAAGAAGGTATTGATCTACTTAAAAAGAAAGAACCAGAAGGTATGAAAAAATTTGTCTGTTGGACATGTAAAGAATTTGGTCATTTTTCGAGCTAATGTCCTAAGAGATTGAGAAAAGCTAGAAAGAATCTACTTTCTGATAAAGTTGAAGAGTTTAAAGCAAGTATGGAAAGATCCTTGAAATACTATGTTAATGAGTCTAGATTGGTTAATGAAGAGCAAGTAATAAAGGAAACAGTTTTGAAGACTATTATGGAAAGTGAAAATGTAAGAATTGATGAGAAATTTAGGATAAAAGAAAGAATGATTGACTACAATTCAGATGATGATGTTGTTACTAATCCAAGGAATGATGAGGTATTTCTTAAGACTGACAATTATTTGTAGAATGAAGGAGAGCCAAGGTAGAAACAAAGCTTGAAATTTTTAGTAGAGCCAAGAGTTGAGATAGAAACTCCTACTTCAAGAAAGAATATGATAAAGAATCACTCATCTGCGTAGATCATCAGAAGAAAAGATAAAGGTGTGATGACAAGAAGCAAAGTCAATGAAGAACTATGTTTGATATCTCAAGTTGAACCTAAGAATCTAGATGAAGCATATAAAGATAACTATTGGAAACAAGCTATGAAAGAGGAATTGGATTAGTTAGTAAAAAATGAGACATGGGAATCGGTCCCTAGACCAACAGACAAAAATGTGTTAGGAACTAAATAGGTATTAAGGAACAAGATGAATGAGCAAAGAAAAGTTGTAAGGAAGGAGGCAAGGTTGGTATGTAAAGGTTACTCATAGCAAGAAGGAATAGACTATGATGATGCTTATGCTCTTGTGGCTGGAATAGAAGCAATAAGATTATTCTTAGCCTATGCAACACAAAATAAATTAAAAGTTTATCAGATGGATGTCAAGTCAGCATTTCTAAATGGAGAACTTGAAGAAGGGTACATTGAGCAGCCTAAAGCTTGTCCTTTAACAGATGATAAGGATGCAGTATGCAAACTAAAGAAAGCATTGTATGGCTTGAAGAAAGCACCCAGAACCTAGTATGCAAGATTGGACAAGCATTTGACAAAGCTTGGATATAGCAAAGGTATGGCAGAAAGAAAATGATGATGGTTTGATGATTTTGGTAATATTTGTTGATGATATTATATTTCGAGGAAATGATGATGAAAGTGAGAAGTTTGCAGAAGAGATAAAAAAATAATTTGAGATGAGTATGATAGGAGAAATGAAATATTTTCTAAGATTATTGATTGTACAAAATAAAGAAGGAATCTTTATTTCTTAGACTAAGTATTTGAAGGATTTACTGAAAAATTTTGGTTTGGAAACACGTAAACCCATTGGAACACCTATGGTAACTAGACATAAGTTATCTATAAAGGATAAGACACCGACTATTGAGCAAAAGAAGTACAGATCTATGATTGGAGGATTGCAATATCTGACTCACACAAGGCTAGATATAGCAAAAGTAGTTGAAATTATTGCAAGATTTCAAGCTAATCCTAGAGAAGCCCGTTACGCAGTAGTCAAAAGGATATTTAGATATTTGAAAGGAACATCAGAGTTCAAATAGTGGTATAACAAATCTAATGATTTCACTTTATGTGCCTATACTAGTGTTGATTGGGTAGGCAGTATGGATGACAGAAAGAGCAACAGTGGTGGAGCCTTCTTTCTTGGAGGAAGATTAGTTTCTTGGCTAAGGAAGAAGAAAGATTGTACATCACAAAGTAAAATAGAAGGAGAATATGTTGCAACAACAAACAATTGCAATCAAATTGTTTGGATGAAGTAGATGCTAAAGGATATAAGGATAGAAATTAGTGAACATGTTGTCATACATTGTGATAACACAAGAACAGTAAATATGTCTAAGAATCTAGTGTTGCATTCGAGGACCAAGCACATTTCTATTAATTATCACATGTTGAGAGAGAAAGTTATAAAAAATGAAATTAGATTGGAGTATGTGAGCACTAAAGAGAAGATTGCAGATATATTTGTAGACACCTAAATTTGATTACACCGCTTTGGTAATCCTATTTAGCTATCTCTAAAGGCATCATTAATTAAATTCCTATTTAATTAATCCTTTGCCATCCCCTAGCTGGTTAATTTAATTAATCATCTCTAGTCCTAATTGATAAATCAAATAACCCATCATTTATCAATTAAATCCTATTCTCCTATCTAATTCCAAATCCCAGATTTATTAAAATCACTTTAATAAATAAAACCCTCAAATCTAATAGCCCCTAAACTATCCTAAATCCTCCATTTAGCCTAATCCACCCCATCCACCCATACTAACTAAGCTTAGCCACTAACTCACCCACCCTCATCAATACCATCCACTTACACATCTCTAACATCCCTAATCTAATCCTAACCCAAGCCTAACCCATCCCCTAATCATTTGCACATTCCTAGGCAAGCTTAAGACTTTCCTAAACCAAACCAAAGTCTCTTCTCAAAAATATCCCAACCACCAAGCCATAAGTGCTCTTACAAGCCATAAATAACTCTTACAAGCCCATTTATTGCTCTTACAAGCCATTATGAGGGTCTTTATGAGCTTTGAGCTTCCTTTGTTGACCCCTCAACCCCTCTTGCTCTAACTAATGACCCTATGACATGTGTCACTCTCTGATTGGCTATAAGAAAGAACAATCCATGTGCTCTCCTCTCATTCAATCTAAGCCCTCCTAAACCATTTCTCTATCCTTGCATCTTAGCCCTCCATACCTCAAGCCTCTTTCCTATAAATTGAACCTCCTCCCTTCACAAAAGGAATCCATCCTCCATGAAAAGTTATAATGCTATTTTGAGAGCTCATAAACTACCAAAATACCATTATAATGGCAAAATCACTCCATGACTCCATTGTTGCAATCTTATCTCACTCACCCCATCCATCCACTTGAAGCTTGAGCTATACTTGTGAGCACACATACCTTAAATCGAGGACAAATCTATTGCATCATTGTGTTATACCATTTGGAGCTTACTATTCTTAGTTTGCCTCCATTTATGGTGATAACAAATCAATCCTATCTTAAGTGTTTACTCATTTTAGTATTGTTAATGCTTTTCTTAATAGCTAGTATTCATGTTACACTACTAAACTAGGTGATACAATATTCACTAAGCCTCTTCCCAAAGAGAACTCTGAGTATTTGAAGGTATGCTAGGGGTTATTCTCCTTCCTACATCAGAGTATATGATGCAAGAATGCGCCAATCTAGCGTAACAAAGCACCATTATCATTTGGAATAAATACTAATGCTTCCTATATGGGGGAGTATCTGCGATGGATAGAGTCATCTAGGACTCTTGTTTAGAATAGTGTCTTTGGACACTTGAGCTAGTAAGAATCAATTGTTTTAGAGTTTGATGTTTGTTAAACCATTTGACATTGATGTCCATGGGGTAGAAGTTCAGCATGAAAAACATCATGAGAAGATCATTAGGAAAAACATTATGAGAAGATCATGAGGAAGAACATCATGAGGAGAAGACAAGCAAGAACAAGTACAACATGTTCAAAAGAAGTAAAACATGGAATGATAGTTTGACAAAAAGCACATTGAGGTATATCAATGAGGAGAATAATTGATAAAGAGGATTTGAAAAGAAAGATGAACATTCTTTTGTTGGTATTCTTGGAACTAGATGTTTTTCATCTATGTTTCCATCAATGCCAAAGGGGGATATTGTTGGAAGCATGAATTTTGATGATTGCAAAGATAAAATAGATCCCTTAATTCATTCTAAACAAGAGCAACTTAATGATTGCAAAGATAAACAGAGGTTTACTACCTTACAACATAGATAAAAGATACATGTTTTGCAGCTAGAATGAGTTTCAATTTTTAGTTTTTCCTTCGTTTAGATTTTCAGTAAAATTTTTAGTTTTGAAAGCTAAGTGTTGAAATATAAAAAAAAATATGCAAGTAATAGTTTTAAGTTCTATTCCAGTTCACCTAGTTTCATGTTTTCAGTTTGAAAATGATACACATGATAGTTTTAAATTTTTGTTTTATTCAACTAGTTAATAACTAGTAGCATTCCAATATACTCAGAGCTCTCAATGTTGAAACTCCGGCTCTGATACCAAATGTAATGCTCTGCCAAGGGATCCAAAAAAATTTACTAAGTTTGCCAAAAAAAAAAAATTTTAAACATGAAAGATAAAAGCATTCATAACATTTGTGGAAGCAATAGCAACAATTCAAATGAAAATAAACATAACATATATACATAACAGGATACATTCTTTAAAGATCTCTTAACATTGTATCACATCTAAATTAACTATTCATCTAACATCCCATCCTTATGAAATAACAATGATACATCCAATGTACTTAAACAATATACAAGTGTCCTTTTGTAATTATATTTTAGTTTAGCTCAATCATCCACTGTACATATCACAGGGTATGAAAAAGCTTAAAAGAATAAACATCCAAGTAAATAAAGTACATCATCATCATTTAATATTAATCCATGATGCAATAACATATGAAATCACATATCATACATGATACATCATCACAAAAGATATAAACATCCATCACAAAAGATAACCATATATCACAAACATAAATAACTAAGTGCACCGTTCCTCCCAACCGTAAATAGCATCATTAGACCATCGTGGATCCTAGCCATCCCTCCATGCGTAGCATTTGAAAGCACCGAAGAGATCATCGGTATTAACATAGTAAGAATGTCACTCCTAAAACATCCTACTAACATGCAAAGTAAAGCATAATAAATTATCAACTAACATATGCAAAGTAAAGCAAATCATCAATATAAAAAACATACCAGTAAATACATCCATCATAAGGTATATTATCTATCATAATGCTCCAAGAACATAATGAAGAATAAATACCAACCAAAGATACTCTAGCCATGGTGTCTCAGACGGATCTCAAATGATAAGAGTGAAAATACACTACCACCCGACCGCGTGGAATCCTAAGTGGTCCACTCCCACCGTGCTGAGGAGATAATCTCAAGTCCCAAATTGGATATCAATACACATAGCATAAAAAGTTCAAGAATCCTAAAAATATAGTAACTCAAAAGTTTCAATACACACAAAATCGACATCTAATTCCCAGAGGCACACAAAGACATGTAGGAAACCTACTCTGCAAGCGGAAAAGTGTCATCGCAATTATCACGTACAAGTTACCCTGGCAGTTAGCTAAACTCCACGGGTCCATACTAATCTCATGCAGCCACTAGTATCCTCTCATACTGACAAGGCATACTACGAAATGCACGGTCGCAACCATGCGTTCTCACTATTCCCATCCTAGCCTATACAAGCACTCAAGGCATAGGCGAGAACATCAAAAATTATCTTTTTAAGTTCATTTAATCTCCATTTAGTGTGTAAATGTTATCACTTATTAACCAAACTTATAATGAGTTACCCTAGCAGCCACTTAGGGCCCCAGCCCCCATTGCAAGTCACTTCCCGACACTACAAGTAGATTACCTACCCTAAGCTCATAAAATCATAAATCTCAAAATCATAAAAGATAATCCATAATAAAATCATCAAATATGCATAAAAGCATCAAATATCCATAATAAGAATCATCAAATCTCCAAGATAAGAATCATCAAATCTCCATGAGCATCTGAAAAAGCATCTATAGAAAATCATGACCACAACAGTTCTCTATTGGCAACTGAAGGCATCACTGATAATCACAATAATCATTAGTTCTCAATAACCACAATATATCTCAAGATAAATCACAATATCCATTGGTTCTCAACAAGCAACCAAGAATATCTCAAAATCATACTGATCAAAGACTCAAAAATGGTTGAGTCAAACATGTCACAACATGACATCATCAAGAAATAAATCCACATTTCAGTCTCATCATGGTGACTAGAAAATAATCCAAGGATAATTGATCGATGACTCAAAAATGATTAGCTCAAGTGTCTCAAATATATATACATCTCAGCTTCACACATGAAGGCTAAAGAAAAAATACAAACATTTCATAGAGCATACGATCACATAACCATGGTTGGGCTTATAAAGATCAAGACCAAATAAGATCAACATGCCATCACATCTCATAACTCCCGAGCCTCTGGTAACAACCTAGAAATGGTCAACACTAGTCAATCCAAAACCTAAAACAAGAAGCATATAGAATACACAATGCAAACACATGTTTTGGTTTACTAAATTCACATAGTTGAATCAAGTGTAGAGTTTCATTTTCCATTTTCAAGTGTAGGGGTTTCAGTTTTCATTTTCAAGTTTACTTCAAGTGTATAAAGTTATCATTTGACCTACAAGTCAACCGGTTTGTTTCCCGATAACATTATCCTTCTATTATTAAGAATTACATTCTAAGAATAACTTAAGGATAGATATTTACTCATTAAATCATTTGTCTCTTAATAAAATCATTCACTTTATTTTACTAAGATTACTAGTTGAATAACTCTTCCTTAATGTTACTTCAACTTTCAACATAATCAAAGAATCACTATTCGTTTATAAAAGAACCAATTAGTAGTCTTCGAATAAGAAGAATATAACTTTATTAAAATGATCAATTAACATAGGTACACCATCCATGACTTATTAACATCTAATAGTTTCCAATTCAATAGTACTAAGTCTCACCATTAAAACATCTAAGGTCGTTATTCAAGTCATGAGAGTACGACTTATCAACTTCGATGTAAATACTTCACAACTTTGCTAGAGGAATCGATATTAGCATATCAATTAAAACACTATTACATAACTTGATTAAATCTAATTAACTCTCATTGATTGATTTAATTAATAATTACATAATCATAGCAACGTTCCAATTAATATCAGTTGACTAATAACTAACTATAATTTTGTAAGTTAAAAGTCATCTATAATTTAGTACACAAATATTCATATTCATAGTTCAATAATAATAACTTGTTAATATTTAATAACAAGCTATATTGGAAATCTTATTAATAAATCTATAATGACCACATTCGTCATTCTTTCAACAATGTTCTCATTTTATTTTAATAATAACAAGTTATAATAAATCCTCAATACCAAGTATTATTATCTCAAATAAGTTTCCCCTATGTACAATAATTTAATTAATTAATGCTCCAAATTATTAACCAATTCAATTTGATTAATATCTTTTACAGTACTTCAATCATTAACTAATCTCCTTTAGATTAACTCTGATCGTATTAATTGATAACTATTTAAACTATTTACACTATTATTTATTAATAGTTTGTTAGTCCCAACAAACATTAATAAATAATAAACTCATCAAAACTATTATTAATCGATCTAGAAAACTTTACATAAGCTTCATTAGTTAACTCTTAATACCATTAAGGTATATCAATAATTTAGTTAATAATATATAACATATTAATAATACCATAGCAATTCAAATTATAACAATGTTATAATAGTGACTTCATATCAATTAAATCTTAATCCATTATCATTAAAGTCTCTTCATTTAAAAACGTAATATAAAATTACCATCTCTAAATTATTATATATATATTAAATAGTATTTAATATACATTACAAAAAGTCCACTATATAAATTATATTAAAATCTCTTTTCTTTTAATTTTCTCTCATCCATTTACTTAGATTGACTAATAATTAATTACACTTCTTCTACTATTAATTAATCTTAATTAAATTTGATTTAATTAGATTAGATAATAAATCACATAAAACTAATGCATATTAATAAGAATCTAATAAGGGAAGATTTAAATAATATCTTTAATTCATTCTATGCTTTGATATATTATTCTTGTGAAGTTTAAGCATAAAGAACTCTTGGTTATGAGAAATGGAAAAATATCTATCCTTGAATAAAATAGTCCCAGTACGACGGCCATATCTCCCTAATGAACCATTGGATCGGGCTGAAATTAAAATCTGTTGGAGAGGCCAAGTTGCGCCACTTCTGACCAGAGCGATCGAATAAATTCGATCACGATAAAAAGTTATGAATAATTGAGTTCAAGCCTATCCAAGGGGCAGCGACAAGACAATTAAAAATTTCTTCTTAAAAGGTAATTGTTTTCTAAATTTATCCAATAATTTCACTAATGGATTTGGCCATAAATCTTCAAACCATTTTCAAATCTATTTCAATTTGATTCTAATTCGAACTCAAACCCGTTTAGATCTAATTTCTTCCTTAATTGGATCTAAAGTTTTTCTATTATTTTCTTTGCAACCATACATATCTAGATTCCAATTTAATTGTAGATTCAATCACAAAGAGTATTCAGACACATAAAAAAACATGATGAAGACAGGAAGAGAAATAGTGCAAAGGAAATATGAGAATATCACGAGTGCACCTGGACACTGATGCTAATTTGTCATGCCTCAGAAGTCCATAGAAAATTCCTTTCTTCTCCAACATTCGCAAATTCCTCCATGATCCAAGCCAACCGAAATTTTCACGTGACAAGAAGTGTCGGATTCTGATGCTAATTCGCTCTTCCTTAGAAAACCCACAAAGCAAGCTCCCTTCTTCAGAGTTCTTGAGTCCTCCAATGCTCCAATTGCTCTCCACGCTATATCCCTAAGCTTCTATGAATGCTTGAATATAAAGAACTCTCACGAAACTTTTGGAATGCTTCTTGAAACCGCTAAAAGGTGTCACCAACTAAGCATGGGTCTTTTCCAATTCTTTTTTGATGAGTCATAGAATTGTAAACATCTTGTGCTTAATTGATGCACTAACCCCCATGTTGTTGACACATGTTAATTCTCATGCAAGCTTATAACTCCAATTTACTTTTTAAATAATCTCTATTTAAATTTTATAACTTTCATTTTAATTTTTATAACTTTTATTATTATTATTTTATTTATTACTTTATTATTATTTTATAATTATTATTAATTTTAATTTATAGTTTTCTTTTATTTAATTCTTTTTTTTCAATAATTCACATTTAATTAATTACAATCAAAATATCAAAGATGTGATATTTTATTAATTTTCTTAAATAAATAATTTATTAATTAAATCTATTTATTAAGACTTAATTAATGAAAAATTCATCATAGACCTCCAAGATAAAATATGAAAATTTATCATAGAACAAATCATACAAAATAAATCTAAAAGGTTAAAAATCACGAAATATGTCATCCGACACATTTGGTGGGTATTCAACTCAGATACGTGTCCTAATTTTTCAATTAGGACAAATGGCTCAAAGGGTTGGGATTTGGACTCGAGAATTTATCTCCCCTCTCTTATCATTGAGATAATTTGATAGGGTACGTTCATCCTGGCAATTCAGGAAAGTCGATACCCGGTACCTACAATCTGCATAAAAATCATGCATGTACAAACACAATATATACTAAACTAGACAGACAAGGGTAGGAAGTGGTGCATCGTGTAGATCCTGACTAGCAGGTGACTACGACTCCCTTCTTTAACTACATCAGACACGCCATACAAAAGCAAACACGCAAGACAAACACACACACCATACACATGCAAGTATGGGGTAAGTATCCATAAGAAAGCACATATTATAATAAATCATCTTACTAATCATCATTAATAATTGAAAGCAATGTAATAATCATCATCAATAATTGTGAACACTAAAAATAATCATCATACATACATGAAATGTAGAGTCTAAGTAATCTCATCACATAATAAACTGAATCCATAGCACAATATCTGATAATCTCAAAAGAATGTTGCTAACCAACAACATAAAACTAGTTCTAAAAGATTTCAGCAATGATAACAAAATGTGAACCAGGGGCAGACACTACATTATGTGGAATTACAATGGGCACTTGATCAGTTAGACTTTGACAAGATAATGTGTTGTTCAATCATAACACTTAGTGAAGAAGATAATTGTTTTGAAGCCTAGAAGAGATGATCAATGAAGAACAAATGCATAGGCTTAACCAAGCTTCAAAGCAAAAAATTAAGGAACTTATAGTTCAAGTGAAGTTATGTCAGTGTCAGCCGAGCACCAATAAAAGGCAAAGTATCAAAAAGGTTGGTGGGTGCTGGAAAAATGTACAAATTGTTGAAAGCCTAAGGAATCAAGCTAATTTAAAAGAAATTCACAAAAGCAACCAACAAAACCAAAATTCCAACCACCTCTACTACTCAACAAGGGAAGCTATGTGTAGCCATTGTTGGTGTATCTTTGATGGAGGGTGTGTTTGGTATGCTCTCACAAACACAACAATAAGTAAATTCCTTGTGTGGAAGTGCAAATGTGAGTGTGAGTGCAAAGTGAATGTGCAATATGATCCTAGACTATATGATAAGAAGAATACTTTCAAGATATGACTATGGAGGAAGTCACACTTAAAGGTATTCTATGATGCAATGAACATGAAATTATAAAAACTATCTATGGATGCAAGCTATACCTAGAATGAAAACTAAAGCTAAAATGTGAACTAAATATGAATGCACAACAAAAATTAAGATGCAATACAAAATGTAAATCTTACCAACTATCAAATCACTAATATTCAGCCTATGAACTCCATATGGAAATGTAGCTATAATGCAAGCTCTCAATGTGGTGATTCTAGACTCAAAGCGATGGCGTGTCAATGCAATCCAATAATCCTCTATATGCAATGCTTGAGACAAGGCTTCTATTTAAAGACTCTTAGGAAACATCTAGAGGGTGTCTAAAAGATAAGGATAAGAATAAAGATCAACATTTAAGCACCTTATCTCATATCCTTAGTTGGGAGGATAAAATGATGAGGTGGCACATGTGTGTAGAAAGTTCTCAAGTTGTAGACACCATGTGCTTAAAAAGAAATGTAAACCCTTATGATGACAACTCATAAGAGTACACATACTCTTAGGCTTATAGATTAGGATAAAAGTTAAATTAAATGAAATTTAATTTAATTTAGGTCTAGAAGAAATTAATAGGATATGGAGGATTTAAATAAATAAAATTTATTTAAAAAAAAAAAAAAGAGAATAAATGGAGAATCATGTGTTAAATTAAATTTAACACATTAAGGCTAGGAAGTATTTTAAATTAAATTTAAATACTTAGGCCAAAATGAACCTATTTAATTAAAATAATTTTAATTAAATAAGTAGAAGAATGTGACCATTATTAATTAAATTAATAAAGTCATTCGGGACAATTTTTAGTGTCTACATTTTGCCCCTCTTTGATGTGGTGTCGGCATGACATCATATCAAAGAAAATAAAATGCAAGTTGCCCTAGAGAAGGAAGGAGAATCCTGATGCCCCCTCACGAAAATTGCGCAAGAAATACAAATTTGGGCAATTTTCGTGAAAAGGTCTTGGAACGGAAAGAAGGGAAAGAAAGAAATAAGAAAAACAGGATGAAAATATGGAGAAATCATGAGACAGACACGGCTCAGAGTGGAGAAGGGCGCAAATGGAGTCCATGGGACCTACATAAGCCTCTAGGGGACCCATAGGAAGGTCATTGTCACACCACGAGAAGAGCATCTAGAGCAGCTATGGACCCGATCGAGAGATTGCAACTTGGTGAGCGCATTTGGGAGCACCAGAGACCAGCCGCAATGGGGGCACCGGTGAGTCATTTGATCCTCCTGGTAATTTGATAGCTAGACTAGGTTAGAGGCATTTATGATGCCCTAAATGCGGCAAAAAATGATCCCGGGCGGAGATGACAGTCTCCACCTTGTCGTCTGCGCAAACGACAAAGGAGGGATACGATGCCTACAGAGACGACAAGGTACATCCTGTCGTCTGCACAGACGCTAAGGTTGCGACAAGACTACCGAAGACGACAGACTATTGTCTGTCATCTGCGCGATAGGGTTAGCGACGTCGGAGATGACATAACTTGCCATGTCGTCTTCGAAAGCAGAGCAGAGATGACAACACATGTTTTGCATAAGCGCAGACCAGCATCTCCACGGATTTGCGTCTGCACTGATCAGCGTCTCTGCTGATCAATGTCTTCGCCTGACGCAACAAAAATGAGAAATGGCGAGCATGAAATGCCCCATTCTGGAAATGAAATAACTGACTTATTGCATATCCATGCTGCAGGAGGGCACGGTGCTTTTTAGGTCACGGGAGCACTATCCACCGACCATGGTGATACAGGAGAGACTTACAGACGCGGATTGGGGACACATACGTTTGTGCGGACTAGAGCATGCTCACGAGTGGCCAGACTTGAGAGCTCACACAGCACGACTATCGGCTCTCATAGAGCGATGGCATACACCCACAGGGAGCTTCCATCTACCGACAGGGGAGGCTACCGTCACTCTCCTAAATGTATGGCGGATCCTTAGAGTGCCTATCAGAGGCACATATCTAGAGTATGTAGGTGAGGGAGCTGATCCCTTCCTGAGAGAGTGCTTCGATAGGTGACGACAGAGACTACCAGTAGAGCGATCTTGGCTATCCTGGCGGGGAGCCTTGGAGCAGAGACTACCGAGACTAGCAGTATTTCTAGCCTCTTTGATATGGCAGATGCTACCAGATCATGCAGGACATGGGTGGCCTATTGGCTGGGCACGGGTGTTGAGCACCCTATTACAAGAGGATGGTGAGGTCTACTATTGGGGACAGACCATCCTAGCAGAGTTGTATCATGACTTACATATGTGTGCATACCAAACACAGCGCACGATGGGACCAGGACTGACACTACTGATGGTCTGGTCTTGGGAGCACATCGGGGTTACTCGACCCATCACACAGAGAGAGACCAAGAAACTTGGAGAGCCATATGCATGCAGATATCGACCTCCTATCCAATATACATCGACAGAGTCAGTGGGATTCTGGCGCAGGTGCCTTGATGAGATTATCATGTTTGACTGGACTCCTTATGATGGAGTGGAGCACTGGGGGAGAGTACAGGCAGTAGGGGGTGAGGATGATACAGAGGATCAGATGTATCTCCCATTTACACAAACTGATTGCTGGATTATTGGTCGATCCGCTCACGTGATTATGTGATATATGCCTTCTCAGGTGCCATGACAGTTTGGGCGTATCCAGGATGTAGTTCCAGACAGATTCCTGTATCTTGTAGTGACTCGCGAGTATGGTCGACTGTGGGGTCAGGGGATGACGCTATGATTTTCTCGAGCATCATGGTTACCGATGGATAGAGTGCCATGGGTTCATGGTCAGGATAGGGGAGATGCTGGTATGACATCGGCATATGCGCAGTGGTGGGCAGCACACCAGCCAGTCAGACTGACAGTGCCTGGAGTAGTTCCACCAGCAGAGTAGGCACAAGGAGAGGGAGATGGTGCAGGAGATGGGGGACAGGCTGCTATGGTAGCAGTGTCAGCTCAGGGAGCACAACATGGACCACATGGTCGCAGGGCAGTTGCTAGGAGGGGTGTCCTAGCAGCACAGGTGCCACCACATAGGGGACCTCGGATGCAGGCATAGGCATAGGCACAGGTACCATTACAGAGGGGACCTCAGGTACAGGCACAGGCACAGGCACAGGTACCACCACAGGCGCCTCCACAGAGATAGGTACCGGGAGAGGAGCCGGACATAGTCAGGGCTGAGTGGGATAGCCTACGGGAAGAGGTTGCTAGGCTACGAGCAGAGGTTGTTAGGCTACAGGCAGAGGTACATCTGCAGAGAGTCAGAGCAGATAGCACACAGGAGGCACTAGCAGCTTTACAAGCACGAGTGGATGCAGGGGATTTTGCGGGTATGGCAATACATGCTGACGCTGAGGAGCTAGCAAGGTTACAGGGAGAGGTGTCTACCTTGCATGCCGAGCGAGTGACATATCAGGCTCAGGTCGATGAGTATCGCAGGTAGCGTGACATAGCGAGACAGATGGTTACGCCGGGGGCTAGTGTAACAGTGATGCAGGAGGCCATCTCAGCTAGGCGATCTGAGGCATGAGTAGTACGAGAGGTAGCCTATTACAGGTCACTGTATCATGATGTCGTACCTGCCAACCAGCAGCAGCCTGATTTTGAGAGAGGGGCTAGTTCCTGGACCACGGGTGGCAGAGCCAGATCAGAGCAGTCAGTAGGGCAGAGCCGACCACCTCGAAGGGGTGACATAGGAGGAGCAGGACCCTCATAGCATGGCTCCTGGATTTTGTATAGAGATCCAATATTTTGACAGATATGTGCAGATGATGCATTTGTACTATATGATTCTATATGTATTTGGACTGTATAGACATTGATTCTTTTGTGATATATATACATGACATGAGTCGATGATTCTATATGTGTATGAGTGTTTATGATGCATATGTATGAATTGTATATGATGCTTATGAGACTGATGTTTATGATGTAGGATGTGATGTATCTTTTCTATATACTATATGATGCTTAACATGTGTGATGCAGATTGGCTAGCGATATGAGACTTATGCATTATAATATGTATGTGCCCCTAAATGTAATGCTAATGCTAAAATGAACTAGACTATCTAATGAGCACTAAGAAACTTAATTTGACGAATAAACTAATGCAATCTATACTAAACAATTAATGTAACTTAAAAGGATAAAAAATGAACACTCTGTCTAAAGATGCAACCTAATGAATATCTTTCAAAATCATCGCCCATAAAGATCTAGGAGTATAGCATAAGAGGAGGACATAAATAGAACCTTGTCTCAAGCACGACTCGAATGAAACCCTATATTACATGGACCCTAACTAAGTGAAATCAAGGGATTCTGTTGTGTTTATGTGGAGAGCATACCATTATTTTTATTTTGCAAAAGAGTGTATGCATTATATGTTATAGAAGCATAAATGTTAAAGCTCCTTTGCGTAATTGCCCCCATTGCAGTAGGCATTAATATCCAAGACATACACACAGTAAAATCATAAAAGACATAAAAAAAATACGACAAACCAAACAAAAGAGACTTCATGACCAAGTAGTCATTTATCTCACAGTTCCTGCCAAGAGCCTTAAGTCTGGAAAAGTGAAAGTCCCCATATCGCCTACAGGAAGGACTCAACCTACGGGGAAATGTTGAATCAAGTGTTTTGTGATAATATGATTGTGTGATTCTGGCAGGGGTTTGTGAAACAAACGAACTTCCCAAATCATTAAGCCTCGAAAAGGTGATTTTATGTGTATCCAAGTGTGATCACTATCGTAAGAGTGTGCAACAGAATGCGATTAAACAACCATTTGACAGGAAGCATGCAAGAATGGAAATGAAAAATGAGGCCTCGCAGAAAAGAGGTCTTTTGTTGGATTTAGCAACAAGCGAAAGTCTAAGTACTACTCTGCACAAATGGAAAAGAAGGAATAATGGTAGGACATGAAAGGAACGGTTTGGATAGACAATGGATTGGCATTTTTTCATTTTTTTTTAATTTTTTTATTTTTTTTATTTTTTTTGGGGTTTTTTCAGGACTTTTAAAGACTGTACAAGATCTACAAATGCTCAAGCATAAAAGCGCTTGAGATGCTGAACATTTACAGGTTCAGGGAGCAGATCCCCCTCAGGTGTAGCAATCTGATATGCCCTAGAACCATATTTGGCTGTAACAACGAATGGACCTAGCCAATTTGCTTCAAATATTCCTTTCTTTTCACAGTTCTGGAGATTCCTCATATTATGTTGTAGCACTAGATCACCCACTTCAAATTCTCTTGGCTGGACCCTCTTATTATATTGTAGTTGGAGGCGATGTTGATACACGCGGAGGTGGTTAAGGGCGCAGAGGCGTCTCTCATCAAGGAGTGCCAACTCTTGCAAACGAGCAACTCGGTATTCTTCATCGGATATGAGGTTTTGTAGAGAGACTCTAAGGGAGGGTAACTCAATCTCAATGGATAAAATGGCTTCAAAACCATAGACAAGGGAGAATGGAGTGGCTCCTGTGGGGGTGTGAATGGAGGTTCGATAGGCCCAAAGTGCGGGAGCAATCTGGAGATGCCAATTACGGCCAGCTGCATCAACAGTTTTCTTTAGGATTTTTAGGAGGGTTTTATTTGTGGCTTCAGCTTGGCCATTGCCTTGAGGGTAGTATCTGGTGGAGAAATGATGGGTTATTCCAAATTTCTGACATAACGTGGCTACCTCTTGGTTTTTAAATGGGGTTCCATTATCAGTGATAATATCTTGAGGTATACCAAAGTGACAAATAATATAGTTTAGGATAAATTTAGAAATTTGCTTGCCGGTGATGTAGGTTAAGGGAATGGCTTCAACCCATTTCGTGAAAAACTTAGTTGCGGCAATAATATACTTGTGACCATTAGAAGAATTAGGATACACTTGACCAACAAGATCAAATCCCCAGTGGGAAAAGGGCCATGGTGTGATGGTAGGTTGCAAGTCTTGGGCGGGAGCGTGTATCAAATCGCCATGCTGTTGACAAGGGATACATCTTTTCACAAAATGATATGCATCTGCTTCCATAGTGGGCCAATAATAACCTATCCTAAGAAGCTTTTTCGCTAACGTAAAGCCACTAGAGTGGGCACCACAAATCCCTTGGTGAACCTCTTCTAATGCCATTTTGGCTTCATCTGAATTGAGACATCGAAAGAGGATTCCATCAAAGTGTTTTCGGAAAAGGGTATCACCTATAATGGTATAGCGAGCGGTTCGGCGAATAAAGGTCTTACTTTGGTTTGGAGTGAGGGTTATGGGAATAGTTTTATGACATAGATGGGAAAAAATGTCGACATACCATGGAGACTCAGGACCAATGATCTCGCACACCACTTTAGAATCATTCTACTCATAAGCAGGAGTAACAAGATTCTCAACGAGAAACTCACATTTTGGACTATATTCTGGCATGGCAATCATAGAAGCAATAGTGGCCATGGCATCTGCTACTTTATTGTTAGCCCTTGGAACTTGTTGAAAGACAATTTCTGTAAAGTGTTGTTTAAGATTCTCAACTATTCGGCGGTAGGGCAACAATTTCTCATCTTTGGTGTGATATTCATCAGTCACTTGTTTAATAACCAGTTGTGAGTCTCCAAAGACAAGAAGATTCTTAATATTCCATTTAATGGCTTGACGCATTCCTGTCACTAATGCTTCATACTCAGCTATGTTATTTGTGCAAGGGAATGAAATTTTGTAGGATGTAGGAATTAAATCCCCTTGTGGCGTTACAAACAAAACTCCTGCCCCCGATCCCTTTTGTGTGAAGGATCCATCAAAAAATAGTTTCCATGATACACTAGGGGCTATAGTCATAATGGTATCATCTAGAAAGTCTGCCACAATAGGATGACTGCCTGGAAGAGGTGCTTCAGCTAACTAATATGCAATGACTTGTCCCTTAATAGCTTTACGATCCTTATACACAATGTCGAATTCACTTAGGATTAAGACCCACTTTGATGCTCGACCAGTGAGGGCAGCTTTTGACAATAGGTATTTGAGTGGATCAATTTTGGCAATGAGAAATGTAGTATGATTAAGCATATAATGACGTAGTTTCTGTGTACAAAAGACCACGGCCAAACATGCTTTTTCAATAGCAGTGTAATTCAACTCATAACCAACTAGTGTTCGACTGAGGTAATATATGGCTTGTTCATTTCCATTATCATCTAATTGTGCCAGGAGTGCTCCTAAGGCAACTAAAGTAGCTAAAATGTACAAGATCAATGGTCGTCCTGCTACTTGAGGGACTAAGACTGGAGGATTAGTCAAATATGCCTTGATTTGTTCAAATGCTTTTTGGCACAAGCAATCCCATTGAAATTGATTTCCTTTACGAAGCAAATGTTGAAGGGGATGAACTTTATCAGCTAGCTGTGACACAAATCTTCTGATTGATTGTAATCTTCCTTGAAAACTGTGAAGCTCTCTTAATGTGGTAGGAGGAGGCATATCCATGATGGCCTTTACTTTTGTAGGGTCTACTTCAATTCCTCTTCTGGATACAATGTAACCTAATAATTTACCAGATTTGACCCCAAATACACACTTTTTTGGATTAAGGCACACTTTTTACTTCTCCAATCTTTCAAAAATAGTAGTAAGGACATCAATGTGGGCTTCTCTAGTCTTGGATTTTCCTAAGATGTCATCAACATAGTCCTCCATTATGATGTGTAGAAGATCATGGAATATGGTAGTCATCGCGCGTCGATATGTGGCGCCGGCATTTTTCAAACCAAAGGGCATGACTTGATAACAGAAGGTTCCCCAAGGCATGATAAATGTCATCTTATGTTGATCTTCTTCTGCAATCCTGATTTGGTTATAACCGAAAAATCCATCCATCAAAGACAACATCTCATGTCCAACTATCAGATCCACTATGATGTCTATGTTGGGTAGTGGAAAATCATCCTTAGGACATGCAAGATTCAAGTCTTGAAAATCAGAATAAACACGAATGCCCCCAGACGCTTTTCCTACAGGAACAATATTAGAGATCCACTCAGGATAGTCAATGGGTCGAATGAACTTTGCTTCTAGCATCTTTTGTAATTCTGCCTTGACTAGAAGTGCTAACTTAGGATGCATTTTACGCAACTTTTGTTTTACTGGCTTGATTTTGGGATCAACTGTCAAATGATGTACTACTAAATCTGTATCCAATCCAGGCATATCCTTATAGGTCCAAGCAAATTTGATCTTTCCTTTTTTCAAGAATATTGTCATAGCTTTTTGTTCTTCAGGACTCAAGGTGGCAGCAATGTAGGTAATCTGTGGATTATCTTTTGTTCCCAAGTTTATTGGAATAGTGTCTTCATTCAAAATGGATGACTTTTTTGGTGGCAAGGATCTGAATGGAAAATTCAACTCTCCCTCTTCTGGCACCTCTACGAGGTTTTCACCAGAGGATGCGTCCTTTATTTTATCTTTTTCATCATCCAAAAGCGCCCTAGAAGGGTTTTCACTAGAGGATGTTTCTTTGATTTTTTTATTTTTGTTTTCCTTTTCATTTTTGCGACTAATAGAGTTGATTTGGCTACCAAAGTAGGCTTTTTCATCATATTGGATCTCATGCTCATAATCTCGAAGATTCTTAAGGCCAAAAAGTGCCATCACTACCTCATTAAACTTACAAATGTCCAAACTTGGTGGCGTATCTTGAAGGTCCCAGTCTATCATGTCAGGGTTAGTGAGAGGTAGATCAACAGATGAAAGGTCATTTACGGTAATGGTATGGACACGATTATTTAGGTCATATTCGACGTATTGGAAAGGCACTTCGAAGAATTCCTCCTCTTCAGTCTTAGATTCAGGTTCGGCCAAATAGTTGTCAGCAAAGGTAACCTTAGGTTTGAGGGAACCCAAACCGCATCTTTTAGGATAGCTATTAGCTTCTAAGGGTTGTCTAATTCCATTTTCATTTGGGCCAAGACTAGTACCATGATATCCCATGCTTTCAACAATGGGAAGTGCTTTGACATATTTGTCCTTAGGAAACTCCACAGGTTCGTCTTTGCCATCATAATATAGCCAATCCAAAATATTATCTTCCATGTGTTCATCACTAAGGGAACCCCAATGTTCAAATTTCATTTTGTTAACTTGCATGGTTTCCTTATTAGTAGAGGATGGCAATTGTGAAGGCTTTCCAAGGGAACGAGGGGAGAGTGGTAATTGTCCAATACACAAGGCATTTTCGAACTTATACTCTCCCATTCCCAAGTCAGTAAAGGTAGTCTTTTTCCCTATAGTGCTAACTTTAGCATCTTCAACTTTCTCTTTTCCTTTACGAGAATTTGAATTCTCATGGGCTGCTTCTGGTACTGTAGGGGAAGCAGTTTCTTTAATGACAAGAGGCTTAGGTATGACTGCAGAAAACTCACTTATGGGACAAAGATTTGCCGGAGTACCTTCCAATCTTCTACAAAATTCAAAGGGTGTAGGATCCCCTGGAATTGTAACTTCTCTTCCTTGGTGCAGGAATTTCAAACATTGGTGATATGTTGAAGGCACTGCTTTGAGAGTATGTATCCATGGTCTACCAAGCAAGATGTTATATGGAAAATCTAAATTTAGGACATGACATTCAGTATTGATAATGGCTGGTCCAACTTTGAGAGGCAACATAATAACTCCTTTTGATTCCCTTTCTCTTTCATCATATGCCTTTATAGTAATTCTTTTGCTAGAATCGAGGAGATCCTCTGGAAGTCCCAGGAAACGAATCATCTTTAATGTACAAAGATTTAGACCGGATCCATTGTCTATGAGGACTCTTTTTATTTTATGTCATTGTATGAGGACTTCAATATGAAGCGACATATTATGGTTGGGACGGGGATCTTGGAAATCTTTATCTGTGAAGACCAAATGTTGTTGAGCGGCAAGGTTTCCAATCATGACAGTGAATTGGGCGGCATTAATATTATCAAGGACACGGGACTCTAAAAGGGCCTTTTCCAAAATTTCCTTATGTACAGGCGAGGTGGTAAGAAGCTCAAAGATGGATATTTGTGCAGAAGTCTTACCTAGTTGGGATAATACATCATAGAGTGAAGCGGGCCTTTGTGGAGTGGACGGCGCAGCAGGCGCATGTGGAGCTGGTGAATTACTGTTATTAGGAGTAGCTGCTTGCAAAATGAGTCTTCCACATCGAGTGGTTGCATCACAATCAGCTGCTTGTAAGACCAGGGTATTCACATGGGTGTCTACCCTTTCGATGTGACCACATAAGGAGTCAAAACCACATATATCGTTGGTATCTATTTTACCACACAAGGAGTCAAACCTTGATATGTGATTAGTAGAGTAATCATAAGGTACAGCATTTGATGTGGAGGCTTGATTCGTATTATTGTTACCATCATTGTGATCGGGAAATGGCTTTTGAAATATTTTCAACTTAGCATTCTTAGAGGAAGGACCTCCTTCCACTTCAATTTCTCCATTATCAACAAGGTTTTGGATAAACACCTTGAGTTTGAAACACTTATTGGTATCATGTCCTTTGACGCAATGGTATTTGCAATATTCATTTTCTTGATACCACCTAGGTTTTGGTTGATTTTCATCAAAAGGACGTGTATTAGGAAACACCATCAAGTTATGATCTAGCACCTTTTGAAAGATGGCTTCCAATGGTTCATGAAAGTTGGTGAATGTCCTATTTCGATCATAATCACGATTGTAATTGTTACGCGGAAAGAATCGAGTTTGTTGATTACCCTAGTTGTCTTGATTTGAGTTATTGTTGTTACGGTTACGGTAATTATTGTTGCTACCTCCTCGAAGGCTTTTGACATCCGTAACACCATCGTGTGTAACACCCCTATTCTTAGACCATGATCTAGGCTTTTTATCGTTGTTCGATTCATTATGGGAAGATGAAGAACTATAATGTTTGATGGTGCCTTTTTCTAAAAGTCCACTTTCAATGTTTTTACCCTTTTTGATTAGAGTAGGAAAGTCCTCAAGACTCGCCATTTTCAAGTGAAAGGACATTTCAGGTATCAAATTTTTGATGAACATATCTACAAGATGAGAGTCCTCAATTTTGTATGGCATACGACTAGCAAGATGTCTCCATCTTTGCAAGAAATTGGCAAAAGTTTCTCCATTTCGTTGCTTAGTATTACACAAGTCACTTAATGAAACCTGATTGTTCGTGTTGTAAGAGTATTGTGCTATGAACTTGTTTGCCAATTCAACGAAGGTAGAATGAGAATCTTTAGGCAGATTTATGAACCACTCAAATGCAGGGCCTCCGAGACTTCATGGAAAGTCTCTTAAGGTAATCATCACTGTATGCCACCTCTTGACACAAAATATAGAACTCCCTTACATGTGCGACAGGACATGTTTTTCCCATATATTTGTCAAACTTTGGAATCTCAAAACCAACCAAGAATGGAGTAACAGGAATAGATTTATCAAAAGGACAAATCTCATCAATAGACAAGTGTTTTACCCCTTTATTGTTTGTGCTGCACACCTCATTTCGTAGTTCATGAAACATTTGAGTGAGATGTGTTACTTCAGAGTTCGTTTGGGCTTGTGACTACTGGGGTGGTGGAGTTGCTCCATTTGAACCACCCTGTCGATATGCACTCATTGCATTTGGCACCGATGTTGTTACCATGATCGTAGGCACATGCAACTGAGGTGAAGGTGTAGGTTATGTAGAAATGACCATTGGTTGAGTTGGTGCTTGACTAATACTAAGGCCTCCTACATTTGAAGTTTTTGAGATGTTTTGTGGAGCGTTAGCATATGTGGCAAGATTTGATAGAGCATTGATGAATTGTTGAAAGATTTCAGGGTTGGTTTGAAGCGTTGATTGTGGTAAAGTGCTAGATGTGGGCATTGCACAGGTCCTTTTCCTTTGCTTGATGTTGGCATTGCACTTGAACTAGGTGCTAAGGGAGCACCACCTTTCTTGACTTGAGTAAATAGGATGTTCTCATCAAAACTTGTAGGAATGTTAACACCATCCTTGATCAGATTTAAGAATATGTCAGTCTTGTTTTCCTTAATGGATTTCTCCATCATCTCTACATTGTAAGGGTCTGCAAGGAAGGTCTTAACCTCACTAGAAATATCACCGAAATCAATAGGGTCTTCATCTTGGTATACTTCTTCATCATTATCACCTAGATTTCTATTATGAAAAGGTTGTTGTGGCTCTTGGATATTAGGCATACCAAGGTTCGGATTAGAGGGAAGCACATCCCCTAATGAAGTTGCAGCTGAGGGAGGAAGATTCTCCATTTCTGATTGCTTTGTTGATTCCCACAAATGTGTTTTGGGGTTGAATGTAAACCTTCCTGATCATGTGTTTACCATACAAGAATGGCCAAATGATGAATGAAGGCTTTATGAGAGAAATAGAAAATGAAAATGAGAGCTCTTAACCTTAGATGATCAGTGGGTCAACTACCCAAATTTGAACAAGAGACCTTAGTTTAGCAAACAAAATGATATTGAAAGACAATAGTATCCTTTTCTTACCAAAGATAGTCAAATATGATCTTGTAGGCAAGATAAGACACCAAATGGATCACTTACTATTTGGAGACTGACTTGTGGTCCCAAATAAGCAAGGTAAGGTATTGAGTGGACTGCTTACTATTTGGAGATTGACTTGTGATCCCAAATAAGTAAGACTTGAGTATCTTTCTCTTACCAAAGATAGTCAAATATGATCTTATAGGAAAGATAGGACACTAAATGGATTGCTTGCGATTTGGAGACTGACTTGTGGTCCCAAATAAGAGAATGTGATTACGATAAAGTGTTTTCTTATGGATGTAAGGTCTAATGTCACGATAAAAAGATGTTTTTAGGTTTTTAGCTCCCTTAGAAGAAAGTTTGAAGATGGAAGAAATGGAAATGAATAAGAAAGACGAATGTATGATGGCCACTTATACAGTTGATTCAATTTTCGTTTACGGGAAATAAGAACCTTGGGTTTACACCTAGGAAAGCAGACCATTTCCGAAGTTTTCCGTTATAGGTGATCCTATCGTAGCGGTCTTGCCTAGCTTCTTCTTTTTGAATGTCCTTGATCGCGTAGCTAAATTGTTTGTCACCATGTGTTAGTCTCTTCCTTTCTTTGTAGATAGGTGGTTTGGACAGTTTCACTTTCTTATGCTTGGTTTGGTTGACTTTTTTGGTCATGGCAAGAACAAAACAAGACTCAAACTTTTTGACATCAAAAATAAACTCAACCAAAACTCAAAACGTGACTCTAGTGCAAAAACTTCCAAAAGATGACTGTGAGTCCAAGAGACCTCACCTAACCTATCTTACTGCAAAGGTTCCCTCACAATTTCACTCGTTTTTTAGCTTGTTTGAAGTTTTTGTTTTGTTTTTTTTTTTTTTTTTTTTTTTTTTTGATTTTTTGATTATTTGAACAAACACACCAAACACAACAACAATCCTAATAAGGCTGATACTAGGTTGTACAAGGCTTAGCTAAACGGCGTCCTCGATATACACTAAGTACGTGAGGCCCAATTCTGTAGATGAAAGGAAATACTGCCACACAGCCGGAGGGAGACGGTAACCCAAATCTCCTCCTTCACTTCTCAAAGGTATAAAGTTTTTTGGGGCTTAGCCAAGAGTGACAATATTTACACTTCCAAGAGAGGTGTCTTTCGATTCACCTCCCGATTTTTATACTCCGCCAGAATGCTGGAGTTGAGGTCGTCCCAAGGGGTGATGAAATCCCCAAGCAGGCCTCCTAATAAAATGAAAAGAAAATCCACTTATTTCTTGTGCACCCAAGGTCACCTAAAGGCGCGAGGGGAGAGAATATGTAAGTGGACTTGGGGTTTAAAAGACACTTGTTCGTTATCCACAAAAATTTAGGTTTGCTACTCTAATTGAAGACACGCGTGTTTAGAGCATACAAGGTTCTTTCCAACTTTAAATAACAGAAAATAAAATACTAAAAGAAAATGCTGAAAATGAAAATGCTAAAATGAAGTTAATTTTCCTTAAGGCTTTGAATGTGATTTCATTTTAAGGCCCAAATCCAAATGTGCTCTATACTAAATGTACCCGTTTAAAATGCTCCAATTTCAAATGTGACCAAGCCTTTTACACTCTAGTTCGTTCTCTAACATAAATCTTCGACCTGCAAACTCACAAAATGCTCAAAAAAATCATTAACTGTTAGTTTAAACCTCAATAGTCACAGATGCTAATAAATGGAGACGCTAAAACACGAAGACGACAAAGTTCAGAGCGCAGACGCCAAAGTGCAGAGCGCGGATGCCAAACTGCAAAGCGCAGACGCCAAGGTGCAGAGCGCATACGCCAAAGTGCAGAGTGCAGACACCAAACTGTAGAGCGCATATGCCAAAATGCAGAGCGCAGATGCTAAAATGCAGAGCGCAGATGCCAAAGTGCAGAGCGCAGAGCGCAGACACTAAAATAAAAAGCAGAGACGCCAATTTTGGATCGCAAACAACAGATCACAGTGTGCTAACGACAGAGAAATCAGCACAGACGATAAAACCCTAACTTAGACGACAGAATAAATTAGACGGAGATGCAAAAAAAGAACCTAATTTTTTGGCAGTGGCGCAGACGCTTGTTCTCGGAGACGTTGATGTGCGTAGACGGGCAACGCAGATGACACTAAGACTATCAGAGATGACAAAATGCTAATCCGAACTGCAGAAAGTTTTATTAGCAGACTTCTGAAGTGAGATCAGGGACATGAGTCCCACTAGGCGTGCCAAAATGGGTGCTGGAAAAATGTACAAATTGCTGGAAGCCTAAGGAATCAAGCTAATTTTAAAAAAATTCACAAAAGCAACCAACAAAACCAAAATTCCAACCACCTCTACTACTCAACAAGGGCAGCTATGTGTAGCCATTGTTGATGTATCTTTGATGGAGGGTGTGTTTGGTATGCTCTCACAAACACAACAATAAGTAAATCCCTTGTGTGAAAGTGCAAATGTGAGTGTGAGTGCAAAGTGAATGTGCAATATGATCCTAAACTATATGATAAGAAGAATACTTTTAAGATATGACTATGGAGGAAGTCACACTTAAAGGTATTCTATGATGCAATGAACATGAAATTATAAAAACTATCTATGGATGCAAGCTATAACTAGAATGAAAACTAAAGCTAGAATGTGAACTAAATATGAATGCACAACAAAAACTAAGATGCAATACAAAATGTAAATCTTACCAACTATCAAATCACTAATATTCAGCCTATGAACTCCATATGGAAATGTAGCTATAATGCAAGCTCTCAATGTGGTGGTTCTAGACTCAAAGCGACGGCGTGTCAATGCAATCTAATAATCCTCTATATGCAATGCTTGAGACAAGGCTTCTATTTAAAGACTCTCAGGAAACATCTAGAGGGTGTCTAAAAGATAAGGATAAGGATAAGGATTAACATTTAAGCACCTTATCTCATATCCTTAGTTGGGAGGATAAAATGATGAGGTGGCACATGTGTGTAGAAAGTTCTCAAGTTTTAGACACCATGTGCTTAAAAAGAAATGTAAACCCTTATGATGACAACTCATAAGAGTACACATACTCTTAGGCTTATAGATTAGGATAAAAATTAAATTAAATAAAATTTAATTTAATTTAGGTCTAGAAAAAATTAATAGGATATGGAGGATTTAAATAAATAAAATTTATTTTAAAAAAAAAAAGGGAATAAATGGAGAATCATGTGTTAAATTAAATGTAACACATTAAGGCTAGGAAGTATTTTAAATTAAATTTAAATACTTAGGCCAAAATGAACCTATTTAATTAAAATAATTTTAATTAAATAAGTAGAAGAATGTGACCATTATTAATTAAATTAATAAAGTCATTTAGGACAATTTTTAGTGTCTACAGTTGGATCAGGAACAAGTTAAAGGACCAAGTGAAGTTAATGTAAGCAAACCAAGATAATTTAGTGAAGACTGAGTTATCTAGTGATGATCAAGGCCGAAGAACATAGCTTTGACTGAGTGTGGGCATTTTTTATTTTGTGAAGGAATTGAGATTCCTAGTTGACATAGTTCAATTCTTGAAATATGTAAAGCATGTGTTTGAGCATTTCTATGCAGGGGTTCAAAGAGAAGTTTGGAATAGTTTCTAAAGGGTGAAGGAGCAAACAAAAATATGGAAGGATTCAATGAATCTAACCTAACCCTAAGATCAATGGTGGTGTTTAAGTCAAAAAAGATCGAGATACCTATTTAAAGAGGTATAATGGATAACCTAATAAGAGGTTGGAGCAATTGTTGATTCTATTAATTGGAAAATTTGAGAAGAAGGGTGGATAGTGAAGAGTTGAGGTGAAGAGTGATTACTTGAAGGGTTGCCAAGTGAATCATTGATGAAGATGATAACAGAGGCTAGTCATTGAATTGACTATTGAACTGAATTGTGATATGTATTTTCAATGTGCATTATATTTATTTAGATCAAACTGCTATTAATTTCTAACCATTATATTAGTTTGAAATCCTTTAATCAAGGTTGACCTAACAATCATTTGTAAATTCATTAATCAAGGTGACATTCTACTAAAAAATTCTTAAATCCTCTAACAAGACCACTCCTAATAGGGTGATTAAATCCTTGAATGGGGTCACACCTAACTGTGTGTATTGTAACCTTTAACAAGGTTGGCTCCTCATAAAGCTCACTTCAGAAGAGTGGAAATTGGTAGCATGTTACTTTTGGTTTTTTCCAAATTGGTTTTTTACATTAAATCTTGGTGTTATACTTGTGTGGATATTATTTGAGTTGATGTACTATTAATGTTTTATATTCGACAAGCTAGTTACTATGGGAAAAGTGGATTGCAAGTTTATGTTATTGATATATTGTTATAGAGCCTGAGTGAATGAAAATATAGATATAAGTTATTAAAAGTATTTAAAATTTTAATTGGTACATTTGGACCTGAGGATAATTGATTCACCACCACCCCCCCCTCCTCCCCCATCTCAGTTATTCTAAATCATTATAACAAAAACAACTATTATGACTGAAAATACCACAAAAAGATATTTCCAACAATATAAAGAATTTCCAAAATGGAGATCGGATGCTCAAGGTATGTGTTATGGAGTAAAAAATATAACTCCTAACTTTGATAGTGAAAAAATCCAACAAGAAAGCATCAAAACTAAAAAATACCTATACCATTGTGACGAACTCAGAACTAGCTTTTTTACGATATCTTGTTTGTGAAAATAGAGTATGTATGCCAAACATATGAGCAAAAAACCACCAGTAGACCCAAACTAAGCCAGAAAAAAAAATAGCTTTGATGAGTAGGTGCTGATGTCAGCAAGTGATGAGCCCAAATTTGATGGTCAAATGGTTGTCAAGGCAAAAAAAAAGCCTAAAAAAATTTGCTCGCCAAAAAAAAAGCAATATTTTAGAAAACCAACCTTTTTCACTAAGAAAATACCATATGTCAAAAAAAGGTCAATGCTATTTAAAATTGGTGGCTGAAAAAGCATGTGTTGGAAAATGGTAAACCATAATAGTACTGGTGGGAAGAAAATGCCATTGCCAAAAGAATGTTGCATGTGCCCAAAAATCATCAAACTGCCCAAGAAAACCTTTTTGGAAGAGCCCAAAAACACATGTATGCACCCAAAAAAAAGTGTGTAGGGACTAGCAAAATGGTGTTGCCTTTTATGTGTCATAGGGGCCAAGAAAATAGGGCCTCATATAGGGGCATGTGGAAGTACGTGACCCATTAATGTTAGAGTGAAGACCCACATTTTATGTGGGCTTGTAATAGATGCACTAACTGTGGCATTGACAACGGTTGACAATGCTTCAAGAGAAATGTGTGGGGCTTGGTGTTGGGCACAAAAAAATGGCATTGGTAAAGCTACATTATAGGCCAAATCTGATGACAAAAACAAGGTCATGTATGCCCAAAAAAAGGTTGAGCATGCATAGGATCCCACATGGGGCTATCAAATCTAGTGGGGCCTAGAGAAGCACTCGGGGTCATGGCCAGTGATGTTGTCAAAAAAAAGGGGATTAAGGAATGGAACTAGGTGGTCTAAGAGGTGTGGGAAAACCATTGGTCAAAGGACCTACCAAAAAAGGTGGAGAACCAATGAGAATTATAACAAAACATTTTGGGAACCCGTATAGTGGCCAAAAAAATGCATATCAGGGGTCAATGAGATCAAAACGTAGGCACAAGGCCCACAAGGGCTAGAGTGTACAAACCAAAAAAAGGGGTGCACACCCTTTCCTTTGTTAAATTTTAAAAAAATATACCTTTTTCAAAAAATCATGTGCTTTTTATAATGGCATGCATTTTGTTTAACAAAAAAAACTCTATGCTATTTTTGAAATAATTCAAAAAAATCATTGCTCCCCAAAATTCATGTCGAAGGTCGTACGACCTTGAGGAAAAATGTTTTTGCCTTAGAATGCAACAATGTCCAAATTAGACATATTTTATATGGAAATGGAGGTTTTGGGGTGCTTTGAGCTTAACACTGGTGTTTTTATTGGGCTCAAAGTGACCCAAAACGAAGGTCCCCTTAGATCTAATACAAAATACCTCTAAAAACTGAAACCCTCAAAAACTCCAAAATTCTTCAAGATTAGGAACAAGCTGCAATAGGTTAGGCTTTGATACCATGTTAGAAGTGAGTAATGAAAACCTTCTCAACCCATGAACACCTGCATGCAAAAGCTTATCACAAGATAAGAATGAAGATTAGACAAATTACTTTCAAAGAGTAAAATGCATAAAGGGAGAATGAATAGATTTACAATTACCATCCTTATAAAAGGAGAAAGGTAAAACCTAAAAGGTAAAAACCATAAAGAGAAATATCCCAAGTTGCATGATAATAATTAATAAGATAATTAATTTTTATATGCATAAAGTTTAGCTTATGTAAACTAGAGGTAATAAGACAATTCCTTATTACTCTAACATAACAAATTAATATTTGGTTTTAATTTTGTGGAGGATATCTCCTCTTGTTAAAATTAATTTTAGAGTTACTTGTTTTCAACAAATGGACCAACTAATTATAAGCTACAACATAATAGAAAAGTGACATGAAAATAAGAGCAAATACTAGACAATAGTTACTCGAGAAAACCATCTAAATAATGTTAAAAAACTAAGACAATGAGAGCATAAAAATAGTTTAAAATTTGTTATGTGCCTTCATATATTGTATAGGAAAAGTGGAAAACTTGTATCATTTTTTCTTTGTTAATAAAATAAAATATCATTATTTCTTCTTATTAAACTAGCATAGAAAAGCTTCAATTTCTTTCACCATGCAGAAGAGGAGAAATGGCCCACTCCTTTTGGAAGCTCAATGACATTTATTAATTTTGTGTTGTTATTTGTTTTTAAATTTTATTTAATTATAAAAGACTTTAACATTTGAAGTTAGTGTGGTATTTATTATTTTTGTGTATGCTATTTCCTTTTAATCTAATTTAATTATGATAGATTTTATGATTTAAATGTAGTGTAATTTATATTTTAGTAATTTTTGTAAGTCTTGTTTTATGGGAGATGTTTATTAAAGTTTGATTAATATTATTGATTTGATGATAAGATTTATCAGTTGCTAATAAGTAGTTTATTTTAGATTTTGTTGTTTGTGTAGTTTTTGTTGTCAGGGAATGATCGTTCTTGTCACCATAGCTATTTTGAATTATCATAGCTTTTTTTCAAGTTTCATTTCATCTCCACTCAACTCACTACCTTCATGCCTTTTGTAGATAGGCACTATACCTTTGACAAGTATATGATCTTTGAATTGGCATTCTAGGAATAAACTAAGTAATTGAATCTTAAAAAATTATAGAAATTCAATCCCAAGTTCCGATCCACAATTTTGTCCATCACAAGCCATGAGTTGGTCAGACCAATCACATTCTCTAAGAAAGAATAAAACATATTACAACATATAGACCACTACCTAAATCCATAAGAACTCTTCCAAATTAAACTTAAATTACATGAGATAGAACAAGAGGTTCTACCTCACGTGTAGGAACATTCACTAATGTGTCATTGAGCATTGTCGATCATGAAATAGGTACACATGATTGGACAAAAAACCAAACTGATAGTAGAAAAAGAAGAACAAAATATAGGACCAAACACAAACTTAAGAAATTTTCATCAAAAAAGAAATAATTGAACTAAAACATGGACATAGAATCAAAAGGATTCTAAGAACAAATTCTCAACTATGCAATTTAAAGCAAAAAGAACTGAAGGATTTCTCTCACAATTAACTAAGTATAGAAAATAAGGACTTTGAAAATAAACATTATTTTTTGTTGACGCAAGATTGCAAATAAACCAAGGATATCCTACATCAAACCTCCCAGGTGAGTAGAAGATGATTTATAAGAGGAACTTATGAACATCTTGAAGTAAATCCCATCATCATTTATGATCCATGTATCTTTCTTGTCCTCAAATTCCATTAACTCTAAATTGGCTACTCTACCATCAAACTTCATATTTTATCCCTATACTCACCATACCTTCCATCATCTAATAACAAATAGTTCTAATTATTACCATGAATTAAATTATTCAACTTGTTTTTCTACAAGTCGTTGCCCTATCAACTAATATTGTCTTTGACTACTTTGCCAGTTTACCTCTATCATCACTTAGGATCTTCTTAGTCTCTAAAGTATTGACAATATCACTCTACCTCTTGTTAACATCTACTTTAACTCTTTTACTAGGCTTACTCTAATCCTTGATAATCTTTGGATTCTAATCATTGTGTTAAATAATGTTGAGACCACTCATCCTCTCCTCCTTTTCCTCGAAAGGAACTACAGTAAACATTTATCCATATTTGTCTATTGCCACTGAATTTTTTCTGCAAGCATAGATATCCCCTCTATCATATTGTCAAGGTCTACATGACAAAATATGACAAGCATCCATGATAACAACATCATAAAGAACATCATCCTAGAAAAGTTCAATGTAAAAGTTCACCATATATTGTTCCTTAAATTCCACCATGTGCTCATCATGGAGCCATCTTATGCTATAATTACTAGGATTTTTTAGTTATTTTCAAGCCAAACTTAGTCACTCTTTCTTCTTGAATTAGATTAACAATACTTCTAGTATCCATGGTGACCTTGTAGAATTTAACTCTTAATTTACATACAATCCTAAACAAACACCTTTATAGTGGTTCTCCTTCCTCCTAACCTTCCTTAGAAAATTTCTCTGAAGCATAAGAGATCTTCCATTTATTATGCATTGCCTATATATTTAGGAACATTTATATTGTATTTCATCTGAATATCATTGAGCATCCATTATTATTTTGATTATTGATCATCTCTAAATCAATTCATTTTAGGATCATATCATTTTTCTTATCTCTCTCATGCTATTAATTGAGCTTCTAGATCTTAGCATTTCCATTCTTTATATTAGGCAAATTCTTACGTGATTTTAGAGTCAAAGGAGTGCTCTTTGCATAGCCATTACAGAGCACATTTGCTTCAATTTTGGAAAGCATAATTTAGATATGGGATATTAACAATTATTGGGCATCAAGAGAAAGATTTGACCTTTCCATTGCATCTAGGTGGTCATTTCCATGAATCTTGACTATAAAGTTGTCTATATTGGATGAAAGTCAAAATTGAGATTTTTTTTTTTTTTTGCAAATTAGCCTTGAGCAACACAAGTTCTATTACTTGAGCATCTAGATCTTGGAATTTTCATTGTTTTTCTTAGGAAAATTATTACATGATATCAGAGCTAAAGGAGTGCTCTTTGCATAGCCATTATAGAGCACATTTGCTACAATTTTGGAAAGCCATAATTCAGATCTGGGATATCAACAACTATTGGGGACATCAAGAGCAAGAGTTGACCTTGTCATTGCATTTGGGTAGTCATTTCCATGATTTTTTACTATAAATTTGTCTATATTGGGTTTGGGCAACCTGATCTACTAAATTGGGTAATTTTAATTTTTTTGGATATGCTAAAGAAATTTCTATATTTTATTTTTTAGACCTAGCACTTTTCAAAATTTGAAATATTTATGGCAAAAATTTATGGGGTTAGATCCGTCTATCACTTGTCAATTTGCAAATAATATTGAACATACATACCCACAAACTAGAGCGAAGAAGCATTTGAAACATGATTACACAAAAAAAAGTGCAATCAAGCAAACTTTTAAAGTCCCACTAAGCCATCTAGTGAGTCCATATCATTTTATGATTTTTTTTGTAATGGGATTTGCAACACTTTCTATTTATATTGAAATTCATTCATCCCATATCAAATGTGGGAAAAGCATTCCATATTCTCCACTATCATTTAGGACCTCAATTTGCTCCACCTGAGTTGTATAGTCCCAAAGCAACCTTGAGCTCGATCATGTTCGATCAAAAACTACACAATAACTTGAGCTCAATTACATGGTGGATATCAAGCATGTCAACATGTGTTTGCCCTTAATATTGCTTAAGAAGCCACACCTTTAACCCACATAAATGGATCTTAGTCCAATCTGACCAAGAACAAACCAATCCTCTACAGTGAGATTTCCCAATGAGAAGCCACATTTGAGGTTGATCCAACCATAGGTAGACAACCTACCTCAACCATACAAATTTCTTGGCTAAGTTACACATTAGATGACCAGGACATCATGTGAGCTAAGCCATTATAACTTTAATTTGACATTTCCCTCCTACATGCACAAACTCAATAACAAACCTAACCTATTAAAAATTCTTGGGTGGTGGAAACATTGCCAAATTGGTGGACCGTGTCTTTATTGGCATCATTAGATATTCCATCACCATGGAAAAACTCATCATCTTCGAGCCTTGAAAATTGATCCACTATGATCAAACAAAATATCCTTCATGCATCTTCATCAACTAGACCAAATCCATCTAGGTCATCTGCTTCTCACATGTGGCCTTGGTTTGACAACTTCTGAACTATCAATTTTAATCACACAATAGTGTCATATGTGTGTGATGTTTAATTTGATAACTTGTAACCATGAGATATGAGGGGAAAAAATTGTGATGCCCATTAGACTATCAAAGTTAGGTTCATATGGTTGTTGATTTCATCACAACTTAAAAATTTAAATCCCTCTTCATTTGTAGTTTTAGTTTTACACACCAACTTTGAGAGGCCATAACTTTGTCATCTGGGCTACAAATTAGATGTGATATTTATTTTTGGCTAAAATCTCCAAAATTTTGTATTGGTGCAGTTATTTTTAGGTTTTGGTGGTTAATTTTACAAAATTGGTAGATTTTGGTGATTGTACTTGTCCAATATTAGTTTTACAACTTTAGAGGCCTCATTTAGGCTCTTACAGATACATTTTCAGGTGCAATTTTCTTTGAAAGTGTATTATTTTTCGTCTACTTTCTAAAGTTCATATTATTTTGAAGAAATTGTATGTAGACATATCACTTTTAGCATTCATTTTATTTTTGGCCTATCTTGGCACTTGTAATTGATTAATCCCTAAGTGGTCTTATGTCTAATATTTGTAATTATTATATAGTTTCATATTTTTGTATTGTAATCATCAAAATCATTAGTCCACTTTGGTCCATTTTGACAAGTGGCAATTATACATTTACTATATCTAAAGAGCCAAAATCATCTATGTTGGGGGTTATTTGATTGAGTGGATTTGAGGGGTGTCTTGATTTATTGTTCTTCTCTTTCTCTTGTGCTTTTTATTTTGCATCATTGGTTCTCCTATATTTCTAGTTTTAACTCCACATAATTATACTACATGGAAAATTAGAGTGTGCATAAAAATAATAGAAAAAAATTAATTAGATATATTGATAGAACCATGGTTGCACCATTTGATCCTAAAGAAACTAAAATAATTGAATCATAACAAAAATGTTACTATTGGTACTTTGAGGAAGTATGCGTACAAAGATCTTATCTTTCATGTTGAATGTTGTGAAATAGTAAAGGAAGCATGGGATAACTTTGCTAGCTTGTATGCAAAAGTTGATAAAGCTAGGGGTTTTAAACTTGATGAAGATCTCATGAAATTGGATCCTATGGATTTTTTAAAAAATCAAGGCTATATCACCAAGGCACATGAGATAAGATCAATGATTAAGGATTGTGGAATTACCATAAAGAACAAACAATTGATCCATGGTTTGATGATAAAACTTTCTCCAAGCAATGTTCATTTCTAGCTTTAACACCCACAAGTTAAGTTTGGGTTCTTTATATGCCATGCCTTTATTTGATGTCTTCATAGAGATTTTAATTATATAAAAATAGAACTCGATGAGCAAGAGGACTCTCAAGTATTCAAAGCCTAAATCATTTGTGGTTAATAAAGGGAATGAAAGAAAAGAGTCTAACAAGAAGCAAAAAATATGGAAAGAGAAAGAACACTCAATCTCCTCACCACAAGATATCTATATAAGGGGAAAACCTACAAGAGGGAGTTTCTTACTGTTGTATATTGCAAGAAGAAATGTGATAAAGAACATTATTTCTACAAGAAGGAAATTGATGAACTCAAGAATATTCTTAAGAAGAATCAAACAAGTCTACCTTTAAGAATTATTACTTTATCCTCTTTCTCACATTGAAATTTTGATAAAGGAAATGAGCACAAGGGAAAAATTCAAACCTTAGTTTCTACTTTAAGTCCTAATTTAAGGAGATGGCTTCTAGATTTAGGGGCTTCACATCATATAGCGTCTTCATAGTCTATGTTTTATTCATTTGACCCTTGTCAAACTCCACCTATTTTTAATGGGAAATCATACTTACATGACTGTGATTAGGAAAAGAGTCATTAATAAGGGGGAGGGATACTTCAAAGATGTGCAGTGTGTACCTCGCCTAACTCATATTCTTCTTTCCATCTATTAACTCACTAATGGGGCAACAAGGAGGACTATGGAATTCACACCTAATTCCGTTTTTATTAGAGACTTGGAGACCAGGGATATTATTTCTATAGGAGTGGTTGATTATGTAACTCATCTACACTATTTTGAAAATGTTTCCTATGATGATGACAATGATTCTTCATCATATTCTTTAACAGATTTTGATTGCACCTCCAATGATGTTTTAGACTTTGAGGAGGACTTTGGACACTTCAAATTGGGTATTGTCACACATGACCAAAATCTAGAGTCATTCATTGTCTCTTCCAATTGCTATTATGTCTACTATTGTTCTTGATGGTACTTACATTTACACAATCATGGATTCAAGTGATTTGGTGTAGTAGTACATTCATTCTCTTCCACACACAGTTCCATGGGATGACTACTTGACTCACATTATAGGTTTATTTATGGAGTCCTTTATTGTTGATTTGGGAGACATTATTGATGAAATTCATATTCTCTCTAATTAGGATGAACCTTCTTCAATTTTTACAAGGGAACATGTTTATGCTCATCTTCATTCTCTACTTGATCATTCTTTCAAGATTCACATGATGGTGGATACTTTGATAGAATAATTGGAGGAGGTCACTTTATCTTTAGAGGAGACACTTGAGTCTTTAATACATGCTCTACATTCATCCTTAGTTGATCCTAACTTGTCTTTTTCATCAGAGTAACACAATACACATGATTTTGAGTAGGCACCTTTCAATATTGACATGGGGACACTTGAATAGGTTTCAAAGATTCTATACATTTTGAGGTTTCTTCCTATTAATTGGGGACACTTCATTTATGCACCTTTATTCTTGTTTCTTACCAAGGGGAGGAATGTTTTTCTACACTCATGAAGTAGTTTCTATGTGAAGCCTAGAGCATCTACCACAAGTGTGTATTCTACATTGAGGGGGGTTTTCTTAGTCTCTCTTCCACTTCTTCTCTCCTATATGGCTATTATTTATTGTATATGCATGATGTGTGCCATAAGCGAGGGGGGTGTGGCGTCTTGATTACTCCATACATCTTTCTTTCTTTCTTTCTTTCTTCATCTCTCTTTTTTTGGAAGGATTTTCCCCACAAGTTTTTCCCTCTTTCTCCACTTCATGGGAGATTGCATTGTTTTGGCATATTGTACATGGGTACCTAACAGAATCTAGTAGCTAAGACACATCATGCATTGTCATCTAGATTTTTGAGATTAAGTGCATTCCCCTAAGTTGTACTTAAGGGGGGTTTTGGTCTAATTAAACTTTACTAATTATAATTTAATTAAGTTTGCTTAGGATAATGCATTTTAATATTAATTGTCATGTATACAGCTAGGAGTTTGAATTATATTTTTATGCATGGTGTAAGATAAATCCACTTGAACTTAGTTGTTATCTCACACATCACTATTTGTGAGCTTCGCATTAGTGTTCTTATCACATTATCATCCTTTTTTTGTTGCACATAATTTATTTTATAATGGAGGATGATCCATCTTTGGTGGACATGTGATTATTGTTAGAGTTTTAAGTGACTCTACAATACCCCTTGGATCAAATGAAATACTAAGATAACTTCCACAAGGGATTGAAAGGACAATTGCATTAAGATGCAAGAATGATATTATTGATAATGGACATCAATGGATTATATTGGATTAAATAAAATATACATAATAGGCCTCCTTATATAGGAAATGAGATAAGAGACAATGATAAGGAGAAGATATCCTATCATCTACACAAATCACATGTCTACCAAAGGTGGATCTTCCTCCATTATGAAGTGAAGTATGTGCAAGGATGGGGATGATAATGTGATATGTGCACTAAAGGTGGATTGAGATAACAAATATCACTGCCTAGAGTAGGATTTTCCTACAACATGTTCTTAATTGAGGTGAAAACTCCTAGGTGTCTTAGTGATAAACTACTATGCAATGCATTATCCTAAGTAATCTCAAGTAAAGTGTAATTAGTGAATATTTAATTACACTAAAACCCCTCCCCTAAGTGCAACTTAAGGGAATACACTTAAACTCATAATGCAATATGGGTCCCAACTAATAAGCCATGTTAATTACCCATGTACAATATACATTGATATACATGAAATGCAATCTCTCATATGGTGGAGAGAGAGAGAGAGAGAGAGAGAGAGAGAGAGAGAGAGAGAGAGAGAGAGAGAGAGAGAGAACCTCATGGGAAAAACCCTTCCCAAAAAGAGATGAAAAGAACACAAGATGCATTGATCGATAGAGTACTCGAGACCCCCCAAGGACTACATACATCATGTATAGACAAAGAATACCCCCCATAAGAAGGATGTTAGGAGACATGATATCTTCCCCATAAGGAAGAAGCTCCCATGTTGATGAAGTGTATTTGAAAATTAAAAAGAATCAAATGACTACAAGAAACAAGTATCCCCTTAGGAAGAAACGATTACATCAAATAATGAAGAATCCAATCAATATGGAAATGGAAGAACAACGAAGGAAGACTCCATGTATGCATCTTTGAAGATTGAATAGGTCTCTCAAAACACAAAGATTCCATCACACCATCAAGATGGCCTATGAGATGTGACAAGCCAAGTGAAGTTTAAGAGTTAGGAAGTCCAATCTCCAAAGAAAATAAAGAAGTATCTCCAACTATGATTTTATCATCAAATATGAGAGGAAACCTCAAGTATTTCCCCCAAAAATACAATATGAGGCTGAATAAACAAAGTTGAAATGTCATCCAAGTATTCATCCCACACTGTAAGATTTGAAGTATTGTGAACATCTTGCTAAATAGTGTAAACTGTAGTCGAAGAAGCAGGAGGTAGAGGAGTAGGGATTTCAACACTTGTCTCAACATCACAATGATTAAAGTGTTCAAAGTTATTTCCACTAAAAAATCCATCCTTGGTAAAGGGAGGGCACATTATGAATATCATCATCACCATCAACAACAAAATGTGAAATAGAATACAAGCATGATGTATGATCAACAACTCCTATAGCTATGACATCTCTAGTCTTCATGTTCATAATGTAGACATAATAAAAAGTGAACTCAATAATTTTACCATGTGTCCCATGAGTAATTTGGTAAATAGAAAAGATATTAGTGGTCAAGGATGGTACACAAAGAACATCAGTAAATGTCCCCTCTCTCGTGGGAATAAAATATTTTCCACAAACCTTCATGTATGTGTTGTTACCCATTAATACATGTAGATAATTACAAGGGTTGCTAGAATATAACATATTCATACAAGATTCCATATGATATGATGCACCTGAATCAAGAAGTCATTTACCTTGCTCAAGATGTGTGCAAGCAATAAGGGCTTGTCCTTTATTGTTATCTTTGGATGATGATGTAGTTGTAGAAGCTACCATATGTTTGGAAGGAGTAAAAACAAATTAGGACAATTCTATATTATTATTTTGAAGAATCTGAGTGATCTCGTTAATCTTCTTCTGGAAACATTTATGTTCATCATCTCCTAGCTTTTTAAAATATGCACATTTGTCTCTCTTTCTTCTAGATAATTCCTCTCTTGAAGAAGGCTTGGATTCTGGCATATGTTGTAACAGAGTATCATTACCTTTTTCATGTTGCTTAAGATCCCTATGCTTCTTCTTTTCCTTACATTTGAAAGCCTTTGGAGTGGATTCATTTGCAACCAATACTTGATGCTTTGAAGGCTTCAATTGACCACATATGCCAATTTTGCTTGTTCTTTTCTAAGTTGAGCTACAAATTCATCAAGAGAATGAATTTTGTACACACTACCAAAAGCATCCATAGTAGCATATAATATACTAACAAATATTGAATATTAAAGACTTATCTTGTAAATAATAGATAATATCAATTTTTCATCAACTTTAGTAATGCCACAATTAGAAAGCTCAAATCTAATAGAATTTAATTTGAGAAAAAGTCTTGAATATTGTCATAATCATAAGGTTTTTGACCTTTGAGCTCATTGTCCACTCTAAATTTTCTCATTTTATTAGGTTTATACCAAAGATTCCTTCTAAGGTTGTCCAAGCATCATGAGGATGTATGCAAGATGTAATGTCATATAGAAAATCATGAGAGATAGTTTATCTAAGAGAACCAAGTGATTTATCCCTTTGATTAAATTATTTCCTCCTTTTTGCAACATTTATAGTTGGTTTTAGATCCTTCGCAAGAATGATTCTAAGTAATCCAATGCTCAAAAAATGATTAGAAACTACTTATTTCCATTCATTATAGTTATGTCGAGTGATCATTGGGGCCTTTAAAAATTCCATCAAAAACTCATATAATGATTTAAATCAACTAATAACTCCTTCAAATCATTGATGCAAATCAAAAAACTGAAATCCAAGAATTAACCAAGGGCAAATATAGCCTCAAAATGTTATATTTCTAAAAGTAACTTCAAATCACTGAAATCTAATTGCAATATAGAAACATGATGAAAAATAATTCGTTTAAAAAAATACACCAAAAAATATTACCGAGTGTGCTTAAACAAAGGTTTGGAAGTTGCCAATTCTAGAATTAGACTAGAACAATCATGACAATCGACCAATTTTGATTAAACCAAACACCAAAATGTAAAACTAATTACACTAGTAGAAACTTTATAAAATCTTAGTATAAGTAAAGAAAATTTACTTGAAAAAAAGGATTAAAATTGAGCAAGGTATGGGGGTTTGAAGTCAAACTATAAATTTTAAAATGCTAATGGTGAAGGAAAAATGTGTAAACTAGTTTGATGATGCCAGCAAACTCTTTGATTAAATTTGATGTTCATATGGCATTTGCAGTAAAAAAAATTATGATCCTAGGATGACATTTAGATGGGCATTAAAAGTTTTCCCTCGGATAAGATGCCATGGCAAAAAATATATACTTCGTAATGTTGATTATATAGTCTAATGTGTCAAGTGATGATGGGGCAAATGGAAAACACAGGCTTGGTTCCAGGAAAAGGTGTGAGGTTGAATGAAGTGTTCTAGTTAAGCGGAGAGTTGCTTAGGTAAGATAAAACTACTAGCGATGCCAAATACAATGAGAAAATCCTAATGGTAGTCATAGATTGAATCACACTAAATTTGATTAGATCACATAGATCTATTATACTATTTTGATTAGATTACTATGAAGGATCTTGATTGGAAATAAGAATGCCATGTAGGATGCATCAAACATGGGATGGATCTCATGGATTAAGGCACATCAATGGAAGAGTGGGGTTCAACTCACTGATTCCAATGCCTACAAGAATTGATTTTATTCCTATCCAGAGATGTTGATGAGTTGTGTTTTCCTCTACTATTGGATTGAGCTGATAGCACACGCAAATTTAGTTCTAGAGTTGTGTCACTATTGTGAAACCTTAATGGCCTCAAGCTGAGATGGGGGATGACTATGTCTATGTGTGGTATAGGCCTACTGTCAAATTTTATTATGGATGTGAGAGAGCCAAGATCATGGGTTATATGTCTTTTTATTTTTGTTAGACTATGGTGGGTATGTCTAGTGACAAAAGTGTTGGGATAAGGTCACTCAGCCTTATCATGATTTTTCATTTTATTTATTCTTTTTAGAAAGAGTCTAAATGAAGATGAAATCTTCCAAAAGGATGGACTTGGAGAAGAAAACATAAATTTTCTAAAATAAATTGTAGATGCATTGAATGTAGACACTTTAGAATTGTTTTCTTTTGTACAAAAAACTCTATAAGTACAAGGCATTATTGTAGAGAATCATGAGACAGAAAGAATTACTTGAAGAGTGTTGTTATAGTACCAAAATTGTTTTGGATTTAGATATCACAACTGAGTACTCTTGGATATTTTTGGCTCTAGAGATTGTATTGTAACTTTTTTTCTGATTATACAAGTGGGTCTAGCTTTGGAGTGGTGGGTTTTTTCCCAAAAGAGTTTCCCACAAATATCTAGTGTTTATGTGTATAATCCATTTTTTGTACATGTTTATTTAGTTTGCAATAGTTTAGGGATTTTTGAGATAAATTTGAGCATATCTCCCCTATTATACTTAGCATTTGGAATTATTTCCACACTTTTTCTTCCTTTCAATTGGTATTAGAGCCTAGCTAGCTTTCTAATTATTGTTGGGTAAATGGGTTTTTTGTGTTGATCTAGTTTCAGTAGGAGTTTTGCAGAGGAGTTATTTTCATAATCTTATTGCAAGTTAGACATGGAAAACACATTCATCAGATCATATATAGATAAGTTTAATGGCAACAATTTTAAGTTGTGGAAACTTAAAATGGAGGAGATGCTTATAGATAGAGGTCTATGGGCTACAGTTTCTTCAACGAAACCCCAAACTACTTTGTTGAAAGAATGGGATAAGATAGTTCAAAAAGCCAAGTGTTTGATAAGAATCTATTTGGTTGATTTTTTACTCTCGATTGTTCATGAAGAGAAAATTGTAGTTGTTCTTTAGAACAATCTTGGTGATATTTATCAAGGGAAATCCTTGGTAAATAAGTTATTTCTAAGAAAGAAGTTGTATTATTTGAGAATGGAGGAAGGAAGTTTTGTTTCCAACCATTGGAATGAATTTAATATGTTAATTGCTTAGTTGAATTTTGTTGGTGATAAGATTGATGATCAAGATAAATGCATTCTTCTATTGCATTCTTTATCAGACTCATGGGATCACCTTGTTATGGTTGTTGGAAGCACAACAACCACTTTCAATTTAGAAGATGCGGTTGGTTCATTGTTATCTAAAGAGATGTGAAGAAAATCTTTTAAAATGGCTAAGGAGTCCCTAGTTTCTGATGGTAGAAAAATGGAGAAAAACAAGAAAAAGGGAGAAGGAGGTCAAATCCAAGTCTCGTGGGAGATCTAAGTCTCTTGGTAAAAAGTCCAAGGCAAAATGTTGGAGCTGTGGAAAACCTAGTCATTTGCGAAAAGATTGCAAAGAGGAGAAGAAAAAGAAAGGTAAAAAGAATTTATCTAATTATGCCACTAATAAATCTTCTCAAGATGACATAGATGCTTTTTTTGTAGCCTTGGAAACACATGCATCAGAAGATGTGTGGTTCATACATTCAAGTGCTTTTTTCCACATAACATCTCATAGAGATTGGTTTTCAAAGTATGAAGAGTTTGATGGTAGAAAGGTGCATTTAGATGATAACTCTCACCTAAATATGTTTAGTTATGGTAGAGTCAATATTAGATTCCTTGATGGCAGAGTGAAGGGGATTGATGGTGTCATGTATATCCCTAGTTTGGCAAGAAACCTACTTCCAGTTAATAAGCTTGGTGATGTGGGTGTGCAAGTTGTTTTCTTGAGTAATAGATGTAAGATGACAAGAGGCTCTATGGTGTTTGGTAAGGGTGTTAATATGGGAACCTTGTATAGGCTAGATGCATGCACAATTCAGTGTAATAGCACTTTTGTGAAGTCAAAGAAAAGGGCTTTAGATTTTTCATCCTTGCCAACAGATTAAGAAAAGAAGATTGTTGTTTATGCATCTAATGGTTGTGATTTTTAGGAACTTAAGGGTGATAATACTTTGGAGATGAAGCTCCCTATTGAGAATATAATGTTATGGCACCAAAGACTTAGTCACATTGGTGAGATGGGTCTTAAAAGCCCTGAACAATAACAACCTTGTTGAAGGCCTTGATGACTGTAATATGGATTTTGACTTCTGTGAATATTGTATTTATGGTAAACAACATCATGTTAATTCCTTTTATTTTAGCTCTCATGAGTTTTCTAGGGTTTTGGATTATATTCATTTAGATGTGTTTGGTCTTGTTAATGTTCTTTCGATATCTATATTTTTATATTTATCTCATTCACAAATGATTATAGTAGAAGGACATTTGTGTATTTCCTCATAAGTAAATCTAATGTTTTTAGTCAGTTTAAGGAATTTAGATCCTTGGTTAAAATTTAGACTGGTATATAAATTAAGTGTTTGAGGACTAATAATGGTGGCTAGTTTTGTTCAACAAATTTTGTCAAGTTCTATAAGGATCATGGAATTGAGAGACATAAGACAACCCTATACACTCCACAAAAAAATGAAGTTGCAAAGTGAATGAATAAAACATTGATGGAGAGGACTGGGAGTATGTTGAGTGGTGTTGGCCTTGAATACAAGTTTTGGGTTGAATTTTTATCCACTACATGTTATTTAATTAACATGTCTCCTACTTCAACACTTGTTGAGAAGACACCCATGGAGGCATGGTCTAGCAAGAAGCCCTCATTGATACATCTCATAGTCTTTAGTTGTGAGGCATATGATCATGTGCCAAGTGAGAAATGATCAAAGTTGGAGAATAAGGTAGTTAAGTACTTCTTCGTTGGCTAGGATGTCGATGTGAAAGGTTACAAGCTTTGGGATCTAGTTGGAGAAGGAAGAGAAGCCAAAAAAGGAAGTAGTACATATTTCCTACTACCTTTAAGGAAGAAGAATTGTAAGCTCCTGATGGACTTGATAACAAGGAGAGCGTATGAAACTTTGAAAATTTTGAAGAAGAGCAAGAACCTAAACCTCAAACTTTGACAAGATCTACTTGTGATAAGAAATGACTTGATAGATTTGATTATTCACCTGAGAGGTTCGGATAATTTTTTTGAATTCTAGATGTATATTTTCTTTGATTTCTAACACTAATGAGCCTAGTACTATTAGAGAGGCTATGGGCATGAATAATTTAGGTTCCTAGATGGAAGCCATGAATGAAGATATGGCAAAATTTAAGAAAAATGCTACATGGGGTTTGGTGCCTTTGGCTAGAGAATGAAAACCTGTTGGATGTAAATTGGTGTTCAAGAAGAAAGTGGATCTAGATAGTTGTGTTGAGAAGTATAAAGCATAGTTAGTTGTGAAGGGGTATTCAAAGGTGGAGGGAATTGATTATGGTGAAATATTATCTCCTATAGCTAAGCTAATATCCATTTGATTCTTGTTATCACTTGTAGTAGCTTATGATTTTGAATTTGAGAAAATGGATATAAATATAACATTCCTTCATGGTGACTTGAAAGAGGAAATTTATATGTCACAACTAGAGCATTTCATTGAGAAAGGTAAAGAAAATCTTGTTTGTAAGTTGAAGGAATCTCTATATGGTTTGAATCAGTCTCCTGGAGTGTGGTATCAAAAGTTTGACACCTATGTGTTGTCCTTAGGATTTCTGAGGTCTAAATTTGACATCACATATATTATAAATCTGAAAGTGGTCACATTCTTATCATAGCCTCGTATGTGGATGATGTGTTATTTATTGTGAATGGTAAGAAAATGATTTCTAATTTAGTCTTAGTTAGTAGCATAGTTTGAAATGAAAGATGTAGCTTTAGTTAGATATATTCTTGAGATTGAGATCATTAGAGATAGAGCCAACATAAAGCTTTGGATGAGCTAGAAGAATTATGTTAACTCCATGTTGAAGAAATTCAACATGATAATTTCTAGGCAGTTAGTTGTTCCAATGTTGCATTTTATGAAGCTTTCCAAGGAGGTTTGTCCAAAATTTCTTACAGAGATGGAGGACATGTCTCGATTACCTTATGTGAGTGTTGTTAGAAGCTTGGTCTATGCCATGGTTTGTATGAGGCTAAACATTTCCCAAGATATGGGAGTCCTTAGTCAGTATATGGCTAATCATGGAAGGGTGCATTGGATTACAGTTAAGAGAGTATCTAGATATTCGAAGGGCATATATGATTATTTCTTATGTTTTTATGGTAATCCCATTGTATCTTAACATTCTATTTGCATTTGTGTATATGTGGATGGATTCATATTGGGTAGATGACATTGACAATAGAAGATCTACTAGTGGACATGTTTTCATGATGTCTAGTGGTGCAATTAGTTGGATGTGTAAGAATCAAATTGTAGCTACTTTGTCCTCTATGGAAGAAAAGTACATGGTAGCTATTCATGCTTCTAAAGAGGCTATTTTCCTTAAGAGATTGTGTTCTAATATTAGTTTTGATGCAGGACATATTACTATCTATTGTGATAGCTAGAGTGTTGTCTATTTAGAAAAGAATATTACTTTCCATGCCATAAAAAAAACACATTGATTTACAATACCATTTTTTTGTGATATGGTAGAATATGGAAAGGTGAAGTTGGAAAAGATTTCTAGTTTGGAGAATGTTGTAGATGCATCAACAAAGGCAATGAGCACTAAAAAGTTCATATGGTGTGTGTTCTATGGGCCTTGGGGCCTATATTGTGATACAATAACTCTTGCAAGGTCTTCATCAAGTGGGAGATTGTTGAGATAAACTAACTAGGCCTTATCATGATTTTCTATTTTATTTATTCTTTTTAGAAAGATTCTAAATGAAGAAAAAATCTTCCACAAGGATGGACTTGGAGAAGAAAATAGAAGGTTTCCCTTCTTTCTTTGATATATTCTCTTTGTTTTGTTTTCAAGGAAAGATTTGTTCATAAAGGAAGTTTCTAAGATAATTTGTAGATGTGTTGAATGTAGAAACTTTAAAAATTATTTTCTTTTGTATGAAAACTCTATAAATACATGACATTGTTCTAGATAATCATGAGACATAGAGAATTGTTAATTTGGCTTTGAAGTGGTGAATTTTTTCCTGAAAGGGTTTCCTACATATATTTGGTATTTCTGTGTATAATCCATTTTATATATGTGTTTATTTAGTTTGTGATAGTTTAAGGATTTGTGATATAAATTTTAGCATTGTCTCTCCTATTAGATTTAGCATTTGGAAGCATTTTGGGGCTTTGGCTTCCTTTCAAAAAGATGGGATGTGTTGCCTCTTGGTGCTAAAGGGTTAGACTTGTGTGTAGGTGGGTTCAACCTCTAATTGAACGAGTTGTAGAGATGGGTACTAGGAAAAACTATTGGAGGATGGGTAGTGAGTTTAGGATGGATTGCAAGTGCTTGCATTGTGGGGAGTTGATAGTGTGTGCCTCTTAGACTCACTGTGATCGGGACTTGGGACCTTTAGTCCCACATTTATCATGCATGATGAATAAAATTACAATTTAAATATGTACGCCTCCAAACTAATTAACAATGAGAAGGTTTTTAGAGAGAACTAACTATTGATAATCTACCAATAGTTATAATATCAAGAATACTCTCTTTTTTATGCTTGTTAGATCTAGTAGTGATGGTAGAAAATATAAAAAGTAAAAAGGGTGTAGGTCAAATATTTTGCCAAAAAATCTATGAAAATAAGTAGAAATAAATCATAATTTTTTTTTAAAATAAAATATAATTAATTCTTACCACATAAGAGCAGATTGAGTTTTATGACTTTGCTAAAATAAAATTGCCTTAATTTTGACTGTCATAAAATATAAGCATGTTTGTAGTCAATTTTAACTAAAACAACCTCCTAGTCACAATGGTGATGTTCACATTGCTAAATTCTGTAGCCACAATTTATTTAAACCAAGATTGCACTTCTTGAGAAGAGGTGTTCACACCTTAAGAGCTCTAATACCATGTTAGAGCTTTAGATAACTCTACAACACCCCCTGGATCAAATGAAAGACCAAAATAACTTCCACAAGAGATTGGAAAGATAATTTCATTAAGATGCCAAAGTGATATTAATTATAATTAACATAAATTTATTACATTGGATTGATTGAAATGTACATTAGAGGCCTCCTTATATAGGAATTATGATAAGAGATAATGATAATGAGAAGATAACCTATCACCTACACAAGAGGAATCACATGTTCATTAAAGATGGACCATCCCCCATTATACAATGAAGTATGTGTAATTATGAGTATGATAATGTGATATATGCAATAAAGTTGGATTGAGATAACAAATATCACCACCTAGAGTGTAATTATCCTACAAGATGTGCTTAATTGAGGTGCAAACTGCTAGGTGTCTCAATGACAAACTACTATGCAATGAATTATCCTATGCAAGCTTAAGTAAAGTATAATTAGTAAATATTTAATTACACCAACAATATCACCTTGTCTAATTGATAGCTTAACACTTGCATCACTCATAAATATCATGCATTGCCTATATATTCAAGCACATCTATATTATATATTTTTTTAATATCATTAGATATCCATTATTATTTTGATTATTGATCATCATTATATCAATTCATTTGAGGATCGTGTCATTTTTCCTATCTCTCTTGTTCTATTAATTAAGCTTTTGGATCTTGCCATTTCAACTATTTTCCTTAGGCAAATTATTAAAACCTTACGTGATTTCATTTTTTTTTTTTATTGAGTCAAAGCTTTTGCATCAACATACTTGACTACATACTAAGCAACAATAACATTTACATGGTATGATATACTTCATTGTTGGTTAATCTCTACAAATTTTACTTTATTTCAATTCAAGGTTAGTTCCTAAATCGGGGTTTGGCCAAGGTAAGCCCCTTCTTTCCAATGATTTCCCCTTATCTTTGGTGTGCAAGGGAAAATTTGTAGAGTTTTAGATTGGAAGTACAAATCTAGAAGCACAATTGTAGTCATAGTCACAAGACTTTTAATTCAACACTCTCAGATATAGGTCAAACCATATTTGACCTATACATGTATTGGTCAAGCTAGGTTTAGGTTGTTCCTCAGATACTCATATTTTCACCACACAAAAATTCAACCTTCAAGTTTCTAGATCCTGATTGTTCTTTGTTTTAGTACAATTTGTAGGAGTTGACAAAATCCAACTCTGTAGTGTGCCAAGATCACTTGCATGCAAATAGCTTGTCGAAGAGAAACCAAAGGAGCAAGAGCTTGAAGCAAATAAACACAAGAGAAAATATTTCACAATAGAAAAATGAAATTGCTATGTGAATGAATGAATTTACAATGAGAGAGAGAGAGAGAGAGAGATTGAATATAAAGGCCTCAAGGAAGCTTGTAGAACAAGTTGAAAAGTGCTAGAAGATAAGGTTGACAACTAAGCACACTTCCAAAAAAAGTTGGAACATGCTAAAAGGGAACAAACTCCCGTGCTGTCAACAACTCATCACTACAACTGTTGACTACATGCATTAACCTAAGTAAACTTAAGTAATAGAATAAATAATTAATAATTAATTAATTAATTAATTACTCTAACACCCCCCCTTAAGTGCAACTTAGGGGAATGTCTTAAGCTCACAAAACTAAGAGAAAATGCAGAATGGGTCCCCGCAACAAGGCCATGTTACATACCCATGTACAATGCAAAGAAATGCAACCTCTGAAAATGGGGAAAGAGGGAAAACCTAATGGGAAAAACCCTCCCCCAAAAAAGAGGTAAGTACAAACATGTTAAAAAAATGAAGGAAGGAAGGAAGGAAGGCCTCAAAAAGACCCCCCAAGGACAACTTCCACCGAAAATGTTTCAAGAGACTCTCTCAAAACCATAAGTACAACCAGCCCCCCCATGAGATATAGAAAAGATGGCAAAGCCCCCCAGAATAATGGAGCCCCAGGAGAAAGAATTGAACCGATGAAACTCCAATGTGGAGTAAACAAGGGAACAAAACATGAATGAGAGGGAAAACTAGAAGGCCTAGCTAATGTTCAAAGGAGAAAATATGAGGATCCTGAAAGGGAATCCCCAAGGCAAGTGTGATGATGCTATCATGAATGTCCACTATAGGATCCGCAACAAGTGCACCTGGAGGCTTAATGAATGGAGCTAGAGGATCAGGCAGAGTAGAAAAAGAATCTTATTGAAGAGAAAAGACCTCAACTTGATGTGGTGTGGTAGTCAAAATAGGGATCTCAGGAACAATACAAAGGTTCAAGTATCTTGACTGCACCACATGATGCTCCTGTGAAAGAGATGTAGTGTGCTCCAACAACGGAGATGGTGGACCAAAGTGCAAGAAGGTTTAAAGACAAGTGGAAGGATCAACTACCCCTATAGCAATAAGACCTCCTATTACACAATCTCGAATGAAGACTGAATCAACAGTGAACTCAATTGTCTTCCCTAATCCACTGCGTGTAATCTAAGAGATTGAGAGAAGGTTGGCAGACAAAGATGGAACATACAATACATCATTGAATATACCATCCTGAATGTGAACTAAACCTTTCCCATAGACTGGTAGGGTAGTGTTATTCCCCATGAGAATATGAGGAATAGGAGAAGCTTCAAGAGTAGAGAAGACACCTTGAGAAGATGTCATATGGTGAGAAGCACCTGAATCTAGTATCCAAGGAACATGTGAAGGAGATGAAATGGAAGCCTGTAATGCATGACCCTCTCCAAGATCCAATGTAGATGGAAAACATGTGGAAGAATACTGAAAGGCAAAACCTTGTGAGGTAGAAGAGGATGGAGAAGAAATAGAGTTCTTCTAAAGAAGAGCTTGCAAATCTGCAATTTGTTTCTCATAGCCATCAAATCTCTTCTGAAAACAATGTGCCTCATCATGAGATCCTTTCTAAAAATAGGAATAAGTAGGAGTCTCAATCTTCTTTTTCTCCTTCTTCTTAGAAGATGAGGGATCTAATATCTACTTTGACTTCTGCTCCTGTGTATCCTTGACAAGCAATGCCTACGACTGTGAACCCGAAAGTGAATCCATCTGATTGATCTTGGACTATTCATGAGCTAATTGATCATAAAATATCTTAAATGAAGGAATCCTATGTCTCTCACCCAAGGCATCCATAGTGGAGTAGAAAGTAGAAGAGAAGATCTGATACTATCCTCTCAACTCTAAGAGTATCAAAAAGATACACTTATCATCTGTCTTGGTTTTCCCACATCCCTGCAAAAGTGTACGCAAAGATTTGAATTTCATCAAGAAGTCCTCAATGGTGGGAAAGTTGTCAAGTGTCAAAGAAGTCAACTATGCATCAAGTTAAAGTGTCTGAAACTCATTCACTGTGCCAAAAAAAGTCTAAAATTTGAGCCAATAAGCCCGTGGAGTGGTCAAACCATCCAAGTGAAATAGTAGACTGTCTAAAATATTCAGTGCAATCAATCCCATGGCCTCATTTATTTTATTCCTATGCTGAAGAACCTCAAAAGCGCATGTTAGAATAGGTTGGTTCTCATCCAAACATGACCATAAGACTCTTGACATGAGAAGCCTAGTCATTTGTGTCTTCCAGGTGTGATAGTTGTGCAGTGTGAGCCTGGTCATAGAAGAATCCAACATTGAGAGAAAAAGACAGAAGCAGAAGGGTCTATTTTGAAGTAAATTATAGAAAAGAAAATCCCCCCCCCCCCACAACTGATAAAGATATCCCTCAAATACCAAAGAAACAACTATAGAAAGCACAAAAACTGAGAAAAGAACCTAGATTTCAGATGTAGAGTGGGAGGAAACTAAAGCCTTTACCTTAACACCAAAAATGGGAGCTCATATTACTCCAAATTGATTCAAGATCTGGAAAGTAGACAATAAATCATGCACTTTTTTAAAAAATAGCATTGAAATATGTGTCCATATGAGCCTGAATGAAGCCTTTGAAGGTGCAAAAAAAGGGATTTTCGAGTTGTAGAAAAATTTAGGAATAGAGATGTCAAACTTCTTGCACCTAGATCATGAAATTCTACCCCAAAACAAAAGAAAAATTGGTCAAAAAAATGAGTCTGTATGAGGGATATCATTGTTTGAAAATCACCTCTGTAGTTATTTTTTTCTGAATTCTCATCGTCGCACCTCCAATAAATAAAGAAAAAAGCCCAAAAAATGTTAGATCTATTATGTCAAGCCCTCTTTCTCCTTTTTCTCCAAATACTAAAAAAATGCTCTTCCTCCCGACTAAAGAAAAAATCACAAACAAACTAGGGTTTGTGTCTCCAAATCGAGGCTTAAAAAATCCTTCAGCCAAGAAGCAAAAGGGAGGCTCTAATACCATGTAGGAGTTGATGAAATCAAACTCCACAGTGTGCCAAGATCACCTGCATGCAAATAGCTTGTTGAAGAGAAACCGAAGGAGCAAGAGCTTGAAGCAAACAACGCAAGAGAAAATATTTCACAATAGGAAAATGAAATTGCTATGTGAATGAATGAATTTAAAATGAGAGAGAGACCAAATATAAAGGCCTCAAGGAAGCTTCTAGAACAAGATGGAAAGTGAAAGAAGATAAGGTTGACAACTAAGCACACTTCCACAAAAAGGTGGAACATGCTATAAGGGAACAAACTCTTGTGTTGTCAACAACTCATCACTACAACTTTAACTACATGCATTAACCTAAGTAAACTTAAGTAATAGAATAAATAATTAATAATTAATTAATTGTTTACTCTAACACAACCTAACAAGGATTCTACTTATTTGAAGTGTCTTTCTCTATTATTCCTTAAGGTGAGTACATATTATTTCTCCTTCTTCCATAGAACTTGTTTTGATACTCTATATATGATATCTTGTTGTTTGTCATTGCGTAAGTGTATACTTTAGTCTCCTTACATACACATCAAATTTCCTTTTGCACCCTCATATATTAAACACAATAAGGATCCTAGAATCAACATCCCTAAAGGACCTGGGTCTTGGATCGACACCCCTTCATCTACTTTGGTCATGCTAATAAGATTTAAGACCTAAAGGAAGTCACCTTTTATGATCCCCTTTCCAACGTATGGTGGAGGAAGTAGTGATCTAACATTGTTTACCATTACACAATCATTTAACTTTATATAAATTTAGTATACTCTTGGCTTGCTTCGTACATTAATATTATGGTTACTACACACTGAAGTGTAAACTTGGAATTGGTAATGTATTAATCACTTCTTCCATTTTATTGGTTTGAAACCTTAATCTACTTGGGTTGTGCTAATAAGATTTAATCCTTAAAGGGGGTCACATTTTAGGATCCCCTTTCCAATGTATGGTGCAAGAAGTGGTGATATATCGTTGATTACCGTTTCCATTATACAAATATTATGAGGTTGGTTTGGAGAAAAAAAATTATCTTCCTATCCTACTTCCAACTTTAACATTATGGTTGTTGTGAGAATTATTTATAAATCTAATCAAATATGTAACCATGTAATATATACGTATACATATGAACTCAAATTTTTTTATCTATTAACCACTTCTTCCAATTTATTGGTTTGAAACCTTGAGAGCTTTCATGACCTCTAAAATGGTTTAGGTTACTTCAACTCCACTTAATGAGTAAATTAGAAGAAATGGTGGAATTTCATTGCTCCATATGCAAACTAATATGGGATAAGATAAAATTATTTTAGTGTGGAGATATATCACAAATAATTGTGTGAAAATAAAATTTGTTTCTTACATATTCTATCAAGATGCAATATATTATAGGTAATAGTATGGGGCTTAATGCATGTAAATCCATATTTTATTATAAATAATTTTATGGTTAGTGGAATGTTTGATTATCAACATGGATTAACTTTAATAATGGTCATTTATAGAAGTTTTCTATCATTATCTACTATAGATAGTGTTGGCAAACAATTTTTCCCTTTGACAATCTGAGTTTGTTGTTTTTAAATCAAAGGAAAATGAATGGTTTTACAATGTCAAAAATTGAGTTCCTCTAATAACAAACCCTCTATAAGTTTTACTTTTAGGTGCAACTATATTATTGAAAGATATTAAACAATTTCTCGTTAGGAGAGAATATCTCTTACATGTATTTTTAAGCAAAAAATGCAAAGGTAAAACAATAAACTCATCAAAATGAATCAAATGTGAAATCTAAAGAACCATTCAAACTTTGTAACAATAATCAACCACATGATTGTTATTATTAAAAAATAAAGCTACGATTTTAATAATTCCTCCCCTTTGTTACTTCAAACCAAAATAAGGATTTGTCTATTTATTTCCACAAGAAAATAAACCATATATCTCAATGGACAACAATATCAAATATTCAAAAACACTCTAATTATAAAACTAGTAGAATTTTATATATATTTCATCACAGAGTTCTTAATTTTAATTAAAGGATGGATATCAAACAACATAGTTTCTTTGTATCCACAAAGAGTCAACCTTAAACTAGTATCAAGTCTTAACATATATAGCCACATAGGGCTAAAACTAACCATGGTAAAAAATACTCCACTAGGAGTGAATGGTCTATCAATTACTCTAGCTAATCAAACTACCAAAGCATAATAGTAAAAGAGACTAAATTATGGGACTCAGTGCCTACCACACATCTCCAAGTGTTTATGATCCTAAGCTTTTTCCCATGAGGAAGAAGCTAGTCGAGAAGTTTTCATGTGCGGAAGTAAATGCAAAGATCATCTATTGATGTGGCAATCTAACATGTGCGATCCTCTATTTCCATACCTCTTTGTCCTTGAAAATTTTCTTGACCTTTATCTCATGCATATCCAAATGCTTCTCATTTATTATTAGCATAGAATCCATGTGGGTGACCTTGGAGAAGTCTTGTACCATCAGTTTTTTCATCTCTTTGAGCTCCTCAAACTTCTTCTACAAATATTTGACAATCTCTTCACCAAACCTGGCTAATTTCTCCTCTATATTGGTGCACTTCTTATCAATCCACTTCAAATCCCCTTGAATTATGACATCTATGATTTCCATCCCATTAAGAAATTCTTTAATCTTAGAAACTCCTTGAGTAATAGCTTTGTATATCCATTAATTCAATCCTTTATCACATAGATGGTTTTATTATGCAGTCTTGGGATTGCTCGTTCTAGCAAGAAATTTTTGTAGGTCATATTCCTGCACTTCCTCCATCCATGAGACATCTTTGACCCAATTACCTTTCTCTTTCTCATAAGACTCTATACTTGATTCTAGCTTCTTGAGTACATTAGTAGTTTCTTTATGAGATTCACTCATAACATTGACCTATTTAATTGTCATTGCCTTGAAAAACTCAACCCCTTCCTTAAATGATTTGGTGACTACTTTTCTCCTCTGTAGATGATCCAGGAATATTAGATTCACTCAAGACTTCATGTCTACAAAAATGGGCACTTCACTAAGCAACACTAGTTCAGGGTGTTGGATGACGTGGATATATTGATCCATGCTTCTTATGATTTCTTTCATTTCTTGTTTCTCCTTGGCATCTAGAATTGTTCACCAATTGTCTTATTTGGCACCTCAAATATTTGCATATTAGCTACCATGCTACCTTTTCCTAGGTCCTCTTTTGATATTTGGTAATCTTGAGTAGTAACTTCATCATCATATTTAACATTAATTGGCTTAGTAGTTTTTGCCATATAGTGCCCTGTATTTTCATCAAACTCAATCCTGGATTGAGTCTTTGGCTTTTCGCTCTTAAGTCTCTTGCCCAAGCATTTACCTGCCAAGTCATCGATAGGTAAAGATAGAGGCATTATGCTTTGCTTCTTGGTAACAGAGGCCTCCAACCATTTGGGGGTTATTGGAGTCTTTTCTGGTGTTCCAAAGCTACTGGTTAAGGAAAGGGAATCCATAGGGATGTTGCCTTCACTGCTCAGAGTTTGTTGATTTTTAGCCATATTGGAAATGTTGTAGTGAGAAGCCTTCTCTATTTCTTGTTTTTATTTTGAAGGATCTAGATCTACCAATGTTTCACAGTCTTTCTTAGAATTAATCGTCCTCTACTTCTTAGTGCTTGAGCAAGTTATCCTTTTGCTAGGCTTTATTATGTGTTGTACTTGAACTTTTAAAGGGATTGGTTCAACTTCAAGATCATGATTTCCTTCAATAGAATTATTGACAATATGGTTAGTGGGAGTAAACATTCTTTTTGAAGACTTCCTTTTCTTGGACTACACATGTTGCATTGATGATTGGGTGATGATTTTAAGGGCTATCTTTTCCAACAACCATTCCTTTTTTTTTTTAAATACATTAACAGTTCTAGATTGCAAATCATCTCCCTCTCTTTTACTCCAAACTCACTCAGGAATTAGGAAACCTTTAGTCTATTTAGGGGTCTAATACATCTTCTTGCTCACCATCTTTGACTCCATTTATGTCTAGGCCAATTCTAAAGGTTACAACCTACCTTAAAGTCATCCTGGACCATAATCTTCTTCTAACTTTGAAGTTCTCTATACAATTGGCCCAATAATCCTCCATCTTTGGAATATGCCTAAATGTGGGTGCAACATCTAGATTATCTCTAGCAAACCCAGCATAATCAAAATATTTCTCGTGAGACATAAGGCTTCAAGTTCATGTTCTGGAGTACATCTTCTATCACCATAGTGTCTTTGAAACTTTTACATCTATAATGACCAAGCTCTATAGGGAATAAAACTCTTGATTCCTTCTTGGTGTTTCTCAATTTTTGTTCAAAAATAACCAACTGTTTGCACACCTCCAATAATGCAACATTATCTATGCAATATCAAGGAAATTTAAGGGGTTATTTAAGTGGTTCACCATTGAATGCCCCAACTCTAATGTGCATAAATTTTGGGAATTGGATAAAATGATAGCCATAGGTATCAATTACTTGTATAGCTTCTTCAGTAAGTCTATTATTTTCTCTACCTTTGAGTTCAAAGACTAACCTCCCCAAAAATACGCTATTAACCCTTCTAAACTCTTAAATGAGCTTCTTGGCTTGCAGATGTTTGTATTATTCATAAATCTTCATGTCCTCAATCCACAATTCATGAGGTAGCCCTCCTTAATATTTTGAAACAACTAAGATGTAGAATATGTAGGAGGTCATGTAAAAAAGGGTCAAATTGGCTAGACCCAACAACTCTTTGTGCAATATTTTGGCTATTAGTTCTACCCAATCAATAAATTTTTCACCTCCCATAATTTTCTATATAAAGAAGTACATGCAGTCTTCCCAATGAAAAGTATGTTCATTTCCTTTTACTCTATTTTGGAGGAAAACTATATATGTTATCTCTTTTATGAAATGCTCAATAGTCAAGGGCTTAGGTAATCGTGAACCTAATCCTTTCACTGATTTCAAAAGCCAAATCTACACAATGAGGGAATTATAATCTTTCCTCTTTCCTTCATATATGTGTGTTTCTTCCTCAAAGTTCCAAGGTTCACAAGATTCCTTATGGGGAATTTTCAAAGCTACTATAATGGTTACCCTATCAATCCTTGCCAAGATTTCTCCTGAAACTTTTTTGATACACCTATTTTTGGGGTCATATCTAATAGCACATTCTATCACTAATTTAGGGCATGCTGGAGTGGGAGGAAATGTTGCAACTTCTAACAATCCACTATTGGTTAACTTTTTAGAAATTATTCCATTTGGGGTATTTTTTACTCTCTCTATTAATCTTGTCAAGCTCACATTCACTAGGGATGTATCATGGATTTCATGGAGAGAACTCAACAGACATGTCTCTTTTTTAGGTTTGGGGAGTTTTGGTCCAAAAAGAGACATTTTAATTGAGAATATAAGTAACCTGCAACATACAGCAAACCCAAATTTCTTAAAGAGAAACTAGAAATGGGAAATCATAGAAGGGAGAGCATGAACTCATCGATTTCCCATGTTAAAAAACTCATGTAATTCCTTACCAATATTTGATACCTCTAACTCTAGAATAGTTGATGAATAAATAATGATGAAAGGACCAATATTTATGATGTGAATTTGGTAAAGATTGCAAACAAATATGGGAGTGTGGAATAATGCATACATTTGTGCAAGTATTTATTTGACAAGACATGTTATAGCCTATTAATTAACTCTTCTTGACAAATTGGCATGCAATTCTAGTTCTCAATGACCTCATCTAATTACCACACTTTGTCTAATAATGACCTGTACTCTGTCATGCATCACCAACTATCCTCATCATAATATTGCACTATCGAGTTGTTCCATCATGTATGACATCCCTAATTTGGGAAGTGATTTCAATAATTTTGGGATGGATGTCTGATCAAAAAAACACCAACAAAGAATAAGTCATTCGAGCAACATTATTCCATTAATGAAATGTCAATGTTGAACTTGAACTTTGAACTAGGGGGTTCAAGGATCAAGTTCAACATCCAACTTTGGCAAATGGCAAGACAAAAACTAAAGGATAACGCTTTTATTCTTTCCATGGACAACTTGAACTTTAACTTGGGATAAATAGAAGGTTCAAGTTTAACTTAGACTCAGGCATGTGTCAAGTTCAAAGGCTAACTAAAAGAGAAAGGAATTAATACTAGTGCAATAATTGGCTTTGACTGGGGACCAGAACAGTACAGTACCAAGGATGAACCTAGGATAACTAGTTTCACAAACTATACTCGAGTTGACTCAAAAGAAAGGTTACTCCACACAAAAACACAAAAACAACATGAAAACAAAATAGAAACAAAAGGATATGTACAAGGTGGAAAGGCAAGCAACCTAGAGTTGGTATAGTTTTAGATCTTGCCCATTATAAGACAGGAGCAATTTCAAAAGGTCCCTTCCATAGACTTTCAAATTTACCATGTGCTACATATAGTTCTTGATGTTTGTCCCTTAGCAACACCTTATCTCCCTTCATGAATTTGCATGGTCGGGCTCTCCTATCAAATATTATTTTCACTCTAGCTTGGTGCTTTGTTATACAATCTACGAGATTAATTCACTCTTCTTCTATCTTTAAAATATATAAGATTCTTTTTTTCTAAATATTCTTTGAAAACTCCATCTTTGACCACCTTTTGTAGCTTCAAGATGACTAGTTCAGGGAGAGTGATAATTTTTCTTCTACTCTGTAAACCAATTCAAATGAGGTCATCTTGATAGCCCTCTTGGGGTAAGTTTAGTCAACCCATAATGCTTGATAAATTTTCTTATGCCAATATTTTTCTTTCTCATCAATGAGCTTCTTGATTATATTAATCATATTTTTGTTTATGGAGTCTACTTGTCCATTCCCTTGGGGGAAATAAATATAAGGAGTGTGAAAAATGAATTTTATTGTCATAAAAAAATAATTAGATTTCTTGAGACAAGAAATTTAAGGCATTATCAGTTAAAATCTTGACAGGGACTCCAAAATGAGTTAGAATATTTTTTGCCAAAAATCTACATACCACATGTGATGTACTCGCTTTAACTAGTATTGCCTCCACCCATTTGGTGAAATAATCAGTGGTGGTCAATATGTGAGTATGGTTGGCATTGGAAAGGGGATTAAGAGGCCCAATGAAATTCACCCCCCACTATTGAAATAGTTCTTCCACAACTACTAGGTCCAAAGGAAGAGGAACCAAATGAGGTTTGTTTGTAAACAACTTACATTTCACACAATTGTTTACCTATTTATAAGCAACCCTGAACATACTTGGCCAATAGTATATGTTTCTCAAGATTTTGAAGGCAGTTATAGTAGAAGAAAAATTTCTTCCACATGCCTCATTGTGAAAAGTCTGTCCAGAGCAATTTCTCCTATTGATCTGTGCCTACATATCTAAGAAACATTCCATCGAGTCCTTTCTTATATAAAACATCATCCACAATTACACATTTGGCTCATGCATCTCAACATGCTTCTCATTGATTATCAACATAGACTCCATGTAAATGACCTTGGAGAAGTCTTGTACCATCGATGTTTTCATCTCTTTGAGCTCCTCAAACTTCTTCTATAAATCTTTGACAATCTCTTAACCAAATCTAGTTGATTTCTCCTCTACATTGGTGCGCTTCTTATCAATCCACTTCAAATCCCCTTGAATTATGCCATCTATGATTTCCATCTCATTAATTAATTCTTTAATCTAAGAAACTCCTTGATTAATAGCTTAATTTCTCCATTAAATGCAACCCTTTATTACATATATGGTTTTATCATTTAGTCCCAAGGCTGGTTGTTCTGGCAAGAGATTTTTGTAGGTCATATTCCTGTACTTCCTACATCCATGAGACCTCTTTGACCCAATTACCTTTCTCTTTCTCAAGGGACTCTATGCTTGATTCAAGATTCTTGATTACACTAGTAGTTTGTGATGCCTTCCCTAGAGATCCTAGGAACAAGGATAGATAGAAGCTAATACATTTTTTTAAAGAACAAGCATGGATTCAAACACATCAACATGCAATCAATCAAAAGAATGCAATGAAAGACTTAAATAATCAATCTAGACATCCAATGAATCTCCAAGTGTCACTACTTACCAATGCATCCAAAACCAACAATGAAAGTACACAAACAAGAAACTAATAATTGCTAACTTGTCGCGATCGAGAAAGGGGCGCAACCCAAGAGGGTACCTAAAATACCCTTATACTTTCAACCAACAAGTCTAGAGATACCTATTGTTTGTCCAAGCAAGTTTTTGCAAAGAAATTAGACAATACTTTTCCAATGTCGTACAACACTATTTAGTACTATCAAGCAATACTTTTCTAGGATCGCACAATAATTCTTATAACTACCATGTGATATTTTCCAGTATCATATGATATAAATTACTACTATTGTGCAATACTTTACCAGTGTCACACAATAGAACTTATAACTATCGTGCGATACTTTCTAATATCACACAATATTTCTTTGTTAGGCATGTGATACTTTTCTAGTATCACCCAATGCTAAACTTCTATCACCCAAGATTGCAAAGAAACAACTCGATGAATAACTAGAAGGGGAAAATAGTTAGAACCTATACATCAAGAGTACCAGATCCACAATAATCAAGGAATAAACACTCAAAGGCATAAGGAAGATAGCATAAAACTAACATCTAATCCAAGCATCTAATGTAATCATGTGGAAAGAAATATCATAGTGAACATACATGTGCATAAATTAACTATCTCAATGAAGTGAAATAACATAAATCACATGGAATCATACTTTGGAAGATATGGAGAACCATGTAAGCATCTAGCTCCGAAACTGAACATGGAAGAAGGCCAACTCTATACATTAGTCCCCAAAAGTGGTAAAGGTAGCTACACCTCCCAACCACATGGAAACTGTAGACCCACTCATAGTGCTGATGGAGATAGTGATCCAACCTCACATACATGAAATAGTCATCCATAGCTAACACTTACACCAAATAATATTGAGGACTGAAACCAAGATCATGAGACAATGCAATACAAGAAGTCCTGGTTAGACACTCTATGGGTCTCCTATGTAGGAATTCTGGTGGAGAGTAGGTTTCTTGGGAGTCCCAAGATCAACATCATTATAGACCATTCCCCTCAGGACTCCCTCAGGAGGCCAAGGTGTTGTGTCCCGAGATGAGTCGTGTGGACAATGTGGCTCTTGGATAAACCAATGAGCACATACCTTTAGAGGAGTCATACAAGTACATAGTTTTTCTTATCTTAGTTAATTACCCATGAATTTATATAATTATCACTTAATTAGAAACTTATTTATGAATACCACACTGAGAACATGACCCAAGATTATGAGAGAAGCCCCTCCACACCGAGCTACCCTATATACCCATGCTCATCACACAATGAATGATTGTAGGAAATAAAATTTCTCAACCCAACCCCAATTAATATAACTCAACCAACAAACAACTGGGATCTCAGGTCTCGCAAGAACTGACAAGTGCATGCTCGCGTACTCATGTGTGGGCACACCAACTACATGATGATCATAGTAACAAGGGATGGATGAGAAACATAAAAACACAAGTAAAATAGATCACTCAACTGTCCTATATTTTGGAGTATAGATTTGGCACGAATCCCAATGGGATAAAACCAAAACATCAAGGGTCAAAAAGGTATCCCTATGGATAATCAAGATCTACAACCAACTACGATGCCAAGAAAACTCAAGAAAGTAGGGTGACACACAAATTGAGGCAAAAACCAAAAATGACAAAAACCTCAAAATTAAAACCCATTATGTCATTGGGTAAAAAAGCCACTGTATACAAGAAAACCTAACCTATCAAGAGTACACATAAAAAGAAAACATTAGTTGTATATGTATATCAAAGATTCAAAGTGAATCAAAATACAAATAATTATATACTAGAGTTTTACAACTTGTTGGTAAATAGATTTGTTTTGTTCTATTTAACCCTTGGGGGCCCGAATTTCATGAACAATATCAGGTTATAACAGTCAAAGAGTTGCTTCTAAGAAGACTAGCTTTCCTCTAAATTATTAGGTACAGCTCCCTATTGCAGATTTGCAATGAATTATGTTTGTTCCTAAATCTAAAAAAGTGGGTATGTTCTTAACCTAAGAACAGGAGAGGTAAACTGAGCCAGACCTATGTAGGATCTAACTTAGGCAAGAAAAAAAATTAGAAGATAAATTAAGTTTATGAATTCACACATCTTATGAACTCATATGACTTAAAGATTCAATATTTCATAACAACTAATGCTAACTAAACCAGCAAGAAACTAAAAAGACGAAAGAAGGATGATTAACTAGGAGGGAACATCTAAAGAATCTCTTCTGCACCTATGATGACAATACCTATCATATTCAACTCATTGTTGTTTTAATTCAAATAAAAGAGAAAAGGGAAACAGTCAATCAACAACTAACAGAATGGAACAGAAAATAATTGATACAAAATACCATTCAATTGACTTTATAACATCCAGTATTACACACCAAAATTTGTCGACTTTTATTAATCTTTCATTATCATACATATAGGGTTCTGAGATGACCATTACAAAGGAAGTTCAATCAGTTCATCTCCTCAAAAATAACAAATTACAAGGAGCCAGTTTGTCTATTACAATGATTGCATAAAAATATAAAAGAGGCAGAATATGAATCACTTCGCCTTCTTTCCTTTTTCTACCTTTGCCTTATAGGCCTTGGCAACAACAATGATTGGGATTAGCTCTTTGTGTTTATGGACATGTACATTATTGTATCTCAAGATCCACTTAGAATGCTCTCAGGATAGATCCTTGACAATGCCTAGCCAATCTTGTAATTCTTCCATGGCTACGTGCACACTTCCACCTAGCTTCTGAAGTTCAGAGACTCTATTCGGGTGACTAGAAGCTATTCCTGTTAGACCATCTATGAAATTGGAGTAATTCACCTACATGATAGCTACTCCAATGATCACTTTCCCTTGCCCACTAGATTGTGAATATGTGTACAAACATCTTAATAGCTCATAATCTCTATCCTGCTCCTTCTTTACTTTGGCTTCAATTCCTTTAAGTCCCTCTTTTGCCACCATGATCATTTTGGACTTGAACTACATGCTCTGAAACCACTTGACTAAGGGCTCATCTCCTTTAGGTAGGATTTTTGCTTCAACAACCTCCTTTTCCTTCATGTGGATGGTCATCTTCAACAAGGAAACACAATCATCACTCTTGGTTTTCTTCATGGCCAAGGTGGCTCTATTTGATGATATGTTATCTTTCTTTGTTTCTAATCTCAATGTAGCATTACCAATCTGCTCTATTATAGAGATTCCTTCGACCTTGATTTTCCCACTCCACTCTCTACCAATGTGCCTAATGTGCGTATCCTCCTAGAGTTGGGAGATAAGTGCTTCAATCTCTACAGCGGTGGGATCACTAGTAATGGGCATCCTAGAGATGCTTTCCAATAGGGTGACCAACTACCTAATGAAGCCATTCAATTCCTGTATTTTTTCTTTCATCTAGAATTTTGACAATTTAAGGCTCTCCAGTTGTCCTTCAATAACCTCATTTTTTGACTTCCACAAGCCAACTTTAGTATCATCTATGGCCTCCCCAAGATCCAATGGATGCAGAGTAAAATCGTCAATAGGCATATCCTCAATCCTTCCCTCCTTGGTAGGCTTTGTTATCTCCATTGTTAGATGCCCTATTTCAGGGTCTTGTCCAAGGATGGACAAGGTCTTTTGCTTCTTGACCTTACTCAATGTTGACCTAGAGCAAACTGCAAGAGATAAGGTATCCTTGTTTGGGGCACCTTCATCCTTCCTCTTTCTCTTCCTATCTAGAGTATCCTCCAACCATGAATCTGTGCTTATCACTTTAGAGGTCATCCCAAGTGAATCTACACTAAAAATTTTCCTTTTGACCTTAGTGATTGCTTTCATGGTTAAGAAGGGATTCTTTTGGGCCTATGAAATGAGATTCAAAGACTCTCTTTGTCAACCTCCAAAGTCTTCTTGGTTGCCTCATCAGATTTAGTGGATTCACTATCACTGCTTTCTCCATCTCCTAAATCTACTACTTGCACTTGAGGACTACTTGGCTAGAGAACTGCAACACTAGTAGATGGAATTGGACTAATGTGAGGTGTGGGGACTAGAGTAGCCGCAGTATCTTTAGGTTCTTCTACTTTCTTCTTCTCAGCTTTTGTTTGAGTTCAAATCACTGGGAGGGATCCATCATGACAAATTTTAGCAAAAGGAATATTATTGTTGGGAGGTTGATTGCCTCCACTTGATGCTTGAACTAGTCCCTAAGTGATAGCCAGGGTCACACCTGATGTACCTCCTTGAGAAGAAGGGGTCGTTGTAGCTACTGGAGAAGCTTGAGAAAATGTACTTTTACTTTGACTTCTTCTGGTTGTGGTCCATTCAACCCACTTCCTAGTTCTTTTAATAATCTGGGCCATCATGATCTCTAGCTCTTCTCCATTATCCTCAAAAGGTTTTGAGCTAATAGGAGTATTCCTTAGCTTTGTTAGATAGGTATTACTGTACATATTTTGTCCATCATCTTCCACTCCCTCAACATTGATATCAACTTTATAAATCTTCACTTGATCTACTATGAGTCTGGCAAAAGTGTGATCACAACTTTCAAATTCATCTTTAAAGCCAGCCCAGTAGTCTTCAATGGTGGTGATATGTTTGATAACACTTCCAATCTACAACACCTCCCTTACATATCCATTAGGATCAAACATATGTCTTAAGACCTCATACATCTCTAATTTATATTTCGATCCGAACACTTTTAGCATGTTCTTTGTGTTCAAACGAGATTCACAATTGTAAGCTCCCACCTTCATAGGGAACTCATACCCTTTCTTCTTCAAACTATTGCTTTGTACGTTCACCTAGATTGCCTGCCACATGATCTCGATCAATCCAATAATATCACTAGGATATCTCAGTAGCTTCAAGGGAAAGCCATCAAATGTTGCAAGATGAAAATATAAAAAGGATGAGAACTAAATGAAATAACTCCCAAATTAACTAATGGTCACCATAGCTTCAGGACTGAATCTCCTCTCTAGACATCCATGGAGTTCCCTACAAATTCTTATGGTGAATGCATCATTAACTCTGATATACTCTGCATAACTATTTTCCAATTGTAAACATGGGTAGAATTCATAAGACTTCACATCATCAGGGAAGTTTTCCACTCTTGGGAGGCCTGGCCATAATTGTAAAGAAGCTAACATGTAAACAAGGAAGGAGGACATGTAGAATGCATTGTAGAATTTTACAACACTAAGAGCATTGGACGAAATCTCGCTTACCTCATAGGCCCAATGAATATATTAGGTATCAGAACAAATGACTTGCACCAAAAAGAAATATTGCTCAACAAAGTTTAAAGCTTCAACCTCACCTTTCAATCTATGTAAGAGGACCATGATGTCGACAATCTCAGGTTTGAGATTAGTCTAAAACAGGGTTTTAGGAACCTTACTCTTGGTGCCCCATGGTTTATGGAACCATGATTGGATGATCTATTTTCTCCAAATCATCTTCTTTGTGGGGAACTCATAAATGACTCCTCCAATTGGCAAGTCTAAAAATTCTTCTCGCTCTAGGACTCAAAGGCAATTCACCATAGTTTGTCTATCAATGGAGATCAACACTATGTCATCTGACAATACAATTTGTCTGGTGTCTCGGTTGTAATGGTTTATGCATTCATAGATTAATTCTAGAGCCTAGACTACAACAGGAAAATTGGTTGCCTCCACAAGCCTGCATCCTCAGAGCTTCTCAATAATGGGATGTATTGGCTCTGATCTCAATCTCTTCTAAAAATCTTGCATATCATAGAAATGGAGAGAAGTATCCATGAAATTTTATAGTGAAGACTTAATTCCATTCAAACTATCGAAGCCCGCGAATCTACTTGCCATTTCTGTTTGAGAGTGAATTTTGAATCCAAAGCAATAGAAAGAATAGCAAATGCATAGATATTAACTTTTTGAAAAGTTGTGCAATTTTAATAGAATAATATTTCAAGAAAGAGCAATGGTTTTTGTAACTATTCATGTTTTTGTCTGTATAGGAAACTAAATTCATCTGTTAATCTTCAAGATTTGTGCCACACGATTGAATTGAAGGAGTGATCCATTGAGGTAGTAAATGCATAGTTTCAACGGATATCTTGGTGTCTTTTCACTATTCCATTGGCCCAATAGTAACTTTCTATCTTCTCATACTTACTTTCCTATTTCCCTTTAAGTTTCAAGAAGTTGCAAATAGAGTACTCTGTGAGAAAATATCCGCTGAGTCAAATTTTGCCTAATAACTATTTTCCACAATAGTTATAATGTTTCCTATCCTCATATTGAGAATTTTCATGCACAAATTGTGGGTCCAATCCATTTGCAACTTGATTTTCTTTAAAATCCAAAAAATTGTCTTCACGGGTTGAAAACCCACCAAGGAAAAAATGATTTCTATTTCTCCGCCCAGGCCTCCCTTTTACTTTATCTCTTGACTATTGTTTTCTTTGGGTTTAGAAATTTTCAAAAGGAGTACAAAAGTTCATTGGGGGCCTACACTTTGTTTCCTTTCCTTTAAAATTGCCTTTTGTGGAAAACTGTCTTCATGGGTTGAAAACCTGCCAAGGAGAAGCCAGTTTTTAGTTTTTTGCCTAGAATGATTATAAGAGTTGTGATGAATCTTGAACATTCCTTGAGGTAGATAATCATAAGAGGAACATTAATTTTCCATTAAGCATCTTTTTATCTCCTCATTTAGATCCAATTGCATCATTTGGTGCTCTTCACGGGAAATTGTCTTCATGGGTTGAAGACCCGCCGAGGAGAAGATGAAGTCCATATTTTTGCAGGCTTTTGTTTTCATGAGAAAATGATAGGCCACAAGTAGATGAATCTTTATAGATGATCCTTACAAAATTAGTATGAGTCTCCATCAAATTAGGCATTAAGCTACCCATATAATCCCTTCACAAAAGAAAAAGAAAAAACAGGGAAAAAGAAAAAACACCCGGCTATGAAATGTGGAGAAGGGGAAAATGAAAAATCTAATGAAGACTCCTTCCACCTAAGGGTGGTTATACCTAAACTTAAAAATTCCTAGGAAACTACTAAACATAAGAAACCACTTTTTCTACTTGGGTGCAGAATAAAAAGTGGGGCAACACAACTTAATGCAACCAAAAAGAAAGAGTCCTCACACAACCTCAGAGTATGTCAACAAGGGTGCCCATAAGAGGCCTTGTTAGTATGCTCAATAGTGAGGGATGTGGATGTGCTCTCCTCAAACACAACTATGGATGAATCATGCGATTTGATGAATGATCAATGATATGAAAATATGCTAGGATGAATGAAGAACACTTCAAGTAATGGCTATGGATGCAACCATGCTTGAAAGTATTCAAAGGATGTGAAGATGGATGCAAGTAATCAAACTAACAATGAAAATCATGAAGGATAATGCAATATCTAAGACTAGAATACAAAAAAATACCAAAGATTAGCTCTAAGCATAAAATCTCTAAAAGATCCAAAACTAAACTAGCATGATAACAATGCAATGGAGGAGATTATGAATGCTTGAGACAAGGGCTCTATTTATAGGCTTCAGAGAGGCCTTGGGGAGGTGGCATCTATGTGGTAGCCACAAGGGACACACATGGGCTAAGAAGACAAGTCATGCAAAGGTCAACATAAGCCTTTTTGGTGATAGAGGTGGCTCAAGGTTGTGTGAGCAACCTTGGAGAAAGGAAAGGGGGACAAGTGTGTAAGAGTGTAAGACATTTTGGATAAAATAATAAAAGGGAGGCTTTCTTATATTTTGATTTAATCACTCAAGGACAAAAAAATGTTTAGGAAGGTGTTTAGGATAATTAAGTGGGATTAACTAGTGGGTAAACTTAGAAGGATGAGAGTGATGGGTGGTAGACTAGGTTTTAGGTGAGATTAGGATTAAATTAAATAGGATTTAACTTGATCATAGGGTTAGAGAGTTTAATAAAGTAGAGGGAATTGAATAAATTGGAATTTATTTAAAATGAGATTTATGGAGCACTATGCATTAAATAAATTTAACACATTAGAGGGGATGCATTTCAGTTAAATTTAAATACATTAGGCAAGTGACCCTATTTAATTAAATAAATAGAAGAATATGATAAATATAATTAATTATTTATAATTTCAAGGGAATTATTAAATAAATTAATATAGTATGTGCGACAATGTTAGGCATCTACATTTTTTGCCCCTCTTTGATGTGATGTTGGAATGACATTATATCAAAGAAAAGAAAATATAGGTTGCCCCGGAGAGAAGAGGAGTCTTAGGAGTTGTGTCATAGAGATGACAAGGGAGGAGGGTGCCCCTTGAGGAAATAGGGTGAAAAAGGAAGATATTTTGCCCTATTTTCTCCAAAATAGGCACAGGAAGGAAAAGGGAGAGAAAAAGGCTTAAAAGAAGGCCTTGCATGACTTATTGGTAAAACCGTAATGAAGCAAGATGAATTGGATAATGATTTAACTAGATAATGAATCTAATGCATCCTAACTACATGAATTCATGGGATTTGATTGTGTTCATATGGGAGAGTGCACCCTAGTTGATATTGCAAGAAGAGTAATGAATCAAATGATATAGTAGCATAGATGACAAGATTCCTTTGTGTAGACTAGACTCTCAACAAAATAGACTTTAGGAACATAGATGTAGGTTTCATAGTCATGATAGAACAAATGAAATATATGCACTGGAGAGGTCTGGGCACACTAAAATTCTTTTTAGGGATCTTGGTGGAAAGTGTGCTAACTCATTTCCCCTAGTGAGAAATGCATAACCATAACTCAGAAACTAACATAGATTTACTAAAGAATCATGAAAATAAATCATATCACAAAATGACCCATGTAATTAGGTTAAGTCATTCAAATGATACTAAGATATTGAAGATTGAGGCACACTTGAGGAGACTATCGTTGATACACAAAGAGAAAAATAACAAAAGACCTTATAACCAAGTAGTCATTCAATCCACAATTCTTGCCATGAACATCATGATGGTGAATCGATTAAGCCTGTGTAGGAAAGATGTATCCTATAAGGCAAAAATTGATTGTTTGATTGAATTGTATTAAAATGTTTGTGATTGTTCGTTGGCAATTGTGTGAAAGGAACAAGGTTCTCAAATCATTTAGTCTCAATGTGATTTTTTGTTAGTTTGTTTGCAATCACTATTTTTATAAGCTCGATTTGATGGGTTGAAGCTCAATGTCATGAGATTAGATGATGAATAGAAGAACTTGGACAAGATGATTGATGAAGTAAGAACTTGATTAGATTAGAATAATGATTGTGATAAGCTTGGGTTAGAATAAAAAGATAGTTAGATAGGACAAAAATTGATTTGTATGAAAAGAGTAGAAGAAGGGATAAATGAATTGATGAAAATTACTAGATTGGGAACACTAATAAGGGAGATCCATGGAATGGTAAATGGATGCAAAGGGTGGGGATACTTTTATGGATGGGATGATATATAGATGAAATTAAAGGTGAAAGAATATGGGGGGCCAAAGGATGTTGTATTGAGCCAAGGACCATGTTTCAAAGGACTTAAAATGCCCCATACCAATTGAAGGAAATATGGTGAGAAAGGATGTATGGCAATGGACAGATGGTGCAATGGTTATTGTATGGAGGAAGGGAAGGCATGTGTATTTCCAAAGAATGTATGAACATTTTTTATCATGCATCTAATATTGATCACGAGCATAGGCCTAAAAGTGGAATGAATAAGGGATATGGGAGGGAGGGTATGAAATAGGGATAATGATAGTATGGATGAAATGTGGGACATGAAATGGAAGAAATGGATGGGATAACCAAGACCAAGGACATATGAAAGAAGGATGGAAGAATGTAGGAGTATGGATGGAGGATAGAGGTAATGAATATGAAATGGACAATGGGATACAAGATATGGATATGATGTCAAGATCAAATATGTGAAAGGATGGTGGGAGTATGTAGGATAATGTGTGGATAATGTGCAAGGGATATGTTGAGTGAGCATGGATGGATGAAAGGAAAATGATAGTCAAGATCAAAGATGGAAAAGGATGATGAACAATAGATGGAAGTATGGAAGATATGTAAGGCAATGTGGTATGGATGAGGATCACCCCTCGTGTAGATGCAAGTGGAAGAGGACAAGTGAATGGATGGGTAAATGGAATTGGAAGACACTAGATACAGAGGGAGGACTCAAGAATCTAGATACATGGATGGTATCCCTTGATATTTATTTCTCTTTCTTTGTTATTTGTAAGGAATTTTTACTATTTTATCATAGATGTTGGTAGGATGGTGAAATTAATGATGAAATGGGTTGGTAAATGGAGGTCAAGGACTTACAAAAAGGTTTGGATTAAGGGAGTGGAGTTGTTGGGAGGAAGACATGGTTGATGGATGCTAGGTTGGAAGAATTGTGAATGAGTGGATGAAGGAGGTAGAAAGACTATCATTGGCACACACCTTGAAGGGTGGTGGAAAGGAGGAAATTTCTAAGGATATGTAGGAGAAAGTTTGAATTTTGGGATATAGGGACCCAAAATGGATGAAGGAGATGATGGATTTAGGATGGTGGGTTTTGGGACATAAGGACCCAAAATAGTTAGTAAATGGAAATTTTGAGGATTTATGGATGAAGGAAGCCTTTGAATTAGCAAAATTGGATGTCATTTTGAATTTTTATTTCAAATTCATTGCTTCATTAAGTAGCTTTGGAATCCACATAATTTTTGCATTTTTTATTTTCAGCCTTTGTGGCCTTCTAATTTTTTCTTTCCTTTGGATCATTTTTTTCTTTTCTTGAACATGTCTTTTAGAGGGGACATGTTGATTCTTGGATTTTTGCAAATTTTTGGTTTGATTCACTTTATCTTTGGCATCCAATTTGCTTCTATTGGCCATGGTATGGGTGTATGAGGATAAATGGTATGGAGAGCTTATGGATGGAATTTTGGATGGTGACCATGGGACAAAATTCAAGGATGTGTGCCTTTGTTGATCTTTATTAGGGGGATGAGGGGATGAAGTGGAAAACATGGATATGGTGGATGGATGTATGTAAGGACCCAAACTAGATGGAAGGGATGAAGGGTTTGGATTTGGAACATAAGGACCCAAAATGGATCAAAATGAGGAAGGAATGGGAATATGGATATAATGGCCCAAAATGGACTTGTAATATGGATGATGAGAACATTTAGGTTTATATGGAGGAATTTTAAATTTGGAAAGAGTTGAAGGTGTACCAAAATCTTGAGGCTATATTTCTTAAATGTGATACTTATCATTTTCAATACAAGATGTGAGTACATGTATATGGGTTCATGAGTGGATTGGATAGTTGTAATAGGATCATGTGGAGGATTAGGATCACGAGGGGGATTATAAGGGATAATAGGATCTTCAAATGGATTGGGATCATGAAATGAAAATGAAGGGGAACTTTGATCTTTACTTATAAGAGCATCATGTGGTGGAATGGAAGGAATGATTGGATCATGAGATGGAATATAATCATATAATGGAGTGGAGGGAATGGATTAATTCGATCTTGACATGGAGGAATTGCAGTGGATGAAGTGGAAGGAAAATATTCATGAAGTGGAGGATCAAGGGATGATAACTCAAGATGGAGGGGAATCAATAATGTGTGTGGTACATGGAATGTCTTGATCTTGATTAGGAAGGGGATCATGAGATGGTTCAAGAGGGATAAATGGATTTTGAGGGATAAGGGAATTATAGGATGGGGAATTTCTTGGATCTAGAGGAGAAGAAGGATCCATAATAACATGCTTTGGAACAATTTCTTGAGATGGCATTGGGTGTATGACTTTGGGTGATTGGATCACTTTATTTTTGTTTTTATAATTAGACAAGGTTTCTAGTGAGATAAACCTATTACAATGTGGGGATGATGTTGATTTTGGAGGATTAGGATTGTGTGAAGGTGAATGTATGGGTAGGGGATTGGGATCATGGTTTTGGACATTAAGCTCAAAGTATGAGGGAATTACATGGAGGATTTGGGTTGGATGGTACATGAGGATTATGGACTTGGAAGCATGGGGAAGAGGGAATATGTTTTGGAAGGTAGATTTTATTTTTTGATTTGCTAGGCTCAAGATAGAATTCTTAAGTTCCTCAATTTCTTTGGCAATGACATTTTTTTTTGAGGAATTGTGTGGGCTATGAATAGAATCATATATGGTTGAAGGATAATGAGGTGGATTTCCCTTGTCAAAGGTAGAATAATAATGAACATGAGATGGATAAGAATTAGATATGAAGTTTTGAGGATTGATTTGATATGGGGTTTGTACTAGAGGTGTGAGTCCATATTGTCTTAGGTCACCAACCATTTAGTTAAGCCAATTTTTATCCATGGAACTTAGATGAGGGCTGATGAAAGATATGATGATGGATGAAATATGAACCCAAGACTAGGAGCAATTTTGGACTTTGTGTTTTATTTGATTTGGATTGGATTTGACTTGATATTGATTGGATTTGATTTGATATTAGATGAAGATTTGAGATAACCTTGACAAGATTTGGGCCATTCAAGATAACTAGGATTAAAGTCCAAAGATTATGATGGTGCTCCTAAGTCCAAAGTAGAAGATTTTATGAAAATTGAATGAGAAGAATATTTGAAAAGATGAAGAAAGATTGATTAATTTTGGATGAAGATGCAAATGGATTGAATTAGAAAATTATTAGAAAATAATGAATTCAACAAGGGATTGGACTAAGAACCACGAGGATGAATCATTGGATGAGGGAACTGGATCTTGATGTGGATTATGAACCATGACTAGGATGAAGATTGGAACCACGAGGATGAATCATTGGATGAGGGAACTGGATCTTGATGCGGATTATGAACCATGACTAGGATGAAGATTGGGGATTTTATTGAACGATTAAGAAAATGAGGAAATAATTAGGAGGATTGAGATTTTGAAGAGTGTGATGAAATGGATGAATAGAAGAAGTGATGTGGAATTGATGTGTACAAATTGACTAAGAGGAATTAAAACAAGATATTTTTTGTTGTTTTTTTTTTTTTTTTTTTTTTTGAATTTTGAATGTTTATGATGTTTATGGATTTTTTTGAAACATAACATACAAAAATGTACAATGAAATATATATACAAGAAAATCTTAGATGGTGTGTCCCCTTCAAATGGGGAGGTTTTAAACACTTAGCACATCGAACACACCAACAATCCTATAAGGTTTTGACTAGGATATACAAGCTTAGCTAGGGGTGTCCTCGATATACACAAGGTACATGAGGCCCACTTCTATAGATGAAAGAAAAAAATGTCACATAGTTAGGAGGAGAGAGTAACTCAAATCTCCACCTTCACTTCCTAAAGGTATAAAGTTATTTGGGTCTTAGCCAAGAGTGACAAGATTATGATTCCAAGAGAGGTGTCTTTCAATTTATAAAAGTGTTAGAGTTGAGGTCATCCTAAGGGATGATGAAATCCTCAAGCAAGCCTCCTAAAAAGTGTAAAATAAGGTCACTTATTTCCTATGCACTCAAGATCACCTGAAGGCATGAGAGGAGAGAATACATAAGCGGTCTTGGGTTTAAAAGACACTTGTTCTTTCCCAATGGAGCTTTAGGTTTTGTAAAAAAATTTGAAGACACTCATGTTTATGGCATACAATGTTCTTTCCAACTTGACAATGTCATCAACATAAGAAATCAAGAGTTCTTCTACAAAAATAAATTGATCATCATCAACATAAGAAAATTGATAGAGATAGAGAAAGTTTCTTTATTGAATTCAAGATTGAGTGAGTGTTCATTTTAAGCACCAAATCCAAATGTTCATTGCAATGATCTTTGAACCTTTAAGCATTCAAGATTGTGTTTTAACAACATTCATCCAAATGAAAGGTTTTGTTCAATTGATTATGCATTCAGGATTGGATTTTCTTGTTTTAAGTCTAGTCATTCAAAGAGTGTGTTTGATTTATCCAATTAAGTGCAACATGCATTCAAAGATGAGTGTTTAAGCATTCAAGTTCATCCCAAGAATAATAAAAATTTAAGGAAACCATGCAAGACACATGGTTAGTTGTTTCTAGAATGCTCCAATCTATAGTGTTGCACACAAAACAACTTGATTAGCATCACCCTAATCTCCAAATAAAAATTTGACTATAGAAAATTTTATTTTAACTTTTTTGTAATTTTTATATATGTAAATCGACTTAGAATAGCACATATCCTACGAAACCACTAAAATCAATTTTTGTTTTATACTCAATTTCTTTTCTTTTATTTTTAATTTTTTTTTTTAATAAAAAATATAGATGAAAAAATAAATGCATAGATGACAGAACATTAGAGACAACATAACTGAACTGAGAAAATTATACTTGATACTTACTTTGGTCAATCGTAGATGACAGAACATAACCAAGAAAATTATACCTAATACTTACTCTGGTCAATCACATATGATATTAGGAGAGCGAAGACACCAAACTGCATAGATGACAAAACTTGTAGTTACCGAAAAAAATACAGACAACAAAGCTAGGAGTTGTTGGAAACTCACAATCACCAAATTAGTAGGTCACTGGAAAATCAAAGACAACAGTCTACAACCAAAGATGCTAGTTCAAAGGTGGAGATGACATTTTACATGCAGAGATGTTAGTTCAACAGTGAGATGCCAGTCTATGTGTGAAGATGACACTTTCCAAGGCAGAGACAACACTTTACATGGCGAAGATGCTAAACAATGGAGATGATAGTTCATTTGTGCAGATGACACTGCATGTGAATAGATATCAAAATCCATGATCTTTTCCAAAAAATTAATGATTTTTAGCTTAAAATGTGAATGTTTAGAAGAATGTGGGTCCTATTGGGCATGCCAAAATATATACAAGAAAACCTAACCTGTTGGGAGCACGGATAAATAAGAAAATGCTAGTTGTACATGTATATCAAAGATTCAAAGTAAATAAAAATACAACTAATTCTATAATTTATTTTTACAACTTAATGCAACCAAAAAGAGAGAGTCCCCATGCAACCTCAAAGCATCTCAACAAGGGCACCCACAAGAGGCCTTATTGGTGTGCTTAATAGTGAGGGATGTGGATGTGCTCTTTGTTGGATTAACCACCAACATTCCCCTTTGAGATTCATGACATGGCTTAACCACCTCCTGTGTTCCATAAGTCTAGTGGTTGTATCAAGCATTAACAGGTTGATCTTTCGGTGCAACAACAACTCTAGCTTGTAACAAGTGGTATCATAGCTTGGTCACATGTAACACTAAGGGGGGGATTGTTGGATTAATTGCCAATGTTCCCCTTTGATATTCATGACATGGCTTAACCACCTCCTATGTTCTATAAGTCTAGTGGTTGTATCGGGAATTAATAGATCGATCTTTTGGTGCACTGACAACTCTAGCTTGTAACACTCTCCTCAAACACAACTATGGATGAATCACATGATTTGATGAATGATCAATGATATGAAACTATGCTAGGATGAATGAAGAACACTTCAAGCAATGACTATGTAAGAAACCATGCTTGAAATCATTCAAAGGACGTGAAGATGGATGCAAGTAATCAAACTAACAATGCAAATCTAGAATGAGAATGCAATATCTAAGACTAGAATTCAAACAACTACTTAACCCTAAGCATAAAAGCTCTAAGAGCTCTAAAACTAAACTAGCATGATAACAATACAATGGAGGAGATAATGAACGCTTGAGACAAGGGCTCTATTTATAGGCTTGAGAGAGGCCTTGGGGAGGTGGCATCTACATGGCATCCACATAGGTGCCATAAGGAAGACACATGGGCTAAGAAGACAGGCCATGCAAAGGTCAACGTAAGCCTTTTTGGTGATAGAGATGGCTAAAGGTTTTCTCACACATGTGTGAGCAACCTTGGAGAAAGGAAAGGGGGACAAGTTTGTAAGAATGTAAGGCTGTTTGTATAAAATAATAAAAGGGAGGCTTTCTTGGATTTTGAGTTGCTCACACATTTGTGAGCAAATACTTAGGGACTAAAAGATGTTTAGGAAGGTTTTTAGGATAATTAAGTGGGATTAACTAGTGGATAGACTTAGAAGGATGAGAGTAATAGGTGGTAGACTAGGTTTTAGGTAAGATTGGGATTAAATTAAATATGATTTAACTTAATCATAGAGTTAGAGAGTTTAATAAAGTGGAAGGAATTAAAGAAATTGGAATTTATTTAAGATGGGATTTATGGAGCACTATGCATTAAATAAGTTTAACATATTAGAGAGGATGCATTTAAATTAAATTCAAATACATCAAGGAAGTGAACCTATTTAATTAAGTAGAAGAATATGAAAAATATAATTAATTAATTAATTAATAATTATAATATCAAGGGAATTATTAAATAAATTAATATAATGTTTGGGAATTTAAGCATCTACAGTCACAAATATCAAATAAAATATAAGTTCAGAGTCTATATGCAAAAATGGCTAGCATAAGGGCACAAAACCCCAAACCCTCAAGTCCAAAAAGGGACAAATGTTCATACCTGCCCAACTAGGTATAGCTAGCATGCAAAAATGAAGGGGCACACTAGTTCTCAACCTTCAAACATTTTACTAACAAAAGAAAACCCCAAAACGAAGCGAAAATAAAAAAATTGGAGAGCCCTACCTCATAGCCAAAAGGGCTAGAATAGGAACACATGTAATAAAATAATCACCCTATGGTCACTACCAAAAATCTTGACAAACAAAGGTTTTCTCCGAAATGGATCCAACGAGCTCAACCTCGCACCGATCCCACACTCGTAGGTCCTACATTGAATAGAACGGTAAATCCTTCAAAGAGGATTTTGGAATTTTCTCTCCAAATTCCTATTTCTCAAGTGATAAGTAAATAAATAATTCCCTTTTGGGATATATATTCACTTTTAAAAGTAATATAAAATTTAGGAAATTAATTGGGGCACTAAAGCAACCCTTTTCAACCCAGAAAAATCGAGCAATTCTAATTAAATGGAATTCAACTATGAGAAGACTGTCGAGAATTAAAATTATTAAATCAAATATAAAATTTATGTAGACTAATAAATCAATATTTCTTAATAACTTTCGCGACAATTGTGAACCTCTAAATGCATAGATACACTCACGAGTCTAAACACGTAATGCAAATGGGTCTGGATTTATTAAATCACTGGAGGTTTAATTAGTCATTTAATTAGGGTATGTTGACCATACAAGGACGACATTGGCTAGGTAAGAACAACCAAATAGCTAACTCCATGTGCCACTGTCGAGGATATAAATCCTGTACACTACACAATACAATCAAGTGCAATTACATATAATAATATAGCTGATGCGGTGAATGCATTAAATCACATTAATAACCATTTATTTAATCACATTAAACTAATCAATTTAAATCACTCACTACCTCATAAAACATCTCAAAGGAATAATGAAGTAAATAGCCATAGCATCAAATCATAGTATCCATAATCCAATAAGTCCATCATATAATCATAAACAAAGTATATATCCGAATACAAGTAACCAAATATCATCATAAAGCATCATGTCACATAAATAAGCATCATCATGCAGATATGATCAAACTAAACAACATTGCATATAACATCCATGATACTGGTAAATCAAAATAAAGCATATGACCATTAGGTCATCTCGAATGTCCTCAAACATGAGTATTAAAGCATATCTCAAAACCAAAATATAACAAGGTACAAAATGCAAACACGGGAGGCGTTGCATCCTCCCCCACTAGGCTTAGGTTTACTTACGGAAGCTTGAGAAAAGGTAAGGGTACAAATCTCTCAACCATATAGCATCTTCCCATGTAGTAAAAGTCTCATCGCTCATGTCCCATTGGACCCTTACCTTCTCTATGTCCCGAACTCTAAGGGTTAGTCTATTGGAATTCTTTAGAATAAATAAAGGGGGCTGAATCAGTTATTCAAAGTTCAAATGTCTAAATAAAACTTTTACAATTCAGTGAACCCATAAAACTTTCTTCACCATGCATGCATTCATTTTGAGTTAACCAAAACTAATATGTTACTATTAAACTATCATGCAGAAATGTAAAGCATAAAATACAACACATCCCTCAATACACATGACACAATAATTTAACGTGGAAACCCAATTTAGGAAAAACCACCAGTAACATGCTACTCCTTTCTCACTCTTTTGAAGTGATTCCTTGTTAAAGGCCAACCTTGTTAAAGGTTACAACACACACTGTTAAATGTGGCCCGATTAAGGGATTTCAATCACCCTGTTAAAAGTGAGCCTTGTTAGAGGACTTTAGCCAATTCACTTGGAATGCCACACTATTAAAGGATTTTCCAATGACTATTAAGTCAACTTTCTCCAAAATATTTACCCTAATTTGATACAATTGTTAGAGAGTAACAATAGAGTTTGATCTGATACAACTTACAACCTTACTTGCGGATTACAGATCACTATTCAATCCTCAACTCTGCTTTGCTTCCAATCTTCTGTAATGTCCCTGTTTTGGAGGAGTTAATTATTTATAAAATTATCAAATAAATAAATATTAGAAGGTAACTCTATATTTAATTAATTTAATAAAGTGACTTGAATTATAAAATATTTTATAAAGTCACTTGATAAAATAATGTTCTAGAGGTTGTTGGAAGAAGCGGAGAAATAATTAATTAAATAATATTCCTTCTAGAAGGTGACTTAAGAAAAGGTAAAGAAGGAGGTCGACCTATTGAGGAAAAAGAATAAATAGGCATTGAGGGCTCATTGTCTATCATCCAGATTTATTGTTGATATTTGTTGATGTGCATTATGGAGCCTAGGGTTTCTACAATAGTCACAATTGGCCATTGAGAACAAAAACTCTCAATTGGTACCCAATTTTGAGGGTGTGAAAGATCACTTGAATTATTGTAGCTGGAAGGAAGATACTTTAGTCTTCTATTTGTGCTACATTGAGAAAAAATATTTGAGTACAATAGCTTATGTATTATTGTACTTATCTGAATAAAGGGTTGCTTCTTCATCTACTCACAAGGGAGTTTCAAGCCAACTAGGTTTCATTACATATACTCCATCATTTCATGATTTTTTTAGTTACAACTGTAGGAGTGCATTTTCATACCAACATATCATATATTTGAACTTCTTGTTAATGCTAAGAGTCTTGTCTTATGGATGAGCATTGCATTTTATCATTGTGTTGAAATAAGAGACACTAATTTGCTAATCATTTGTAGTTGTCATTGAGAAATTCTTTATCATCATTTTAAGATCAAATTTGAGTGAGTTCATTACATCTTCATAATTCTGACAACTTGTTCACCCTTCAAGCATTCATCTTCATTAAGCCTTCTTGCGTAGTTTTCCATTGCAGACTTCTTCACTTACGTCACTTGATGAAGCAAACCCTTCTTCCTCCACCTTGTCAAATTTTCGCATCCAAAAATTCTTTCTGGCCTCTCAACCTTTGCTTCATGACCAAGCATCCCTAGATATAGGGAATTAGAACTCTTTTCCCCATCAATATCCATCTCAAAAATTAGGGTTTTCGATGGATTAGGTAGGATACAATGTATCTACCCCATATCTTGTCTTCTCTAGAAACTTCTCTTAGAATCCATTTGAATTCGCCTCCAAAATGCTTTACATAAGATTTTGTGCTTCCAGCTCATCAATCTTATCTTCCTCCTGATTCATAAGTTCCAAGAAAGAAAACTTGTCAGCCTTTATTTGGTGAATCTTTGATCTTTTTCATAATGCAGTAGCTCGGCATTATCAATTTACTGATGCCTGGCACATACTGTGTTACTCGGCATCCACTATAAAATCTCTCAACATCAATTGGATTTTACTGGTGCTCAGCACATACTAAAAATCTCTCAATATCTACTAACTTGCTTGGCATCTATTAGTTTTCTTGGCATCCACTAGAAAATGCTTTCACTTGGCTCCAACTGACTTTTTGCTTGGCTTGCACTAACTCTACTCGGCACCTTCTATCAACTTGGTCAAGCCTAGCAAATCAACTTTGTTCAACCTTTTTCATCTAAACTTTCTAAGTGTAGCCAAACATTTTGTAACCTCAAGCAGATCATCAATACATTATGTTATCACTATCTTAACTGATTCTTGCACTTCAATACATAATCATAACTCAACCTTTCCTCTAGGTACTTATGTTACATCTTGTTGATCAAATCCTCTTCATCAATCAACTAAGTGATAGTGCTTGAAACATATAAGCAATTTTCTTACCAACATATAGAAATTTTGACATTAGTGACAAAACAATGATTGAAGACACTTCTTACAACAATGTTCTAACTAAAATGATCTTTTCAATCATATATCAACATAGTCTTTGATGTTGAAGGATATAAAGGGGCTCCAAAGAAAGATTCCTATCCTCCACCTACAAAGTATCCTAATCAAGTACATGTGTCACATCAAGAATATGATACCTCAAAACAAAAACATAGAAAACATCATGGATGCATGTTATGCTAGGTGGCAATGCTAGTCGATAAGCAATAGGACCAATCCTCTCGAGGATCTCAAATGGTCCAACAAAATGTGGTGCCAACTTAGAGCCTTTCCCATAATGGATGAGGCTCTTCCTCATATGCACTCTCAAAAACACCTTGTCACCAATCGAAAAGTGATTATCCAACCTATGGGCATTTGCATTCTTCTTCTATCTGTCCTAAGCAGTAACCAAATGCTCTCTATTTCAAACAACCTGCTACTCCATATCCTGAAGCATCTCTAGACCTAAAATAACTCAATCCTCTAAACAATCCCAACTCAAAGGGGTATGACATGGTCTACTGTACAAGACCTACAAAGGTGACATGCCAAGAGAACTATGGTACCCATTGTTATAAGCAAACTCAACAAGGTACAGATAGTTCCAAAACCTAGTTCACTCAATCTGTCTGACCATCAGTCTCTGGGTGGTAAGCTAAAGTAAAATTGAGTTGTGTGCCCAAAGCATGCTGGAAAGATGTCCACAGTGATGAAATAAACACTAGATCTCTATCTAATATAATCCGTCGAGGGATTCCATGCAACCAAACAATGTCTTCCAAGAAAACATGCGCTACAAAAGAAGTTGTGTAGGATGCTTTCATGGGTGAAAAGTGTGCTATCTTGGACAACTTGTCCACTGTCACCATGATACAATTGAGTCATTATGATGACATAGGCAACCCCGTGATAAAATAACTGGATATAGTATCCCACTTCCACTCTAGAATGGTATGCAACTACAAAGACCCACTGAATGCTAATGCTTTGCCTTCACTCTCTAGCACTCAAGACATTGAGCAACAACATCGGCAACATTGCACCTCATCCCTGCCCAAATGTACAACTATCTAAGGTTAGCATGCATCTTCTTGATGTTGGGATGTGTAGAATATGGTGCACGATATGCTTATGACAAAATCAAGGTATGAAGATCGCCAAATTTTGGCACATAAATGTGCCCCAAGTGTTGTAACGGTCCATTAGACTCTAGCAAATAACATGTAAACCTCCCCTCAATGATACGTCAAACTCAATCTCTACCCTCACCTCCTAATGCCATGTGTCAATAGGCAAAGCCTCCAAGATACGGCCTCACAAATCCACTCCCAATGACAAAACTAATATCTCATGTCTCCTCCTACTCAAGGTATCTATGATGAAATTTTCTTTCCCTTTGATGCAATGAACATCAAAATCATATTCACATAGGAAATCCATCTAGTGACATTATCATGCATTCAAGTTTGGCTGAGTAAAGATATACTACAAGCTACGATGATTTCTATACAGCTCAAACCTGTGTTCCAAAAGTAAATGTCTCTAGTACACAAGTGCATGCACAACTACTGCAAGTTCCAAATCATGAGTGGGGTAGTTGAGCTCATGGTCCTTGAGTTTTCTAGATTCATATTCAATCACACAACCATCCTGCATCAACACTATCCCTATACCTTCTAACAAAGCATCTGTGTAGACCATAAAATTACCTACAAGATTAGACACAACAAGGACTGGCGTACTACTCAATCACACCTTTAGAGCCTCAAATGTTGATTCACACTGGTCTAACCAAACATATTTTTCCTTTTCCTCTAAAGAGAAGTGATCGGATGATCCACTCATGAGAAGTCTTCATGAAACGATGATAGTAACCTACCAACCCCATGAAACTACAAACTTCAGAAACATTAGTGGGCATTAGCCAATCCATAATAGCTCAGATTTTCTCCAAGTCCACTACAATACCATTACCTATGATGATATGCCCCAAATAATTCACCTCAAGCTAGAAGGATCTACATTTACCCAGGTTGCCATACAATTAATGGTCTCACAAGCACTACAACACTTGGCATAAATGGACCTCGTGCTCCTTAATAGTCTTAGAATAGATCAATATGCCATCCAAGAAAACAAGGACACGATGATCAAGGTACATATGAAATAGCCCATTCATCAAACTCATAAACACTGATGGCACATTACTTAACCCAAAGGGTACAATCGTAAACTCATAATTCCTATAGTGTATACAAAAAGTTGTCTAATGAATGTCAACCTCATGAATTCAAAGATGATGGTATCTCAATTTAAGATCATTTTTTTAGAACACTCTTTCACCCTTCATTTGACCAAACAAGTCATCAATCCTCGGCAAGGGTTACTAGTCCTTCACTATCACCTTATTCAATTGTTGATAATTAATGCATAAACACAATGAACCATCTTTCTTCTTCACAAAGATGACTGGTGCACCCCATAGGGATACACTAGGACAAATATGGCCCTTGGCCAACAATTCTTCCAACTGCAATCTAAGCTCACTCAACTCCTAAGTAGTCATACAATAAGGAGTGCATGAAATAGGCTTCACTCTTGGAATGAGATCAATGCCAAAATCAATGTTGCATTTCGAAAACATTCTTGGTATCTCATCAGGGAATACGTCATCATACCTACAAAGGAGTGGTTGATCGTCTAGCATCACCTCATGACTCTCAACCTCCTCAAGATCACTAAAATAGACTATAAACATCTGACATTCATGTCACACACTTCACTTTAGTTGCTTAACTGAGATCATCTGAAGTAGGACTAGCCTCTAGACCCCTACAAGTTTCACCTACCCACCTGTGTCATCCACACACTATACCAACTTATGTCAACAATCTATACTTACCGAATGGGTGGCTTACCAATATATACCCAATATGATGTCATAAGACCCCAAGGATAGGATATGAAGATTGACTATGGTGGTGAAGGTTCCCAAGACCAACACACAACCATTGATTATGGAATCCACAGTCACCTGGGAACATGTAGTTAACTCAACCTATCAACCTATCATGTAGCTAGTAGCCTATGTCATTGAACAAGGGATGGTGAAATAAAAGAATTTGATGCACCAAAATCCATTAAAACAACAAAAGAATTACCATGCAATGTACCTATAGCCTTGACTACGGTACCCTAGTGCTCAGCTTGACAATTTTCAACCGCTACAAATACTTTGTGGGATCTTCCTACATCACTCATGGTAGGCTCAAACATGGTCGTACCTCTATTAGGTCCTGAAGATGTCTTTATAGGACACTCCACTGATCTATGGCCACGTTGACCACATGAAAAACATGCTTCTCCAAAACTAGAACTAGATCCACGTCCACCCTACAGAGTCGTACCAATTATTTTGAGATGGATGACTCTGTTGGGACTATTGACCTTGACTTTGGTCACACCCCTTTCCTCCTATGGTACCTAAACTCTATCCACTATTTTGTTGATAACATCAGCATCATCTCTCTTGATGACTACAACCACTTTGTTAGGTTGCTAACTGGGCTCGATCCTTCCCTATGACCTATGTCTGAAGGGGTGGTACACTCTATCCTATGGATTGTGTACTGTGGCTCTAAGATCCTAATCTAGCACTGATCCCCCTAGCCACATTTCTCTTAGCAATCCTTCCCTTCTCAATGGAAAGTGAAAGTGTCCTAGGTTGATGAAGATGGACATCCCTAATGATAGAGTCCTTAAGACCCCCGACAAAATGTTGTGTGAGGAGTGCCTCATTGTGACGATAGCTAAAGTATTATCAATGCCCTAAGAACTACCTCTCATACTGATCTACTGTCATGTTCCCCTATATGAGTTCATGGAACTCATCTACACAAGCCTCATGATACTATGGAGATAGGAATTTCTCCCTAAACCTCTCCTCAAAGATCTCCCAGGTGAGATCTGTTATACTAATCTGGAGCTTCTCACTCTCCATATCCCACCACATAGATCCATGTTCTCTTAGCTCTATAACATCACAATAGACTTTCATGTTTCTTGCATATAGATGTAAGGAAAAGCAATGCCCCATATCCAATAACCATGTCTCGGCCTTAAGACCTCCTCCTAGGCCATAAAAAATGGCAGTTTAGACCTCTAAAGGTCTCTCATCATGTCCATTCAGATAGAATCTCATCATCTTGACCATAACCTCTCCTACAGTCACCTCTACCACTAGGTGGTGTGCAAGAACACTCACATTCATGCCCACATTCTTCTTCACCTCCATGCTCTGACATGTGGGATTCTCCATGGTGGGATCCCTCTTCTTGGCCATGATCCTATCAGTTTTCCTCAACTCAAGGTCCAAACCAAGCTATAATCTCATATAACAAGGGAAACAATGCCCTGACATCACCCTGATATTGTCCTCCCCCAACTTCTTGATGTTCTTCCTCATGGCATTCTTCTACATTGTTATTTCATCGATTTTTACCTCGACCACCAGGTCTACATGCAAGAGGCATCACTAAAGGAGCAACAAGATAAGGGTCAAAGTCATACATGGCATCATAAGTATGACAAGCATAAGCTAAAATAAGATATCATAATGTGCAATCAAAACAATCTCATAGTAGGAGCATAACACAAAGATCCCAATGTTGCAACATGGACTCTGATACCAAATGTAATGCCTTGCCTTAAGATCCTTGGAATAAGGATAGATAAAAACCAATACAATTTTTTTTAAAGAACAAGCATGGAATTAATACATCAACATGAAATCAATTAAAAGATTGCAACGAAAGACTTAACAAGCAATCCAGACATCCAATGAATCTCCAAGCGTCACTACTTACCAAAGTGTCCAAGACCAACTATGAAAGTTTATGCAAATGAGAAACTAATAATCTCTAACCCATCAAGATCTAGGAAGGGGCACAATCCAAGAGGGTACCCAAAACACCCTTCGACTTTCAACCAACAAGCCTAGAGATACCTGTTGTTTTCCCAAGTAGGTTTTTGCAAAGAAATTAAACAATACTTTTCTAGTGTCATATGGCATTGTTCAGTACTACCGAGTGATACTTTTACAAGATCACACGATACTACTTATAACTACTATGCGATACTTTCTATTATCACAAGTAATAAATTACTACTACCATGTGATACTTTAGTAGTATCGCATGATAGAGCTTATAATTGTTGTGTGATACTTTCCAGTATTGCATGATATTTCTCTCTAAGGCGTGCGATACTTTTCTAGTATCAGCCAATGTTGAACTTCTTTCACCTAGGATTGCAAAGAGACAACCCAATGAATAACCAAAAGGGAAAAAGAGTTAGAACCTCCACAGCGAGGAGTACAGATCTACAATAATTGAGGAATAAACATTCAAAGGCATAAGGAAGATTGCATAAAACTAACATCTCAACCATAACATCTAATCCACACATTTAATATAATCATGTGGAAAGAAACATTGTTGTGAACATACATGTGCATAAATCAACTATCTCAATGAAGTAAAATAACATAAATCACATGGAAACATACTCTGGAAGATACAAAGAACCATGTAAGCATCTAGCTCCAGAACTGAACATTGACAAAGACCAACTTTGTACGTCGATCCCCAGGAGTGGTAAAGGTAGCTACACTACCCAACCACATGGAACCTATAGGTGCACTCCTATCCTGCTGATGGAGATATTGATTTGACCTCTCACACAAAACTAGTACAAAAGATTGAAACCAAGATCATGAGACAATATAACACAACAAGTCCTTGTCCAACACTCTATGGGTCTACTATGTAGGGACTCTGGTGGAGAGTAGGTTACTTGGGACTCCTAAGCTCGACATCATTACAGACTATTCCCCTTAGGAGGCCAACATGTTACGTCCCTGGATAAGTTGTGTGAACAATGTGGCTCTCGGATAAACCAACGAGCACATACCTTCGAAGAATTCATATAGCTACATAGTAATTTATTACCTTAGTTACTTGCCCATGAACTTATTTAACTATCATTTAATTAGAAACTTCTTCATGTATACCTCACTAGGAACACAACCTAGGGTTACAAGAGAAGCCCCTCCCATGTTCATCACAAGATGAGTGCCCATAGGCAATGCAGTTTCCTACCCCAACCCCAATGAACATAACTCAACTGAAAAATAATTGGGAGCTTGGATCTTGCAAGAATCGACAAGTGCACGCTCAAGTACTTGTGTGTGGGCACACCAACTACACGATGATCATAGTAATAAGGGTTGAATGAGAAACATAAAAACACAAGTAAAACAGATCACTCAATCGGCCTATATTCAAGAGTACAGGTTTGACATGAATCCCGATACAATAAAATTAAAACATCAAGGGTCATAAAGATATCCCTACATATAATCTGGATCCATGACTAACTATGGCACCAAGAAAACTTGAGAAAGGAGGGTGACACTCAAATTGAGGCAAAAACTAAAAATAATAAAAACCTCAAAATTAAAACCCATTATGTCATTGGCTACAAAATCCACAAATATCAAATAAAATTTGGGTTTGAAGTTTGTATGCAAAAATAGCTAGCATAACAACAAAAACCCCTAAACCCTCAAGTCCAAAGAGGGACAAATTCTCGTACTTATCCAACTGGGTAGAGCTAGCAAGAAGAAAAAGATGGGACCGCTATTTCTTAGCCTCCAAACATTTTACTACAAAAGCATACCCAAAAATGGAGCAAAAACAAATAAATGGGAGAGCCCTACCTTACAAGCAAAAGGGATAAAATAGAAACACATCCAAGAAAATAGTTGCCTCGTGGTCACCATCAAAAATCTTGACAAATGAAGGTCTCCCCGAGATGGATCCAACAAGCTCAACCTCATGACGATCCCACACCTGTAGCTCCTACAACGAATAGAACGGTAAATCCTTCAAAGATGATTTTGGAATTTGCTCTCCAAATTCCTATTTCACAAATGAGAAGTGAGGAAATAATTCCCTTTTGGGATATATATTCACTTTTAAAAGTAAAATATAAAATTTAACAAATTAACTGGCCCACTAAAACAACCCTTTTCAACCTAGACAAAATTGGGCAATTCTAATTAAATGGAATTTAACCACGACAATGCTACTAGGAATTAAAATAACTAAATCGAATATAAAATTCTCATAAACTAATAAATCACAATATTTCTTAATAACTTTCACGAAAATTGCAAACCTCTAAATGCACAGACATGCTCACGAGTCTAAACACATAATGCAAATATGTTTGGATTTATTAAACCACCAAAGGGTTTAATTGACCAATTAATTAGGGTATTGTTTGGCTATCATTTTGAATGATGCTTAATGGTAGGAATCCTTTTGAACTCCTCTCTTGTAAAGCTAATCTAGGATCAAGTACAAGGTTTTGGGTGATCGTGTGACCTACTGGAATCTGCTCATTTGAAGATAAATGTGTATATTCACAAGGAGGCCTTTGTTGGTTTGAACCAATTTCAGATAAGTTGTTTGATCTATTGTTTGAAAAGTAAAAACAAAAGAGATGTATTTTTGGTATGTTCTATTTTATGATGAATGCAATTTATCAATGCAACTATATGAATTCCTATTTTAACCAAGTGTTTAGAAAAGCAAATAACAAAGATAAGGTAACGAGAGATTAAAGAAAATAACTTGATAGGGAAATTCCTCATGACATAAACCACGGTAAGAATATGTGTATGAGTTAAATCATCGAAAAGATCAGGTAGGAAACCAATGAAAATAGGAGCAATGCTTCCTCAATTCCATTGATGCAATTGTCGATGGGAACTCAATAATAAATGAAAGATATTTCACTTCTCATCAAATCGCAAGGCCACATAAAGTGTGCTCATGAGAGATAAGAAGCTATGTAGGAATAATAAGTGATCTTTTCTCCAACTTCGTACATCAATGAAATTCACTAACATGAGACAAACACTAGAACTAAAAGGTCACACAATCATTACAACACAATAAAACCATTGGTTCCATTATTATTCATGAACATGCATTCACAAAAATAACACACTCCGACAAGAATAACTATACTTAGAATGAGAGCACCAATAGCATATATCATTGCATCAAAATAATGGCCTGAAGTACATATTAAATCCATGTATTTATAATAAATCATCTCCTCACTTTGTGTTAGGAGTGAGAGCTCTTAAAATTCAAACTCATGCTAAAAACTAACAAAATAAATCTAGTTATATACAAACTGACTCTCTAAATGGTGCTAAGTAGGTCTCCACCCTTGTTTATATCCATTAATGGGTGCATGAGCCTTTACATGACTTAAAAAAATAAAAGAATGAGAAGATAAGAAGATAGAAACCATGAGATGATCTGGGAGTCTCCAGGAGCTCTAAAAGTGGTAGCTCGACCTTCTCTAGGCATTTTTGGAAGTTCAACTGTCGAAAAAATATGTTTATGATGCATGGAATGCTCTAAAATAACATCTGGAAGTCAACTATTGGTGCACCTATGAAAAAAGTACACCTGCACACTTTGGTGACAGGACCCAAAAATCCAAAAAATCTTCTAAGTGTCAAAACTTGATTTCTAGCATCTGGGTTGTCTTCCCCTTTTATACCAAAATGATGTGTGGATGTTTCCCTTTGAACTTTTAGATAGCAAAGGTGATTTATTGAGGAGTTAATAATTATAAAGCTTCACACTTTACCCTCACTTCCCTATGGAAATCATGAAGTGTGACTTCTTGGACATTCCCTGGAACTTGAAAGTCATGGGTTTGAGTGTGATCTTAGTTGCTAAAGAAGCCATGGTAATGCTCAAGACCTAAGGGAGCCTCTAGATATTTTAAGTATACATACCTACGCACCTTTAGAGATAATTCATTCACAAAATCTTCAAACTGCATACCTACACATCTTTAGGGCAAGGTGCTCAATTCACCAAAAAAATGAAGTTCTCAATTTTGAAAATGGTTTCTGGGTTTTGCTCAAATGGGGTTTTAGATCACCCTTGTGTACTTATTTTGATCTTTTTGATGATTTATACCCTCTTTATAGCCCAAAATTTTCATAGCTTTGAACTCCTATTGCTTCTTCTATCTCAAATCCCAAGGCACCTATTTTGAAAATGTGCATGCAATACCATGGATATTTTTATTGCTATAGATAATGAGGATGCCTTTTTATCTACACAAAGAAGCATACATTAGTTATCTTATGTTGGAAGACTCAAAAGAGGACTCAAAAAGACTCAGACTAACAAAAAATTGGGTCAACAGCAATCAAAACAAACAAAACAGTGGATTTTTTCCCCCAAAAGCTAGTTTTGTGCACAAGTGCACCTGCTTTGAAAATGGAAAAGTGCGTAGTTGTGCACTAGCGCACATGTGCATTATGGAATTATGCAAGAAAGGGAGGGGTCTTGATTGCACACCTTTGGAGGTGTGCACTCCTGAGGGTGCACATGTGTGCATCCCCTAAGTGGGGGTGAGGTACGCATCTGTGCAAGTGCAAATGTGCGCACTTTAAGCACAATAAAGTCCTAAACACTTTTTTTACCTATGTCTGACTCCTTGACCCTTCCTGATTAGATATCAGGGTTTGACCTAGGTACAAGGGAGGATCCAAAATGGCTGAGGCTTTGGACTAGATGCATCATAGGGAATTTTGAAACTAGTGGGTCCCCTCAAAATGGGGTGTGCATTGTGAGGCCACAACAGGTATGTCAACCATACAGGGATGACATTGGCTAGATAAAAATAGTTGAATCACTAACTCTATGTACCACTATCAGGGATATAAATCTTGCACACTACACAACATAGTCAAGTGCAATTGCATATAATAATATAGCCAAAGCAATGAATGCATTAAATCACATTAATAACCATTTTTTTAATTGCATTAAAATAATCTATTTAAATCACTCACTGCCTCATAAAACATCTGAAAGCAAGAATGAAGTAAATAGTCATAGCATCAAAACATAGTATCTAGAAACCAATAAGTCCATCATATAATCATAAACAAAGTATATGTAAAGAATAAAAAATAACCAGATATCATCATAAAGCACCATATCACATCAATAAGCATCATCATGCAAATATGATCAAACTGAACAACATAGAATCTAACATCTATGATATTGGTAAATCAAAACAAAGCATCTAACCATCAAGTCATCTCGAATGTCCTCAAACATGAGTATCAAAGAATCTCTCAAAACCAAATATATAACAAGGTACAAAATACAAACACGGGAAGCACTACATAGTTTCGTTACAAGCTTCACTCAGAACATTGACCTGTTTGATTGCCTTCACCTTGAGAAACTCAATCCATTTCTTGAATGATTTGGTTATTTCTTTGCTCCTCTACAAACAATCTAGGAATTTTTGATTAACTAGAGACTTGATGTCTATAGAAGTGACCATTTCACTAATGGCACTAGTTCAAGGTGTTGGATGGCACGGATATATTGAGTCATTCTTCCCATGATTTTTTTCATGTCTTGTTTGCCCTCAGCATCTTTCTAGACTCGTTCAACAATATTCTTGTTTGACACCTCAAAGATTTTCATGTTGGTTACTCTATTACCTTTTCCTAGGTCCACTTTTGATATTTAGTAATGTTGAGTAGTAACTTCATCATAATCTTTATCCTTGACCTACTTAGCAATTTTTTTCATATAGTGCCCTGTATTTTCATCAAATTAAACCTACATTCAGTCTTTGGATTTTTTCTCTTAGCTGTCTTGCCCAAGCATTTACCTACCAAGTCATCAATAAGTAAAGACATAGGCACTATGCTTCGCTTCTTGGTAACAAGGGTCTCTGATCATTTGGGGGCTATTGGAGTCTTTTCTAATGTTTTGAAGCTACTAGTTAAGGTGAGGGAATCCATAAGGATATTGCCTTCATTGCTCAAGGTTTGTTGAATTTTAGCCATACTAGAGGTATCTCAGCCAGGAATTTGCCTTGTTTCTTATTTTTCTTCTAGAGGATCTAATCCTACCAATGTTTCATAGTATTTCTTAGGATTGATCTCCCTTTGCTTCTTCTTGGTGCTTGAGTGAGTTATTCTTTTTCTAGGCTTTATTTTCTATTGAACTTGAACTTTTGGAGGGATTGATACAACTTCAAGTTTGTGATTACCTACAACATAATCATTAACAATATGATCAGTGGGAGTAAACATTCTTTTTTAAGACCTCCTTTTCTTGGACTGCACATGTTGCATTGATGACCAGGTGATTGTTTTAAGGGCTTTCTTTATCAACGACCATTCATCTATTCTTTTAATTGCATTGATAATTCTAGATTGCAAATCATTCACCTCTTTTTAACTCCAATCTAGCTCAGGGATTGGTAAACCTTCAATCTTCTCTAAGAACCAAGGGTCTAACACATCTTCTTTCTCATCCTATTTGACTCTATTTAAGTCTTGGCTAATTCTAAAGGTTACCCTAACTTAAATTCATCCTAGACCACAATATTCTTCTAACTTCGAATTTATTTAGACAATTGGTCCAATAATCTGCCATCTCTGAAATATGCCTGAATGTGGGTGGAACATCTAAATGATCTCTAGTGAACCCTTCATAAATAAAAATATTTCCTTGAGATGTAAGGCTTTAGGTTTGGGTTCTAGAGTTCACCTTCTATTGCCATAATGTCTTTGAAACTTTCACATCTGTAATGACCAAGATCTATAGGGAATAAAACTCTTGATGCCTTCTTGGTGCTTTTCAATTGTCGTTCAATAGCGACTAACTATTTGCATAGAGGTCCAACGATGCAACATTATCTAGGCAATATTGGGGTAATTTAAGTGGTTCTCCATTGAATGCCCCAACTCTAATGTATGTGAATTTTGGGAATTAGATAAAATGGTAGCCATAGGTATCAACTACTTATATAGCTTCTTTAGTAAGGGCCCGTTTATTTGTCGGAATAGGAATAGGAAATGTATTTTCTATTTTGTACCCCAAATCGAAATAGGGAATAGGAAATGTTTTTTTTTTGTAACATTTTTTTTTAAACATTCTTTTATAACATTTTTTATTATATCTATTTGTTTTAAAAAAATGAAATAAATTATATTTCTTATTAACTTCAATGAATAAAATGAAAATGAAAATAAATTAACCATTTTACCATTATTGAAAAAATTAACCAAAAAATAATAAATTAAAACAAAAATAATTAAGGGAAATATTTTTTTAAATACAAAATTTAACCTTATTCCTATTCCATTTTTGTACAACCAAACAATTGATTAACATATTCCCATCGAATTCTAAGTGAACGAAACAAGATTAGAATTGTCCTTTTCTATTCCCATTCCTCATTTCCATTCCTATTCAAATTTTCAATTCCTATGCCAGCAAATAAACGGGCCCTAAGCCTATTATTTTCTCTACCTTTTAGTTCAAAGACTAACCTCCCCAAAAATACAGCATTGACCCTTCTGAACTCTTAGATAGGCTTCTTGGCTTGCAAATATTTGTTATCTTCATGTCCTTAGTCCATGGTTCATGGGGTAGCCCTTACCATTCTTTTTGAATGGCTAAATTGTAGAATAGGTAGGAGGTCATGTAAAAAAGGATCAAATTGGCTAAACCCAACAACTCTCTATGCAATCTTTTAGCTATTAGCTCTGCCCAATTAATAAAAATTTCACCTCCCATAATTTTCTATACAAAGAAGTACATCTAATCTTCCTAATGAAAAGCATGTTCATTTCCTTTTACCCTATTTAGGAGGAAAACTATATCTATTATCTATTTTATGAAATGCTCAATAGTAAAGGGCTTAGGTAATCGTGAAACTCCTTTCATTGGTTTCAAAACCTAACTCTGTATGATGAGGGAACTATAATCTTTCTTCTTTCCTTCATATATCTATCCTTCTTCCTCAAAGGTCCAAGGCTCATTGGATTCCTCATGGGGAATTTTTAGAGCTACTATAACATTACCCTGACAATCCTTTCCAATATTTCTCTTGAAACTTTTCTGATGCACCTATTTTTGGGGTCATATATATTGACACATTCTGTCACTAATTCAAGACATGCAAGAGCAGGAGGAAAGGTCATGGCTTCTAACAATCCATTGTTTGTTAACTTTTTAGAAATCATTCCATTTGGGGTATTTCTTACTCTCTCTATTAATCATGTCAAGCTCACTTTCACCAGGGATGTATCACATATTTTGGGGAGAGAACTTAGCACACGGGTCTCTTTTTTAAGTTTGGAGAGCTTTCGTGAAAACAGAGACATTTTCACTGAGAATAAAAGTAACCCACAACATATAGAAAACCCAAATTTCTTAAAGAGAAACCATAAATGGGAAATCGCAAAAGCAAAAGCATGAACTCACCAATTTCTCATGTCAAAAACTCTTTCGATCCCTTACCAAGCTTCATCGCCTCTAACTCTAGAATAACCAATGAACAAATGATGATGAAAAGACCAATATTTATGATGGGAATTTGGGAAATATTATGAATAGATGGGAGTGTGGAATAATAAATGCATTCGTGTGATAATTTGTTTGACAAGTTATGGCCTATTAATTAAATCTTCCTATTAAATCAACACACATTTATGGTTCTTAATGACCTCATCTAATTACCACACTTTATCTAATAATGACTCATATTGTTCCATGCATTGTGTGTTGTCTTTATCATAATATTGCACTAGTAGGGTGAACCCACAATAGTGGGTTACACTTTTTTGCCTAAACTGACACTGAACTCTGAATTTTTAAGAAAACGTTCACTTTCAAATGTAAATTTTTGTTTAACGGTTAGGAATTTGAAGATGAAGTAAACTAGAGTCTTTTAGGATTTTGTATCTAGATTCTAAATCTATTTTTTTAATTTTTTTAAAAATTGATTTTATTGAATTATTTTTTCTCCTACGAAAATTGGTATGATATCAAAAACCTTATTTTTAAAGAGTGACACTGTTTTTGACACACATAACTTTTTTTCTACAATAGATATCAATGTGATTCTTTCGAATTTAGTTTGTTAACATCCATACCTAAACTTTAGAGTTGGTCTTATATCTTTATCGTTAGTATTTCATATTTTATTGTAGTTTAAAGTTGGCACAACACTAATTTAGACATACATGGCTTTTGACACATGTAACTTATTATATATTTACCCAATTTTTAAAAAGTAAAATTTGATTGAAAGGTGACTCAAATACGGAGGCCATACTTATTTTTCAAAAAAAATATTTTTATATTTACTATTTTTCCATGAGCATTGAATATCTTAGTTTACAATAAACCTATATTTAATTCATGTTAAAAAATATATACCTAAAAAATTTGAAAAGCACCAAATTCATAGTCGTTAGAAAGCTAGTTTAGAGTAATTCAATCATGTACAATTTTAGGTCTTTAGTGCTCCATTTGAACCTGGTAATTTAGCTCCGAAGAAAGGAAATCATTGAAAAAACTTCAAACTGTTCATGGGGGCTTCTAAATAGCTAGTTTCGATAGAAACTTAGTTTCTATCGAAACTATTTTACAAACTTTCGATAGAAACAAAATTTCTTAGTTTCTATCAAAACTATTGGCGGTTTAACCATGCAGTTAGCAAACTACTTACATAGTTTCGATCGAAACTATCCACCTAGTTTCGATCGAAACTAGGAAAGTGGGATAACCCTCTAGTGATTTCAGGATTGATGTCTTATTAGAAAAACACCTACAGAGAATAAGTCATTCGAGCAACATTACTCCATTAATGAAATCTTGACGTTGAAATTGAACTTTGAATTGGGAGGTCCAAGGTTCAAGTTTGACATCCAACTTTGGTAGACCACAAGATGAAAACTAAAGTAAAAAGCTTTTACTCTTCCCATAGACAACTTGAACCTGAACTTGAACTTGATATAAAATGAAGGTTCAAGTTCAACTTTGACTCGAGCATGTGTCAAGTTCAAAGGTTGACTAAAAGAGAAAGGAATTAATACAAGTGTAATAGATAGTATAGATTGGTACTATTTAAATACATAATGTGGATAAGATTCTCTAGAAGTATTGAGGCTCTAGTTTTAGGAAAGTAATTGAGATGCAATCATGCTTCTCTTATGGTGGTTTTCCTTTTTATGAATATGTATAATGAAGAAAGAAAAATTGTAGTATGATTTATATTTGTCTATAGGAACAAGTAATATTTGTTCAAATGAAACTGTTGTAGTAACAAGACGGGTTGTGTGCCAGGTGTTCGATTTGATCATATTCACACATTAATAATCAAAGATTGCAAATTGTATGACCTCCTATAAGATAACGACCATAAAAGATCTTTCAAATATGTAAACATGTATATATTTTTGTAGTTGAAATCATGAAAGAGATTACAATTTTGTCCTCATTGTAATATACTCATTGTGCACCACCCCATTACTCTTAAAGTTGGGTTAATGAAAGATCTCAAAATATTTATTTTTTGGAGCAATATTGAGAGGAGTTATCTAATTGGCTCTTTTCTCTTGATGCTCCTAGTAAGTATTTTTGTAGGATGTCAAAAATTTAATAAAATATTTGGCTAAGGCCCTTTTTTGATTAAAAAATCTTATGCATAACCCAAGTGAGGGAGTTAATCTAAATAAAATCTAATTGCATAGACATGATGACTTTTTTGTTCTCGTAAAAAATCCCACTATAATTAATTCAAATGAAGAAGATACTCTTGAGGATGATGAAAATGTTTCTCATAAAATGTTGAGGCTAGAATTTTCATGCCATCTTAAAAAATTAGCACCTATGATGATGCAAGAGCATCTTGGGTCTTTGAGCAATCTTGCATCAACCATTTTTTTGGAAAAGTATCTTGTTCACGAAGTAGTTATTGTTGTGTTTGGTTTCATGTTGTGCAAAGTTGACATTATTTCAACGACCTATTCTTGATCCTTGTTCTAAGTGTGCCCATTCTAATGTTTTGTATTCTTTAAGTTCTATATTGTTCTTTACAATCTCTATTTCCTACAGTTTTCATCCAACTAGGCATATTGTTATTCTTGGCACAATCTCTTATGCTAACGTGGTATCTTAAACAGTTGGAAGTCAACTCCTAACTTGTGTTTGGACCTATTCCTAAGAGTTCATGATCTTATGTTGTCCTTTGCTTGGGTTTTGGTTTACTCTTCTATGACTAGACCTATAATGTAATTAAATGTCTAACTGGCTAACTTGTGGCTTAATTGGCTATATAAGAAACTTGGTTAGATGTAGGAAAGAGAACTAGGTAAACTCAAAGGTCATAGAAGAAAATAGAATATACGAGTTTGGACTCTAAATTTGTAATTCTCCTTATATATGGTTGTAACCTAGAAGGCCTCACAGCTAGGCAGGTTGCTAATTTACATGTGCAGTAAAATAATTGCACTATTGGTTGACTATATATGACTTTTATGTTCTCTATTGATATCTATGAATAAATCTTCCATGTGTACTCCTAGAAGGGGTGTTGATAGGTTTAAGTTGAGTTTATTCCAACTCGTTCCTTCTACCATCTCCCTATGTCATATGATTATATACTTTATTAGGCCCTATCCCTGTGTCATATGCTTATATGCTTTATTAGGACCTATTAGATCCTATTTTGGCAATTTTGTGGTTTGAATTCCAAATTATGCAAGTGATATTGGTAACTTGTTCTTCTTCTACCCACATTTTCTCACTTGTCCTATCACCCTATCCAATTTTTCCCCATTCTCCAAGGTACAAAATGCCATTAGTGTCCCATCCTTGAGGATGGGGCCCAAGTTTGGCTCAAGACTCTATGTCAAGTTATTTTTAAAGAATTTGATCTCATTGTTAGCTTGAATGATTTTGAATCTTGAAATGATGTATCAAGTAATTAAGATTAATTGGGCAATTGGATTCAAATTTTGAAGGCAAGCATCTAAAATCAAGTTTCTCCAAGTCTTCAATTATTCAATATCATTCAAATCAAAGGAAGGCTTCTCTAATTGAATAAATTTTATTTGTCATCATGGACAAGTAGGGGAATTTTCAATCAAGAAAGAAAATCCTCCCTTCTATTCAAATTCTTTCTCCTTCATTCCAAGAGATTACCAGGCATATCAAAATTAAAGATCGAGGAATTTTATTCATAGATCCATGCATTTGTGAGGGCATCCTTGATTCATTACATTATAAGGTAAACTCATTGATTTCAAGTACATGCAATCATCTTAATGGGCATGAGAGACTTCTACGTCCCTCTGCAAGAGTTTATGTATAGTGAATCTAACATTACCCTTTTACATACTTCTCTTACGAAAATCTTATTATTTTTCAAGGATTATTTATAAATAGGGGTGTGACCAAGTCATACCACTTTAGACAACCTTTTTACCTTTTTTTGTATGCCAAAATAAAGTTCAAATATGCTGAACAAAATATGGAAAGATTGGATATTGTTAGAGGAACCCTTAAAAAAATAGCTAAAATTACAAGGTATAGAATGTCATTGGCATCTTGTACTTGTAGACACGTAAATTTGATTACACCATTATGCAATCTTATTTAGTCATCTCCTAGGAAATTACTGATTAAATATTAAATATTTATTTATTTATTTGTCATCCCCTAGTTAATTTATTTATTAAATTAACTATAGTCCAATTGATAAAATCAAAGGATAACCCAAAATCAATTTATTAATTCAAACCCTATTCCTCTATTAAATTAAATAAATCCTCAAATATATTTAATTTAATCCCACATCCCCCTTTTTATTAAATAAATATTTTAATAAATCATCATTTTCCCTAAACCATCCCTAAAACCTATCTTAACCCCTAATCCAACCCATCCACCCATACTAACCTCACTTAGCCTCCTAACTAACCCATCCCATCAAAGCTAAACCACTTATCCCCTAGCTGATGCAGGAGCATCCAAGAGTAGTTGGCTATCCTGCATGGTTAAGAGATTTTGGTGGGCTTGAGTACACTTATTTGGGTCTTGGGTATAGTTAATTTTGATGTATTTAATAAGTATTGTAAGTCTTCAAAGGCATTTGACATTTAATTTCCGTTGGAGGCTAACTTGTGACTTATATTGTATAACCAGGGGTTGTGGTGGAGTCTTTAGTCATTATTCATCCATCTTGGAGAAGAGGAGGTGGTAGAGGAGCAAATTTTGAGAAATGCTAGTAATTGAGGCTTGGAAAACAAGGAGATTGCTTGGTGGGCTTGCGAGCACAAGTTGAGATCTTGGAGGTTTTTACCAGAATGTGGATTTGGACTAGCTAGGGTTTGGATTAGATCTCGAGGGATCTTGAAGAACTATTTCTTGCTTTGTATTTGGCCATAATTAGGAAGGCCTTACACCTCGACACATTGCATATAATAAGTTATATCTATGAATAAATTATTGTGACTTGGCTTCAAATCTTGCATTGTTATTGTGTTTCCACTATGTGGTTATTTGCTAGGGGCTCGGACATCTCCTTTAGGCATTCTCTTACCTTACACTACATCATGTGGTATTAGAGTGAAGGTTGTTCCTGAGTGTGTAGATCGAGCATTGAAGTTTAGGCAGTTTGCACTAGGATCTTGTGAAGGGGATTTATTAGGGTTTGCGAAGATGCCTCTGAGAAGATTGGACCCTAGGGCTATTGATGATCTTAGTGATGTTGTGGAAGAAAGGATCTTAAAGAGTGTTAAAGTAGATTATAGATCTAAAGTAGAAGAGGTTAAAGCCACTTTAAGATCTGAGATGGTGTTGATGAAGAGTGATATGATTGCTGAGATCATAAGAGTTGTAGGTGGTGTACCTCAGCATATGGGTACTGAAGATGGTTATCATGAAGCTGCTAAAGACTTTGAATTTGCTGGATCAAGTGGTGAGGACAAAACTAATCATGTGGAGAGACCTATGGGAAATAGGGTTGGTCAGTTTGCTAGACCTAGATCTTAGTTGAAGTTGAAGCATAACATGGAGGTTTTTAATTTCTTGGGTATTTTGAATCCTGAAGACCTGATTGATTGGATTGGTGAATTGGAATACTACTTTGAGCTTGAGGATATTGAAGACCCACTTAGAGTAAGGTTTGCACAAACTAAGCTGAAGGGACATGCTACTCTTTGGTGGAAGGAACTACAAAGGGACAAAAAAGAGGAAGGTGAAATAAAGATCACTAGATGGAGATTGATGGTGACTTATTTGAAGGCTAAGTTCATTCCTATCGATTATGAACTTGAGTTGTTTAAGAGGTTGTAGAATCTGAAACAAAAGGATATGACTATGAAAGATTATACTGAGGAGTTCTACAAGTCGACTATTCAGTCTGAGCATAGAGAACTGTCAAAGGAGAAGATAGAACAATACATTAATGGTTTAAGATTCAATATTCATGATAAGGTTGGTATGCTAAATATTTCATCAGTTGAGGATACTTATCAATATACTTTAAGAGCAAAGGAGAAGCTGAAGAGGAAGAATCAAGGTAGTTCTCGAGGGAAGGAGAAGTAGGACTACTCGATAAAGGCTAACATGAGTGTAGAAGATGAACCAAAACATGTTGAGCAGAAAAGAAGGACATGTAGAGGTGAGTTTAAGGGTACTTGTTTTAGATGTCATGAAGAAGGATGGTGATAGAAGAGTTGCTGCTATGAATGAGGTTGAAGACCATGAACATAAGCAGGAAGAGAGTTTATTGGCTTGGTGAGTATTAGTTAGTCAGAGGGAATCTTGTCAAAGGAGTAATTTGTTCAGGACTCGTTGTAAGTCCGGTGGTAAAGTCTGCAATGTGATTGTGGATGGTGTTAGTACTGATAACCTTGTTGCTGAGGAGATGGTTCAAAAACTTGGTCTGAAGAGAGTGAGACATCCTTATCCTTATAGGATTGGCTAGTTGCAAGGTGAGCATGCTTTGGAAGTGAAGGAGTAGTGTCTTGTTGATTTTTAGATTGGGCAGTATAAGGATCAAGTGTTGTGTGATATTGTTGACATGAATAGTTCTCATGTGTTGCTTTGTAGACCTTAGCAGTATGATTGCAAGGATGTGCATGATTATGTCAAGAATGTGTTTACAATTAAGAAAGGTGGCAGGAAGCATTCTCTAATTCCTTTGTAAAACAAGGAGGTTGGTAGAAGGAACCCGAGTATTGGCAACTGAGTTGAGTTGGCAGATTCTAATAGGGTTAGCGATCAGTATGGATAGAAAACCTGTGGAAGACTAAAGATGGAAAAGTGGAAGAAGAGCAAAGGAAAGAGTGTATGATTTGAAGACTTGGAGGACATGTATGTGAAGAACTAGTTTCAGATTTATGTGTTGAATCCTGGAAGATGTTCTTCCAGCTACTGAGAACATCTTTTCGCACCTAGGGAATTTGATGTAGGAGCATCCTAGAGTAGTTGGCTATCCTGCATGGTTAAGGGATTTTGGTGGGGTTAAGTAGACCTATTTGGCTCTTGGGTAGTTAATTTTGATGTATTTAATAAGTATTGTAAGCCTTCAAAGGCATTTGACATTTAATTTTTGTTGGAGGCTGACTTGTGGTTCTTCAAGTATTTAATGTTAGGTTTATTTAGTTTTTAGCATTTTGGGCTGACTTTTGGCCTAGATTGGTATAATTAGGGGTTGTGGTGGAGTCTTTAGTCATTATTTATCCATCTTGGAGAAGAGGAGGTGATTGAGGAGCAAATTTTGAGAAAGGCTAGTAGTTGAGGCTTGGAAAACAAGGAGATTGCTTGGTGTGCTTGCAAGCACAAGTTGAGATCCTGGAGGTTTCTACTAGAGTGTGGATATGGAATAGCTAGGGTTTGGATTGGATCTTAAGGGATCTTTCATAACTATTACTTGCTTTGTATTTGGTTGTAACCAAGAAGGCCTTACAACCCAACACATTGCATGTAATCAGTTATATCTATCAATAAATTATTATGACCTAGCTCCAAATCTTGTATTATTATTGTGTTTCCATTGTGTGGTTATTTTTTGGGGGCTAGGAAATATCCTTTAGGGATTTTCCTACCTTGCACTACGTCACTAACCCCCTTCCTAAGCTAAGCCTAATCCCCTCCTAAACTTTTGCACAACTTTAAGCAAAGGTTAAGACTTGCTAACCCAAGCCAAAGTCAATAACTCTCCCTTGTCCTCTTCCATCCCTATCCAAGAGCATTAATGGCTCTTACGTGCCATTAATGCCTCTTACATCCCTTTTACACACTCATCCTCCCTTATTATTCCCCTTGACCCTCCATTTTGACCACCCAATCCCCTTATGACACTTGTCACAAGGCTAGAACCCTGAACAAGCACAATCCAAATGTTCCCCTTTCAAAGCATCCTAGCTCTCCCTCACCATTCTTCCATCCTTGCATCCTGAACCTCCATCTCACTACCCCTTGGCCTATAAATAAAGCCCTTTCCCTCTTACAATCCATATCATCTACCCATGCAAACTTGTAATGCCTCACTAACCACTGTAGTATAGCCATTTTACTCTATTACCATGTCAAAATCCACCTTCACCTCCATTATTGAATCCTCCATTCACCCTCATACTTGATAAACATCTCATCCCTTGAAGCTTGAGTACATCATGAGTACACATCCCCTGTCCATCAGGGACATACTGATGTTATCATAGGAAAGACTTAAGGAGCTTACCATTTTTGGTTTGCTCTCCTCCATGGTGTCTTCCTTGGTCTTATCATAAGTGTTAATTTGTTTTGTATTGTGAATGCTTTTGTTAATCTTAGTATTCCATTTGCACTACTAAAATAGGTGATACATTACTTGATAAACACCCTACCCCTTGAAGCTTCAGCACATCATGAGCATACATCCCCTATCCATCAAGGACATACCAACATTATTGTAGGAAACACTTGAGGAGCTTACCATTTTTGGTCTGCTCTCCTCCATCGTGTCTTCCTTGGTCTTATCATAAGTGTTAATTTGTTTTGTATTGCGAATGCTTTTGTTAATCTTAGTATTCAATTTGCACTACTAAAATAGGTGATACAGTACCTAGGTATAGGAAAATTCCCCACCCTTTACATGACATTTTAAAATCATATTTCACCCATAGGTCAAATCTGTGGTACGATTTCCATTTTTGTATATTTATGCTCTCTATCGATCTACAATAGTATTTTATCCCCAATTTCTTGATAACTTGTTAAATTGTCATCTCACTCAAGCAGTGAAGACAATTTTGTGTGTCTACTAAGCATTACTGTGATTGCCTAGTTTAGAAGGTATGCCTACCAAGTTCACTCGAGTGCCAAAGGAAAGTATGCAGAAAGTGAGCATTAACCGAACTCACTCAGTTAATGAAGGAAAGATCAGATGAAGCCAATGCTAATCGAGCTCACTCAGTTGCCAAAGGATTTTCATGAAGTTTGTAGTGTTAACCAAGCTTCTATTGGTTAACAAAGGAAATCATTTCTAAGTTAGTTTCTACCGAGTTGGGTCGGCTAACGAAGGATTTTCTTATTTTGGCATAGTAAGCTTAATTGATTTATCTATTGATTCTAGCTGACTGAGTTGATGAATATTAATTATTCTAAGTTGTATTTGAGTCGACTTAACAAAGTGGAAGACATAAGTATAAGGTCAAGTTTGTGATTTCAAAGTAAGAGGTGAATGAAAAGCATGAAGATGTTATTGATGATCTAATGATGAGAAGAGGAAGTGAATTTGAAGGATAAGCAAAGTATCCTTGTGAAGTAGAAAAGCTATATTCAATCAGGAAGGATCAAGTACAAGCTAGAACAGAGATTTTTAATTAGCAATTCAGTTGTATTCAAATCAAGTCATCTCATTGTTACTCTTTAACCATTATAGCAGTAATATAAATCTACTAATAGAATTGGCTTAACAACTATTTGCAAATCCTCTAACAACGTAGTAGTTGTATTGAATTGTCTAAACACCTCTAACAAGGCCACTCTTAATAGGGTGATTAAATCCTTTAATAGGTCCACACATAATAGTGTGTTTTGTAACCTTTAACAAGGTTGGCTCCTAACAGGGCTCACTTCAGAAGAGCGAAAACAGTAACTAGTTACAATTGGTGATTTTTTCCAAATTAGGTTTCCACGTTACATCTTGGTGTCTATTATGTTCAAGACATTTTATTTTATGTGATTGAAACTAAGTTAAAGTAGTGGTAATTAGAGATAACATCTGAAGTTTATATTTCAAGCATTTATCAAGTTATGGCATTATGTATGTGTTTATCAAGCTTCAGCAATATTCAATTTTCAGTTTGCATTTTGTACTAACATCTAAGGGGTTTGGGATTTATTTTAGTAGTAATTGATTCACTCCTCCCCTCTCAATTACTCTTCTTATATTTCCAACAATTGATATCAGAGCTTTTGGAGCTTGTAGAGAAAGTTTCAAGGACTTGAGCTAAAGATCAGGATGTCTTACGGAAGAGAAATCCCCAAGCTTAACAGAGACAATTTTATAGCATGGCAAGGACTTATGAGGTTACACTTGGCTACCATTAGTGACTTAGGATGCAAGTATCTTGATACTGAATATAACACTCCCATTGGAACATTATATGTTGAAGGAATTTCTGAAAAGAAGAATCATAACATCATGATGATTGATATTGCATCTGCTCTTAGTTATGTTGAATTTGATGAAGTCAAAGATTGCAAGACAACTTATGAGATGTGGATCAAACTAAAATATATATATGGAGGAGATGATAATGAAAGAAGAGCTAAGGCTGAAAGTCTTAGAGGTCATGTTGATCAGATGAGAGTGAGAGAAGATGAGAACATTGCCAAATATGTGGAAAGAATCAAAGCAAGTGTAAGTGCATTCAAAGCATCTAGAGGAGACATTGAAGAGAAAAAATCTGTAAGCAAGGTACTTAGAACTCTTCTTCCTATTTATGCAATTAGAGTATCTGTTATTTAATGAATGAGATGTGATCCAAGTAATATAATATCTTTGGATGCTCTAGTTGGAAGATTGACAACTTTTGAGTTAGACAATTTTGATAACTATGTTCCTAGTTCAATGGTTATTAAATCTGTTTTTAAACCTAAACTTTCACTCAATGAAAAGGGTAAGAAATCAAAATCTAGTCAATTATAAAGTGAAGAAGAAGTATCATCAAAAGAAATTTTAGATAGTGATCTTGAAGTTGTTGAAGCCCTACTTGCAAGAAAGTATTCCAAAGGAAGAGGAAAGTACAAAGGTAAAGTTCCTCTTATCTGCTTTTCTTGTGAAGAAGTTGGTCACATTGCTACTAGGTGTCCAAATAAGGAAATCAAGGATGAGAAGAAAAGCAATAAGCACGAAGGCAAGAAGTATTTCAAAAAATACAAGAACTACAAGGACAAAGGTAAGAAATCTTGTTTTATAGCTAAAGATTCTGATAATAGTAAAGATGAAATGGTATATATTGTTGTGAAAGATGAATCTAATGATGAAGGAGATAAAATGACACTTATCTCTCATGTTAGAAAAAATGATATATGGATTGTTGATGGTGCTTGTTCACATATGACTGGTGACAAAACAAAATTTGACCACATGGAATATTATGATGGAGGTAGTGTGAAATTTGGAAACAATGAACCTTGTAACATAAAAAGAAAATGATGTATTTCATTGACAAAAGAACTTATATGTGACAATGCTTATTAGGTTGAAGGACTAAAGTGTAATCTACTGAGTGTGGCACAATTGAATAACATTGGATTCAAGGTAGAATTCACGAATGGACAGGCCAAACTACTGGATGGAAAAGGAATTATGGTTGGATCTGGCAAGCAAACAAAAGGTAATCTATTTTATCTTGATCTCAGTGATTGTTCATGTTTTATTGCTCAAGTAGAGGAAAGATGGTTATGGCACAAAAGGTTGTGTCATGTAAACTTTGATAATCTAATTAAGATAAGCAAACATAAAAGGGTAAGAGGTATTCCTAGTTTGAAGAAACCTAACATGGGTCTATGCAAGAATTGCCAAATTGGTAAGATGGGAAAGACTAATTTCAAAAGCAAAAACTATCAGTCAAAAGAAGTCTTGGAAATTGTTCATATAGACTTATGTGGACCTATTGGAATAGAAAGCTATAGTAGAGAAAATGTTTTCATTCTTTTTGTTAATGACTATTCTAGGATGATAACAATAATGAATCTACAAGAAAAAATAGAAGCCTTTCAAAAATTCAAGTGGTATCTGCCAAGAGTAGAAAAGGAAACTGGAAAGAGGTTGAAATGCTTAAGATCAGATAGAGGTGGTGAATTCATCTCCAATGAATTCAATAATTTTTGCATTGAAAGAGGAATCAAAAGACAAGTATCAACTCCTGGTACACAACAGGAAAATGGTATAGCTAAAAGAAGAAATAGATCTATCATGGATTATGCAAGAACCCTAATGATTGAAAAGAAGCTTGTTCTCAAATACTGGAAGGAAGTTATTAGCACTATAGTTCATACCTTAAACAGAGTATAGTTGAAGAAAGATTCAAATGAAACTCCTTATCAGCTATGGTGTAGCTACAAACCCAATGTAAGTTACTTGAAAGTATTTGGCATCAAATGTTATATCTTAAAAGAATCTAAAAAGGGAAAATTTGATGTAAAAGGTGATGAAGGCATATTTCTAGGATATTCTTGTAGAAGTAAAGCATAAAAATGTTTGAACTTGTCTACTCATAAAATTATAGAAAGTGCACATGTTAGAATTGATGAGTTTGTAGAAAAGAGTGAAGAAGAAAGCAACAAGGAGCCAGAAGATTACAGAAGATTTGTTTACTATGAACTTGATACCCTACCAAATCTATTTGAGAGAAAGGAAGCTTCATCTCCTAAGTCTCTAAAATCTCCAACAGTTACTGAGTTGCAGACAGTGCAACTCGAGCTACAGTCAGAAGGACCTGAGTCACAATCAAAGACTACCAAGTTAGTTCAACCTAAGCATGATGGACCCGAGTCACAGACAGAGGACCTAAGCTTGAAACTAAAATTCAAGAAGAAGAAGGTGGAACTCATTCAAAGCCCAAAGAGCCTGTGTTAGCAAGATATGTCATAAGGCATCATGCACTTGATCAGATCATTGGAGACAAATCTGATGGAACAATGACAAGAAGCAAATTAAAAGGTACATGTTTACTAGCTGAATTTGAACCTAGAAGTGTTAAAGATGCTCTGGAAAATGAAAGTTGGATTGAAGTAATGAATGAAGAGATAAAACAGATAGAAAAGAACAAAACATGGACACTTGTTCCTAGACCCAAGGATTAAAATGTAATTGGTACAAAGTGGGTATTTAGAAATAAGCTAAATGAAGATGGAAAAGTTTCAAGAAACAAAGCAAGATTGGTGTGCAAAGGTTATTCTCAAGAAGAAGGTATTGATTATGGTGATACTTTTTCTCATGTGGCAAGACTAAAAGGTGTTAGAACTTTACTAGCATATGCAACGCATAGAGGATTTAAAGTATATCAAATAGATGTCAAATTTGCATTCTTGAATGGAATTCTCGATGAAGAAGTCTACACTAAACAACCAAAACGTTTTGTAGATCCTAGCAAAAGAGACATGGTTTGCAAGTTACACAAAGTATTATATGGTCTCAAGCAAGCTCCCAGAGCTTGGTATGAAAGACTTCATAATTACTTCGTATAGATTGGCTTTCAAAGGACAAATGATAACAATAGTCTGTATATCAAGGAAGGACCAGAAGAAGATTATGTTGGCAAAAATGTTTGTTGATGATACTCTATTTACAGGAAATGATGACTTGTGTAAAGCATTTTCAGAAGAAATGGGTAAAGAATTTGAGATGTCTATGTTTGGTGAGATAAAATTCTTTGTTGGATTGTAGATACAACAGAACAAAACTGGTATCTACATCATTCAATCTAAGTATGTCAAAGAAATACTAAAAAAGTTTGGAATGGAAGATTCAAGACCAGTTGGAACTCCTACGTCTATTGGACATACGCTCTCCAAAAATGATGATTCCAAAGAAACATATTAGACCACATATAGATTAATGATTGGAAAATTGCAATATGTGGTATACACAAGGCCTAATATTGCTCTAGAAGTTGGAATAGTGGCAAGATTCTCAGCAAATCTCAAGGAAAATCATATGATGGCAATCAAAAGAATCATGAGATATCTGAAAGGTACTGAAGACTATGGTTTATGGTATAAACTTGGAGGCAATTTGGACTTGAAAGTATTTATTGATGTTGATTGGGTAGGAAGTATTGATGACAGATAAAGCACTAGAGTTGGAGCATTCTTTCTTGGTGAAAGACTAGTGTCTTGGACAAGCAAGAAAGAAAATTGTACATCTCAATCCACAGCAGAGCCAGAATATATGGTAGCAGTAGTTAGTTGTTCTAACATTGTTTGGTTCAAACAATTATTAGAAGGAATGAAGATAGAGATCAAGGATCCAATAGTCATATACTGTGATAACACTAGTGCAATCAACGTATCAAAAAATCTAGTGATGCATCCCAAAACAAAGCACATTGCAATAAAATATCACTTCTTAAGAGAATTGGTGCAAGAAAAAGAAGTCAGATTGGAATATGCTAATACAAAGGAATAGATTGCAGACATACTTACCAAGCCATTACCCAAGAATGCATTTTTGTATCTAAGAGGTAAGGTCATTCCCCTATCTGAAATTCACTAAATGAAGCTTAGTAATGGATCAACCAAAACCTATTAAAGATCAATCAATTAGTGCAAAATTAGCAAGGGCATATTGCAGATGAATTAGTACTTAAGGTACATTAGTATTAACATAATTGCTATCTTGGCATATTGTCAAAGAGGGAGAAGTTTACTGTCATGTCTCTACGAAATTTTTGGAACCAAAATAAAGTAAGGAACCAAAGAAGGAGAAGTTTTCCAAAGAAGAAGAAGTTTGCTAAAAGAGGGAGAAAGTTCTAAATAAATTTGGTAGCAGTTGTTGTAGAAAGAATCTAGTGAAAGAAAGAGTTCATATTGACGGAGGCAGTTCTCAAAGAACCATTCCAAAATTTCATTGTGCTATGACACATTGTGTTGCCATCAATGCTAGAAAGGGAGATTGTTGGATACAATTGATTAATTGTGTGTTGTCTTTAATGTTACACAAATGTCATATCATTATCATTCAGTATATGTTGAGCTCACTCGGGTAGTGAAGACAATTTTGTGTGTCTACTGAGTGTTCCTCTGATTGCCTAGTTCAGAAGGCAGTGTCTAATGAGTTCACTCGGCTGCCAAATGAAAGTATGTAGAAAGTGAGCGTTAATCGAGATCACTTGGTTAATGAAGGAAAGATTGGATGAAGCTGGTGCTAATTGAGCTCAATTAGTTTCCAGAGGATTTTCAAAAAATTTGCAGTGTTAACCGAGCTTCTGTTGGTTAACAAAGGAAATTGTTTCTGAGTTAGTTTCTATTGAGCTAGGTTGGCTAGCGAAGGATTTTCTTATTTTGGCATAGTAAGCTTAATTGATTTATCTATTGATTCCAGCCAACTAAGGTGATGAATATTAATTATTCTAAGTTGTATTTGAGTCGACTTGACAAAGTGGAAGATATAAGTATAAGGTCAAGTTTATGATTTCAAAGTATGAGGTGAATGAAAAGCGTGAAGATGTTATTTAAGATCTAATGATGAGAAGAGGAAGCAAATTTGAAGGATAAGTAGAGTATCCTTGTGAAGCAGAAAAGCTATATTCGATTAGGAAGGATCAAGTACAAGCCAGAATAGAGATCTGTGATCAGCAATTTAGTTGCATTCAAATCAAGTCATCTCATTGTTACTCTCTAACCATTGTAGCAGTGATCTAAATCTCCTAACAGAGTTGGCTTAATAGTTATTTGCAAATCCTCTAACAAGGCGACAGTTCTATTGAATTGTCTAAAGACCTCTAACAAGGCCACTCCTAACAGGGTGATTAAATCCTTTAACAAGGTCACACCTAACAGTGTGTTTTGTAACCTTTAACAGGACTGGATCCTAATAGGGCTTACTTCAGAAGAGTGAAAATAGTAAGTAGTTGCAATTGGTGGTTTTTTTTCTAAATTGGGTTTCCACGTCAAATCTCGGTGCCTATTATGTTCAAGCTATTTTATTTTATGTGATTGCAACTAAGTTAAAGTAGTGGTAATCACAAATAATATCTAAAGTTTATATGTTAAGCATTTACTGAGTTACATCATTTTGTATGTGTTTACTAAGCTTCAACAATATTCAGTTTTCAGTTTGCATTTTGTATTGACATCTAAGGGATCTATGATTTATTTTAGTAGTAATTGATTCACCCCTCCCCTCTTAGTTACTCCTCTTATATTTCCAATAGTGACTTTGAAAAGGAGAGGTGATTTTCTTATTTAAATAGATTCCCTTTTCTCGCCATACAAATTCTAATGATATGTATTAGCTTATTGAAACCAATCATGAATTATCTCCTATATTTTAATAAATGTTATCCCTAGCTCATAGTGACAAACAAAGCGATACATCATTAGAGTGTGATCCCTGTTTGGAACTTCTCAAAGCTTTATGTGCCTTGCTCAATATCGTACCTCTTGTATGTTTTCCAATTTCCATAAATAGTAACTATTGATATGGGGGAGAGGAGGGGGATGCTATTAGACAATATGCTTGATTATATTTTCTTGTATAGAAAAATTCTTTTACATGCTTGCTTGTTCATAATGTGCTAATTGTTATATACTACATTTAGATTTTTTTAGATTACCCTTTTTGCTACATTAGTACAAGGCAATAAAGGGGTCAAAATTTTATGTCATTTCTCCACTTGTATGCCTTTTTATATATGTGTCATATACATGTTATGTTGTGCATGGTTATTTTTTTCATAAATATGCCTTTGTGTTGTCTTCTCAAGGATGATGCAAAATGGGAAAAAAAACTATCTAATTTTTCTTCTTTGCAATGTTGACCTAAAAATACTTCCATTAATATTTTTTATTTAATTTTCCCTTGTTCTCATGGTTATACCATCTTTGGGGGGTAATGTCAATTTATTTTTACATCATTCTTGATGTATACAAGTTATCACATTATCATACCTTGTGATTTTTCTTTTCTGTTATGTAATTAATTTCCCTTGGTTTGTCCTTACTCAAGGGCATAAAAATGTAAACATATTTTAGATGCATGTATTCTCTTTAAAGTCGACTTCTCCTATAAATTTTTTTACAATTACTTTAGCAAAAGTGGATACATTTTGCTCCTTGTTACACATTTTGTACACAAAGACAAGACAATTATTTTCACTTATGTCTTAATAGATAGCCCTAGAGACCATGTTTTCCTTGGATTGATCTTTTACCTTGCATTATTTTTCCATGAAAATTATAAAATAAGTTGATTTGAGAGAATGCTTTCCTTAGGCCTAACCCTTTTATGGCTGATTTGCTCATGGATAATGCTTTGCTTGATTATCATTTTTGATGGGTTGGCTAGCATAATGCAGGTTACTAAACCCATCAATCCATCTTTTGCATTGATCTCTCCCTCTTTACACAATCCCAATCCATTGCAAGTCAAACCAACCCCACCCCACCCCCCCACCCCCCCCCCCCCCCCCCAGCACTCTCTCTCTAGTACTGCTTCTTGGTCTTGGTTTAGGGACCTAAGTCACTTGCGAAATTGTTGTCTCCTAGTCTATTTAACCTTGATAAAAAAAATTCAATGCTTTGATTTAATTTATTGTGAGAGTAAGGTAATCTTATACTATCATTAAAGTGGGGCTAAATGTAAAATCCTAAATTATACCCATGTACACTTGGATGCTAAAATAGGTCATATTTTAGTTTCCTTGGGGTTCCACTCATTTTGCATTTTGGTAAGACCAAGGTGCTAAAAATTTTTTGATCTCCCATATTTTCTTCAAAAATTAAATTGGAGTTCGATCTTAATGGTCAAGTAAGAGATCCAAATACTTATCAGCCCACTTCATGTTTTGAGCTCCAAAGATGCTTAAGAGAGTTATATAAGCAACCTACCTCTCCTCATTTTTGATAGAAGCAATCAATTAACCAAGAGGGCAATAAAAAATTCATATACATATAAAATCATACATCAAAGGCATTAAGTACATGAATATCAATGTGAATAGATTCAATCTCAAGGTAGGTGCCATCAAGCATAACAACATTGGAAATTTGAAGAGTATCTATAGATTTGTGCATTTGTGAAGAGCATCCTTGATTATTCTCAATAATCAAAGACTATAAAAAAACATTCAAGCATATTCCAAATTTACTTGTGATGCTATATGTTTTTTTTTTTTTAAGATTTACCCTCTACTCCAAATTAACACACTTTTGATACATGAATATTTCATTTCAATTTCAAGTTTGATCCCTCAACCAAGGTTTGAATGAGGTAAACCCCCTTTTACCCAAAAATAGATATTTTCTGCTTGTACAAAAATAGGTAGAACTAATTTGGTGTCTGAATCTAGACTATACATGAGCTTACCTATAATCTAAGACTTTAAACATTCATAAATATCGAGACAAAGTTGCCAAAACTGATTTGGTTCCTCCAACTTTGTTTAAATTCAAATTACTAATAAGTAATTGTCTATGGGATCTATCTTTGATAATATAATTTTCCTATCTAATTTTTGTCAAATTTTGTTTGCTAAGAATAAATTTCCCTCATTATATTGTCTTTTTTCATGTGAGGGGTATCCCAACTACCTAATCTTGTGCCCAACATGCCTTAAGTAGATCTTACTTACTGTTGAGTTGGGGTTTAGGAAGGAATAAGTTGGGGAAAGACTAATCCCTTGGAGATGCACATAATAAGCCATAAACCATGTGTATAAGGTAAGCCTAAGCCACACAATCAAACCAAAGACCAACATGTAGAAAAAGCACACTTTTGTGTACTTACTTTTTCCTCTATCTTGCATCTATAATTACATTTTCATATCCATCATCTTCCACATGTTTGACAATTCGTTGCACTCATTTGGTGCTCACACCTCCTTGAGCTTAGTAGGTCATCCTCCTTATGAATGTGAACATAGGAAATATGATACCCTAGATCTCCATGTTTCTCATGTTATATACTTATTAGGGGATCATTAGAGATGCCTAAAATATGCAACTAAATTTACAAAATATAATTTTTTGTTAAGTTTTTATTAATAGTAATGTACAAATAATATGGAAGCAAGTAACAATAAGATAACACACACATACAATACAACTCAAAACATAGATTACAAATCTCAAGAGTTCCATAATGAAGAATAAAGTACATGTTTAAATCCACTAGGTAATATCATAGTACACAAGTAGAACATAATGTAGATGAATGATCAAGAACATCATCTCATGCAAGAATCTCAAACACACTGATATAGTATCCCAAATACACAAGGCTCTGTCATACTGTATGAGATACAAACCAAAGTATCAAGTACATATACAACATTTTGGAAAGGTACCATAACCAATATACAAATAAATATACAAGAATAAGATTAGAAGATAAAATATGTCTCCAAAGATGAATCAAGGTAAAGGAATTGTTACAAGGATCATCTAGCACTAGAATAGGAAATCAAAACGTATCTCAATAGTAAAGGTTACACTTCCACTCAACCTCATGGAACCCTAAAAAGGCCCACTCCCTTTGTGTTAAGGAGATAACAACAAACTCCATATATATACAAAAATATAAAACCAATAACAAAGATCAAGGATGGAATCCTGAAAAGCTATCTTATCTCAAGGTCAATACTCAATTGCAAAGATAGTATACGCTAATCCCAGAGGCAAGAACACATGTAGGAAACCTAATATGTATATAGGGAAGTATCATTACCTATGTATAATGCTTGAGTTTTGTCCCAACAACTTCTATAGACCTTGACACTTAAGTGACCATATGTGGTATCAATAAACCTCTCATACAAATAAGGCTACTAATTATGCAATACCTCAATCAAGCATCTTCTCGCACACCCATCCTAGTTAAGACTTCAATCAAGTACTCATGCATGGGTGAGAAACATATATTATTAATTCATTTTAAAACCCCCCAATTTATGTGTCATGTTACCATTTTGTTAAGTTATTTATACTAAGTGTTCCTGACAATTGCTTGTGAGCCCTATTGCTTATTGCAAGCCACCCCCATATATACACCTAGATAACCTACCCTAAGCTCATAAGTCATAAAGAATCCCATACATAAAATTAAAGCAATTAAGTATAGTTCCATAAAAAGGTAACTGAAATACACATATTGGTCCTTAAACCATAATATAACTTTTATCATATTAAATTGGAAGAACTTCAATTTAATGATTGTTTAGCACCTATTTAGTGAGATTTAATGCTAAGCTCGCATTTAATTTGTATTATCCCCTTTCTTCTTACCTCTTTTTATTCTTCCTATACGAAATTAGGGTATGACCTAATAGCTCTTCCTTGGTGTCCCTATTTCATGGCACAAATCTTGAGGTAGTGTCTGTCCACTTGGGTCCTCCCTTATCTTCCTCCAATCACATAAAATCTTTTTTCCACACTAATAATTAGTTTTTCTCAAGATTTGCAACTAATTTCCCAAAATCAAAGCATGTTTTGGGACCCTAAGGGAATCTTAGGGATTTCTCTGCATAGGAGTAAGGGATGCGCTACCTAGGAGTAAAGGATGCAATGCATCATCCATGATGTAATTTTCTATTGATGATGTAGTACATCCTTGATCATGACCCATTTTTGGGTCCCCCTCTCGACCTAAGTGTTGGGGTTGATATGAGCCATTAATTTCTTGCCTGGTTCACTGATGGGAGAAAGTTTATTTCAAATCCTTCATAATTGCATCCATTTGCCTCATTTTACATTCATACACATGCAATCTACATTCATCACTGGCATGCACAAGCACTCAAGCATTTAAGCCATTTATAACTACATTTAAGGGCATCCTTTTGCAAGCTTTTAGAGAGGATGTCTCTTGCATTTGAGGAGCTTTTAAGGAGCCTTAAGGAGTTCATTTGGAGGCTTCATCATCTCTTCCATATTCATGCCACAAGCTTTCAAGATATAGCTTCATTCCTTGGAGATAGTGGAGTTTATCATCAAGCAATGACTTCTACATTCATCCTTCATATCCTTTTGATCCAATCAATTGGTAAAGTGAGTTCATTACATTTAAATTGAGATATCCTACTATTGTAAGATGAATTCATGTATATATTTTACATTTTCAACATTTTAATTATTTTAATTTCAAGGTTAATTCATAAACTGGGGTTTGACCAAGGTAAACCATTCATCAACAAAATAAAACACTTTTTACTACAGGTTGTGTATCTCAAATGGAAAAATAGAGCACATATTCAAATACCCTTTTTATATAACTTTAGATATGCAAAAATTGTATCGCATTCAGATGCAGAAGGTCAAGGACACGATGTAACCCTGACCTCTCTCCAAGTTGACCCTGACCTTCAAGATCGACCTTGACCAAGAGCTGAGAGATTTATGGGTTTTAGAGACCTAACTATATCAAGTTTGGAACTAGATCTATTCACCTTTTCAAGTTGCACAAAAGCCAGAAAACTAGATCCAATATTTCACCTCATTCTTCAAGATAAGTCATTTAATTGCTTTCTTCATTTTAGTATATCTCTTTTCTACAACTATAATCTCAATTGCATTTCATAGCTCTTGCTACATTAGGGTTTTGAGGGTCTTGCATTCTTTCTCTAATTATATAATTATTAAATATTTGTTTGTATTAGTGCTCCTTCATCATTTGGTTTGCACTAATCTTCTTAGATCTAATTACCTTAGAGTTGGAATTGAAAGGATCAATCTCCTTAACTTACATTTGAATTATAAGGTTAACCCTAATCCTGAAATATGGAGTAATTAGGCCCCTTATGATTGCTTCACATTTCACCTTATACAATAATTAATCTGAAACTCATCATTAAACCATTACATAACACACTCTCAAAGACTACAAACACATGAGCTTAGAACATTTGTTGGGTAAGAATAATGGTGACTAAAATATCAACATAAAGTACTTAACATAAATAACACATATAATAGACACTCCCAAGCCTCTGTCTACAATCCCTATAGCCAATGTAAATTCCACAATACCCAACAACCATAAAGATGATAAACACACATACAATTTTCTTTAAAATATTCTTGATGGGTAAAAGTTCACTTATTTTCTAAGGGTTGAGTTTGGTTATAAAATATATCTTTTAATGTTTCATAATTGTTCGATTGTTTACTAATGTAGAGTTTCACTTAATTATTAATGTATGATAAAGTTCATTAATATAAAATATTAAGTATCTAATTAATAATTCATTTATTTAAATTTCCTTTCTTTTGTTTACAACTCCATCCATATTTCATTTGAATGGATATTAAACTAAATCAAACATTTATTTAATTTTAAAACTTAGTATAAAACTTTTAGTTTGTTTACATTAATAAAAATCTAAATTTTAATATTTAATAATTCAATATAATTTTATTTAAAACTTGCAAAATAACCTTATAAAATAATTAACTTAATTATCCTTTATTTATATATTTTTTATAAATCTAAAATAAATAAATAATAACAATAATTTTAAATAAAAGCAAAGGGAAATATTTAATTTCTTGCAGACATATCAAGATGGGTTTTTTTATCCTACAATATAAAATCTTCTATTTCTCATTCAGGTTTTCTTATAGGTTATATTTTATAACGTTTTCATGCAAAACAATGGGAAAATCAAATTAACCAAAACATGTACCAATAGGTAACATAATTTTCAACACCAATTCAGACACAAAGTAGACAATCTTTTTAAAATGAAATATCGACACAACTTCTCAAACATTATCTGTAAATCACAACTAAGCTGAATAATACACAAGGCCAAAACACAAACATTCAAATCCCAACTTTTGACAAATATTTAACTTTGGTGCCCCAAAAAAATCACTAAGACTGATGATGACATGAAAATAATAATCCAAAAACCCTCACACAAACAAACCCAGTAGGTTTTTCTAAAAATAGAAGTCGACCTTCAAAATGCAAAATAAATAAATTAATAAACTAATTCTTAAGTTAAACCATTTAACTTATTCACTTATAATTGATTATTAATATTAACTTAATTGTTATGAATTTTAAAAGTATAATATAACTTAATTTAGAATTATTCTTTTACCACAATATTATAGAGGAATTATCAACAGCTTGAGAAGCTTGGCAGAAATAAATATATTCAAATATTTCTAATGGGATATATATTTAATTAGATTTAGTAAAGAAGAGTGAGGAGTCCAAATTATATATTAATTGAAGTTATTAAAACAAGTGTCTGAATTTAAAAAAAATTGCCAAAAATTATTAATATCAGTATATTCGAGTGTTCTTCATTGAGTTGCATTACACGTTAACAATATTTGCAATCCAGTTTTTATTTTCCATTTACAACACTTGCAGGAGTTTTTATTTTTCAATTTCAAGTTAACAATACTTGCAATTGGGTTAAAAGAAGAGGGTTTTTTCGATCAGGGATTGCTCTGAAAATGGTGAGAATTACAGAAGTAGCAAATCAAGCGAATAAATTAGGATTTCCTAGATTCATAAGTCATTCCTTTTCCTAAGAACACCGATATCAACAATCAATGGCAAATAAATTTTTCCCTTATAAGGGTTTGGCTTTTTCCAAGTCAACATATAAGCAACAAGGAGATAAGCTAAAAGGAAAACATGTGATCCCCTGTATTCCAATCAACAACAGATTTGAAGCTTTAAACAATGATCATTCAAAGTCAAACACATTTAGTGCCCTGGTTAAACAACATGAAGCCAGGGATAGGAAAATGATAAAGCTAAATAAAAACCCTTGTGAAAATATCAATGGGTGGCAAGTTGTAATTTCAAACAGGAATCAAAGAAGAAACACATTGCAAAAAAAGAGGCTAATGATGGAAGAAAATAAATATCCTCAAAAATAATCTATCCAAATTATCAAACCAATAGAGGAAGAAAAGCAAATGACAAAATCGGTTACTTTCCCAACATAAGCAGACAAAAATAGTAAGCTAGCAATATATAAACCTACCAAAATTTCTGAAGCTGACTATATTCCATTAGGGCAAAAATAGTAGCAAGTAGACTTAGAAAAAGTACTAAGGGTTTATGATAATAATTAGAAAATCTATATACCACCACATAAAAGGGAGAAGAGTATTTCAGATATTGCAAAGTTGCCAACACAAAAAGGTAGTAGGACAACTCCACCACTAGATAAGGTAAAGGAAACTAATTTCTATAATTGCTCTGATAAATTATTCATTAGTGACAGGTATATAGAAGAAAAGTGGAAGGAATGTTCAAAGCTACGAGTATATGTACACTAGAGTGGACCAGACAAGTATTTGTCAAAATTGATAAAGAAATTAGAGAAGATCTGCAAACAACAGGTAAGTATTACTCAAAATCATCAATTTATCTTCATTGCAAAAATAAAGAGATAAGAAATAAAATAATTTCTATATTAGAATGCTATTATAAAGGGCATGTAGTTAAATTTCAAACTTGGATACCTAATTGGAATGATGAAAAAGAGCATATGTTACCAACTTGGTATGAATGCAGTAATCTTCTAGTAGAAATTAAAGATTTATATACATTATTTAAAATAGGTAAATCAATTGGTAAACTTATAAGTATAGACTCAGAGTATGACAAAACCAGTAATGTTAAAATTCTAAAAGATGAGGAACCAAATTAAACCAAATCAAAAAATGATTAGGAGAAAAGAGATTATAACAAATAGATCCATTTATGAGATTGAATTTAAGAAATATGAAGGGGAAATTAAAGGCATTAATAAAACAAATCTAGAAATTGATCATAATATTTCAACCATAGAGGAATCCTTTAGAAATATTAGAATAAAGAAGAGGGAACAAAAGATTAAGACAAATAATGAGGACAAATATAAGAAGATAGAAAAACTAGATGAAAGGAAAAATATTGAGCAAAGCACACAAATAGAAAATACACCTATAGTAAAAAAGAGTAAAGAACAAAGTCAATTAGAATGTCCAGAAGTACCAGAACAGAGAACCGAAGGTACATACAAGGAAATGACAACAGTAGCAATGTTGAAAGAATGCAAAATTTGTCACGAGGAGAATGACAATTTGAAAGAAACATAAAGAAGCATTAAAGAATGGTATAAAATGACACATGAGATTAAACTATTACAAGCAAACATTGAAGATCAGGTTATGTTAGGAGAACAATTTCATCAGGAAAATGAGGTAAGACAACAACCTACAAACCAAAGAAAAGAGAAGGAGAATTATAATACTAAGATAGAAATTAGGACCAATATGAACAAAAGGATGGTAAATAGATCAGATATAAACTATTTTGAGGATGACACTAGTCAGATACATTAGGATGGTGAAGATATGATGATTAATAAGGATATGAACCAACAAACAAACTCAGCAAAGGAAACCACAAAAGAAGAAAGTTTAAACTCAATAGATTATACAAAAGATCATGAAGAAGAATATATGATTCCAACAACATACTCAAAACAATGGAGTAATATAACAATCATGAAAAAGTCAAAAAAGAAAAGTTATAAATTTTGGCAAACACCAATAGATGGGAAAGATATCTTTGGAATTAAATCAACAAAGGTGAAGGATAAAACAGAGGAATATAGTATCCCTCCAAAAGTTGAAGCTTTGTTAAAGGAGTCTGAAATATATAATCAGGAAGATCCTATCATAGAGATTGAACTTATTGAAGTGTTACAAAACTAGGAGGAATTTGGGGTACTAAACGAGACCCCGAAAATATTGAAAAAGGAAAATTTAGAAAAGGATATAGATACAGATGTAAAAGAAAATGAAATAATAGAGTAGATTTTAGAAGATTTAATAAATGAGGAACAAGATAAAGAAGAAACTACAAAAGAAAAGAATAACCACATATGTATAGATAATTTGGGTATTTCAATCAACTAGGAAGGATTTAGAACTCTAAAATGTGGTAAATCAAAACTAAAATGAGGAAGAAAATCACTCGAGGAATTCAGAGAAGCAGATGGTCAAGCCAAGGAACAAAAAAAGATATTTGAGGTTCTTAACTCTAGGTAGAGGAAGTGCCTTCCCAAAGAGCAATGAGGATCATAACATGCAACACTAGGGGCCTAAATGCTCCTAGCAAACAAAGAGTGTTAAAACATAACCTAACACTCTTTGAATCATATATAATTATGATACAAGAAACCGAGCTTAACAAAGAAGAAGGGGAAAAACTAAGAAAAAGACTAGGTAGTTGGAATGCATAAATGAAGGAATCAGAAGGAACATCAAGTGGAATGGGAATCATTTGGAATACCAAGACAACAAACATTAAAAATATAAAATCAAAAGGAAACTGGATGGGGAGTATGGTTTCAAGCATTAAGAATAATCTCCAATTCATTCTAATTAATGTTTATGGCCCAATACAAACTTTAGACAAACAAAAAGTTTGGAATGATATATCTGCCTTTATGGAGCTATACCCTATGACAAACATGATCATAGGTAGTGACTTCAATTCCATACTTGACCTCAAAGGAAAATTTGGAGGCTCTCAAAGTTTAACAAGAAACATAGTAGAATTCAGAGAATGGGTTAGAGTTAATAAATTGATAGAAATAACAACTAGTAATGAAGGAAAAGACTTTAGTTATATTGCAAAAAAATTGGACAGATTCTTTTTCAAAGGAGAACTAGTAGAAGTGGATTTCACAGTCACTACCTCAATTCAGGCTATTGCAGGATCAGATCATTATCCTGTTAAAACTAAATTAACAGAACCTATAAAACCTAATAGGAATCCTTTCAAATGTGAAAAGATGTGGTTCTTAGATAAAACATTCATGAAGAATATTAAACAATGATGGGATGAAGGCAAGTTTATAGGATCAAAGATGTATTGTTTTGTATCAAAACTTAAAATTCTCAAAGAAAGCATACAAAAATGGAATAAAACACATTTCAATAATATATTCCAAGACAGACTGAATAATGAAGAAGATCTTTAAAAATTAAATAATGAAATCATTAAAAATGATATGGACACTGAAAAATACATTAAATAAAATGAACTATTAATCATACAAGAAGACATTTCAGCAAAAGAAGAAGTCTTTTGGAGACAAAAGTCAAGGGGAAAATGGCTAGCAGAAGGAGACAGAAACACAAAATTCTTTTACAATATTACAATACACAATAGAGCTTTTTAAACTAATACTCAAATTAAAGATAATAATGGTAGTACTATTGATAATCCAGTAGAAATTGCTCAAACATTCATCACATATTATGAGAATCTATTAAACAATTATGAATCATCCAATTTAACCAAACAAAAATGATGCTAAATAAGAAGAAGAGGAAAAACTAAGAAAAAGACTAGGTAGATGGAATGCAGAAATGAAGGAATCAGAAGGAACATTAGGTGGAATGGGAATCATTTTGAATACCAAGACAACAAACATTAAACATATAATATCAAAAAGCAATTGGATGGGGAGTATGGTTTCAAGCATTGAGCATAATCTCCAATTCATTCTAGTTAATGTTTATGGCCCAATACAAAATTTAGACAAATAGAAAGTTTGGAATGATATATCTGCCTTTATGGAGCTATATCCTACGAAAAACATGGTCATAGGCGGTGACTTCAATGCCATACTTTACCTCAAAGAAAAATTTGGAGGCTCTTAAAGTTTAACAAGAAACATAGTAGAATTCAAAGAATGGATCAAAGTTAATAAATTGATAGAAATTCCAATCAGTAATGGAGTATTCACATGGAATAATAAAAGAAAAGACTTCAGTTATATTGCAAAAAAATTGACAAATTATTTTTCAAAGGAGAACTAGTAGAAGTGGATTTCACAATCACTGCCTCAATTCAGGCTATTATAGGATCATATCATTATCTTGTTAAAACTGAATTAACAAAACCTATAAAACCTAATAGGAATCCTTTCAAATGTGAAAAGATGTGGTTCTTAGATAAAACATTCATGGAGAATATTAAACAATGATGGGATGAAGGCAAGTTTATAGGATCAAAGATGTATTGTTTTGTATCAAAACTTAAAACGCTCAAAGAAAACATACAAAAATGGAATAAAACACATTTCAATAATATATTCCAAGAAAAACTGAATAATGAAGAAGATCTTTAAAAATTAAATAACGAAATCATTATAAACGGTATGGACAGTGAAAAACAAATTAAAGAAAAAGAACTATTAATCATACAAGAAGACATTTTAGCAAAAGAAGACATCTTTTGGAGACAAAAGTCAAGGAAAAAATGGTTAGCAAAAGGAGACAGAAACACAAAATTATTTTACAATAGTACAATACACAACAGAGCTTTTAAAACTAATACTCAAATTAAAGATAATAATGGTAGTTCTTTTGATAATCCAGTAGAAATTGCTCAAACATTCATCACATATTATAAGAATCTATTAAACAATTATGACTCATCCAATTTAACTAAACAAAAAAATATGCTAAATAGTATCCCTAAAGTTATCACAAAATTTGACAACAAGAAGCTCAATAGACCTTTTACAAAAGAAGAAATCAAATTAGCTCTTTTTAAGTTTAACCTAGATAAATCTCCAGGGCCTGATGGTTTCCAAGCTTTTTTTTCCAAAAATGTTGAGAAATCTTAGGGGAAGAATTATGGAAAGCAATAGAGGTAGCTAGAAATGGGGGATCAATCTTAACTAAAATTAATCATACATATTTATCATTAATACCAAAAAAAGATGTAGCAGAGTCACTAATAGATTTTTTGCCCCATAGCATTATGTAATACAATATATAAAATTTATTCTAAAGCAAATAGCAAATAGGATTAAAACTTTGCTTCCAAAAATTATCTCAGAAGAAAAACTGGGTTTTTACCTTGTAGATCAATTCTTGATGGAATATCCATCATTCAAGAAAGTATACATTCAACAGTTAAAAATAAAGAAGCCTATATGTTTATGAAGTTAGATATACAAAAAGCATATGACATAGTCGATTGGAGGTTTTTATGTAAATGCTTGGAAAAGTTTGGGTTATCCAAACAATGGATAAATATAACTTTTATTGTATATCTACTCCAAAAATCTCACTACTTATTAATGGTACTCTTGAAGGCTTCTTCAAGATTTCAAGGGGTATCCGACAAGGAGACCCTATGTCACCTTTTCTTTTTATAATTATGGTAGAAGCATTTGGTAGAGCTATTCAGAAGGCATGAGGTGTAGGATTAATTAAAGGCATTACTGTCATTGAGAATGTTCCAAACATTACTCATCAGCAATTTGCTGATGATACCATTCTTCCAGGAAGTAGTACAAAGGAAAAAATCAAAGCTTTAAAACAAATTATATTGGACTATTAGCAGTGTCAGGACAAAAGGGTAATGAAGAAAAATTAAAAATTTTCTTTTTAAACACACCAAGGAACATGGAGAAATCTATATGCAATTATATGGGATACAAAAAGAGTAACTTTCCATGTAAATATTTAGGGATATACTTAGAATAAAGGAGTTAGGAGTAAAAAAGGTTGGGATAATATATTAGAAAGAGTAGAAAAACAAACAGATTCATGGAAAGGAAAATGGCTAACTAAAGTTGGGAGAGTAACAAAAATTAAATCTATTCTGTCAACTATTTCTACTTATCCTCTATCTTGCCTTCCGCTACCAAATAATGTTAGTAAAAAGCTGAAAGAAAAACTTAGAAATTTTTTCTAGAGTGAAATAGAAGAGAAAAAGAAAGAAGCACTAATAAAATGGGATAAGATATGTAGGCCTAAGAATAAAAGAGGATTGGGCATAAAAAATCTCAGTTGGCAAAATGAGGCATTGGAGCAAAGCTAGTATGGTGCCTATATAAGGAAAAAGATAAAAAATGGGCAAAATACTTTCTAATAAATATCTCAATCCATTAGATCTTTCCTCTCTCTTTAGAATCAGAAATCCACCAAGAGATTCAGAAAATTGGAATTTTATGATGAAATGTAGGCCTCTAGTAAGCAAATATCTCACTTGGGATTTAGGTAGAGGTGATGAGGCATTATTTTGGGATGATTCATGGCATGGTCGACCCCCGATTATTAATTTTAGAATATTTAGAAACAACATCAATGTCATTACTGATATTTGGGGACCCAAGGTTTCCTATGCCAAAACACTTATCATGATTGATGAGACCGAAACTTAGGTGTGGAAATCTTTAGATGATATTAATATTCCAAGTATAGATAAAACTATCCTTGAAAATATACTTAAGGGTAAATCTATGACTCACAATAATCAAGTAGATAAACTCATATGGGGAGCATCTAATGATGGAATATATACAAAGTTAAGCTAGGATATGATCTTATAATTAACTCACAAAGATGGGATAATATTTCTATACCCTTGGAACTATGTTGGGGTTCAACATGCCTACCTAAGGCTGGTATCTTTCTTTGGGTGACAATTGAGAATTAGATTCTTATAGCCGATAGATTCTCTTAAATGGGATTTGAAGGACCATCTAAATGTAGTCTATGCAAAAATGAATCTAAATATATGGAGCATATTTTGTTTAAGTGCCCCTTTGTGCAAGGATGTTGGTATTGGGTTAAGAATAAATTGAATTGGACTTCCCTTTACCTCAAGATATCGAGGGATTTCTTAGGGGTTTTCCAATTAAGAATAGGATAAGCATCTACGAGAAATGAAGGAAAGAAATAGACAAATATTTCAAAATTTAGAACTTAGCTAGATAACTTTTTTCAATAAAATCGAGGTAGCCATCTCAGGAACACACCCAAGGCAGAAGGTGTATTCTCATATGAGGAAAAATTAGCTTCATTTAATTAATATTCCCTTAGTTTATCCTAAAAAGGATAATACAACCAGGAAAGAATGCAAATGGGTATCATCTCCAATAGGATGGAAGAAATTAAACTTTGATGGAGCTTCTTGAGGGAATCCTGGGAAAGCAGGATTGGGCTATAGAGTTAGATAAAAAAACAGAGATTGGATATTAAAACGAGCTAAACCATTAGGTAATGTAACTAATAATATAGTTGAATTGGAATCATTAAAAGAAAAATTAAAGTCAAGCATAAAAAAGAATATTAAAAAGTTAATTGTTGAAGGTACTCACAAATTATCCTAAATGCAATTAGAAAGCAACAAACACCAAATTGGATATTAAATGCTAAACTAGAAAGTGTACTTAATCTTATAGATCAATTTGAGGAGATTAGAATACAACATATTTATCGTGAAGGGAATTTACAAGCTAATAAATTGGCAAATAAAGGAGTGGAGGGAGAAGACTATATATATTTAGCATAATAGAATTAAGTAAAATATTGAGATTAGAGCAAAGGACAATTTACTAGAAATACGACGCACCTTTATTAGAAGTAATTATTAGACACACATTTGTACCAAGAAAATCTACTTACATTTATAAGACATCTGAGAAACAATCATGAAACATTCACTATAGTCTCTTTTAGTGTATCTCAATAATTCCACACATATATGAGTAGGCATGAATCAATGCTTAACAAACCATGAGTCGCCATCTGTTATTTAAGGCTCGAAATACTAAATCTTTATACGGCTCTTCTTTCTTATCAAACCCTATTTTTTCTCTATGAGCATGGAGTCTCCTACTCCCCTCTTTCACACTCTGGAAGTGAGGACAATGACGTTTAGAGGGGTTGTCAAATAGGAGAAGTGGAATAGGATCCTTAACCCGGTAGATAATGTTTCTAGGTTTCCAATTTCTTGGGCAATTGAGGAGAGGTTGTTTAATTATTCTCCTCTTAAACTCATAAGTATATGATAAGAATAAGAAGAATCAATGAACATCTAAAATTATTTAATTTAGGTGATATAATTTTAATTAATCTATTCATTTGAACTAGATAATGACCCTAAATATCTAATCCACTCTAAGTATAAACTGTAAACTAATTAGGTTATGGGATGAGATTCTAGATAAAGATTCACATAAAGCATATTATAAAATCTTCTAATTAACTCTATTGGTACGATTTAGGATTCTTATTGTATGAGGAGTCTCTCATTATGTTGATTGGTCTCTTTACTCCTCCCATTTTTATGATCACATTGAATTGGTACTAATCCCATATTGGAAGATAGTTGTATTTTTTCATGCAAATGGCAGATGGATTAATTCTTCATGGCAGGATCCTTGCTAAATTTTGTTTGGAACCTTGCCTCACTCCAATTTTATGTCCCCTTTTCAAAGGATGTCTATATGTTATTACTTACTTCATCAAATTTTGTATTAACTTGTATGAAGCTTCATATAAACCAGGGGATGCCCCTTTTAAACTATATGTAATAGGACTTTAGTTCAGGCAAGACTGGAGGTTTTCTTGCTTCGTTCTTTCTTACCAGTGCCCGCTTGAATAGAGAATTTTGTAAATTAAATTAAATTTATTCAATATAATACAAGGCTTCAACCATTTATTGATAAAAAACAAATAAATATTATAGAGGAATTATAATTAGATTACTTAGCCAAATATAATATACAACTTGACTTTTAAAATCAATTCATATTATTTAAGCAACTTTAATTTGGGTTTTCTTGTTAAATAATGATTTATCTATTTCAATTAATTAGACTTTTAATTAAGTCTTACAAACAAATAAACATGTGTAATTAATTCATCGCACTTAAATGTTAGAGCATTTAATACTTGATTAATCATGAGATTTAGTTATTCCTAAGTCATTATTAATCTTAACAAATTTATTTCACTAAGTGACATACAAGAAGATTCACATGATCGAACTACATGAAAATAACTCAAAAGATTGTCATGCTCAAAGTTAGGTCACCTTAATGATTTCAAATAAGTAGTTAGTTAGATACTTGTCAATATTTTAGGATAATGATGGTTTAGGATATAATTGAGTTTGTATATTATCTCTACTCTTTCCATTAAGATGATTTGATATAGCACACTCATTTTGGTAATTCCCATAAGCTGATGCTCGGTACTTACAATCTTGCATAAAAGATAGACATATACAAATATATATCTATGTAACAGATAGTGACATGAAGTTATATATTATGTAGATCTCAACTCGTTGGTGACTACTACTCCCTCCCTCAACCACACTGAAAACGTCAAGTAGAAATGTAAAACAAACACACACACCATACAAATGCAAGTATGGGGTAAGCAAAACCATAAACATAAATAACATCATAACTTATACATAATCCTCATACAAATAACCAACACACACATGAAATGTGGTTCAAAAGATTCTAACATCAATACTAGAAAGTAAACCAACCAAAGAGTAATACATTATCATTATAATATTTGTTAATATTATTTTGATACCAATCTAGAACAAAACATGAGTTTATATCATAATTATTAAGGAATCATTACTTACTAACAAAATGGGATGAATTGAAAGTCTTATAAAAAGTTAGCCTAAAGAGAAAGGAAAAATAATTCCTTTGTAACACGAGTAGTAGGCATCCCACTGCATTAAAGCTTGGTTGTGGGATTGATATCTATATATTAAATCAACTATTGAATCAGTGC